>WUAM01000383.1:8221870-8236721 GCA_024336885.1 Actenoides hombroni
CGCCTCAGCCTGCAAATTGGTTTCAAAACTCCTAATACTTTCTCCACATCCATCCAGCATAGGAATGGTTACAGGAACATTGCCAAGAAGCCCATTTCAGGGATGGTGGGCTTACTTGCTGTTCCCTCTTATCTTTCCACCAGATCCACCCCCTTCACAGAGACAGGAATCCATCCCTGCTCTTTTCCCCTGGAGCAGTCTCCTCCTCTAGACATCGAAATGAATATGCAAGGTGGAAAGATTGCAGCCTGGTAAAAAGCTGTGCTCTCCTTTGCATGTTAAATTACCACTAATCTCTCTGCAAAAATAACTTCTCAGAGGAGCACACAAATTCACTAGCTGGTTTGCATACAACTAAAAGAAACCAAACAAAAACAGCAAAATCCCCTGTATTTTCAAGACAAAGTTATTTTTCATAGCAGAGCTTTAAAAATCCTTATAAATGTAAGATGCCAGTGGTTTCTCATGCAAACAAAAGATCCCGGGGCTTAGCTCTCTGCTGAGAGCGGAGGAAGCGCCAGGGCAGGAATGAGGGAACATTCAAACGGGGCTCCTCTCTGACAGCTTTATAGCCCAGATACAATGGGCAGAGCCTCTATACTGATGAGTCTAATTTAGGCAGCTCTGGCACCCGCCCCCCATGGCTCTACTGCACATTCGTGCTGTCTTCCTCAATTCTTCTCCCCAGCCCTACCCAACAAATCGCCGTATCAGTCACAGCGGCCCCACGCACCAGGGCCCCGCACACCTTTGTGATACTCCCAGCAGAAAAAGCTGCTGTTTAGCAAAACAAAAGGACTCTCATAATCTACTTATTGTGCCTCATTAGGATTGCGGGCGCCCTCTTCTAATGGGAAAGTTATAGGATCAAGCAGCCAGCGCACTTCAAGGTTACCATTCTGGGTAATAAAGACATTTTTTCCCCCGTTCATGTCCAAGCATGACAAGACACAGCGGCTCGCTCCCAAGAAGCTGCTTGACATCTTCATTGTTCTACCTTCACCACCAGAAAGTTTTTGCACCGTTTCTTGGGGTGGACATCAAGAAACCAAGCGTGGCTTTTCCTGGGAGAGACGTGTTTTGAATTGTGTTTTTATTCTACCTCCAGCTGCAGAAGCGAGCCCGCCTGGGTAGGATCTCTGCACATTTTCAAAGGAGGGTCCTGGGTAGATGTTATCAGGGATAGTTTATATAAATCTGAGCCTCGGTTAATTCAGAAAATATGTCGTTTCTGCAGCAGCTGTGAACCACACAATGTTATCGTGCTCCTGATATGCGGGCACTTAGATAACATGACAGTCCCTAGGTGATAGGGTCGTATCGACCTTTGATGCTGAAACACATGCAAATTCCCTTTAGAGTTGGAAATGCAGTGCTTCTGGGCGCTGTTTAAAGAAGACATTGTTCAGATAGTGTTTCTCACTGAAGCTGCAGTTTCTTATTTCCAAAGGAGAGGAGCCAGCTCTGTTGGATATTACAGAAGTTCCTTAGAAACCTTTAAGAGATAGCTTAAAAATAACCATTATAGCTCAGTTTAAATCGATTTATGGAACATAAACAAAACAAAAACTTGGCTTGTTTAAGAGACTGTAGAGTCAAAGATCTGATGTGTTCAGTAAATACATCAGCCAGAGTGATGCTGCAGAAAACATTTGTGAAACACTGAGCGTTTGACTTTTACTTCATATGCAATTTAACTCTAATGGACCATATTGTGTCATCAATTTTGAAGTGAGCGTCCTTGATGAAATCTTCAGAGAAAGGACTTTAAAAAATCCAAACCAAACAGTGACACCATAAAGATGCAAGGATTTCAAAGACTTTCAGCAACCTAAAAAAACCGCCTAGTCCTGAGCACTTTTTTTAGGCAAAACACAGACATTTTCAGCATCAGAACTCAGACTAATCCCACAGATTGTTTCAACCAACATTTAAAAGCAGATCTCCCTCATAAGAAGCATATCTATTATTTAATGATTCTTAACAACTCTGCATTCCAGTTTACTATCAGGACTATCATACCCGGGGGTGAAACTGGGAAGGGAATTTCAGGAGGTGCAAGGTCATTCCCTGTTTTGCCCGAGATAAACCTCCCCCTTCCAAACTTCTCTAATCTTTCCCTGATAGCCCAACGCTTAAGAAAATCACTATGGACTCTTTAAGACAATGAAGACATTTGGTCTACTAAAAGATAAATTCAAGCTTATAATCTCATCTGAAAAGGAGCTGTCTCCATGGCGGTGAAATAAAGTACTAGAGAGTGATACTACTGATGCTGTCAGTGTGGTAATATCGGTGTGGATTTCACACGTGTTTTCTTCATATCTCCCCAAAACACCGCTTGCACACGCACACTACCACTGGAATTAGGTGTGACAGGGTTTCGATGAAGTGTTACAGTACTGAAAAGTGTAGGTGATGAAGAACCCAGGTCTCTGAGTCCTGGCAGTCCTGCTGCCAGGTGACACATAACCCAGCCCTTCTAACCCCATGCAAATGTTTGCTCTCCACTAAGTCTAATTTCAAATGCAGACAGTGCTTATGTGAATGAACTGCATCAAGCCTTAGAGCAAAATATTGTAACCAGCAGATATGGCCTTCTCAGGAATACAAGGAGGAATGAAGTGCAGTGGCTGTTTATTGGAAGCATTTGCTGAAACAGCCCAGCTGGGAGAGCAGTAGCTGGTGAGGAATTGCCAGGGAGTGCAACCTGGGAAGACGCTGCCCTTTTGGACAAAGCAGATGTATTTTTCAGAGCTCTGGGCAATGACAAGTCTTGGAAAGATGTAGCTAATGTTTCACCAAGTAGCCTGCAAGGGTACAAAATTTCTTGGAAATAAAGCATTTCTCATGGGTGTCTCATAAAGAAATTATTCTGGCCACGTTCACCAAGCCATCCCTTTCTAGGAAAGCAAATGCAATACGAATCCCAACCAAAAATGAAGCCTTGCTACCCTAGCACTGAAAGAGCAATGCATGGGCTGAACCTGGAGTTATGCCATTTTCCTTAATCTGTTTGTAGGGAGGTAACAAATATCCCGTTTCTCTGGTATATCAGCAGCTTTGAGGCCTCTTTGTAAGCAAAGCTAAAGTCAAGTGCGTCTGTAATGCCTTGTATTGTGGCAGACACCACAGAGAGAGCATTAGGAGCTCCCTCCTCACCCAGGGAACACAAACCAGGGTGTGTTTATAGCCCAATAATTGCTGGTTTGTGTAAAGTAATGATGTCCCTGTTTGGCTTTTAGACCAATTAGTAGAATAAAGGTGGTAAAAACACCAGCATAATTAGTCTAATGACTATAAAACACTGACACTAAGTGTAAAATCTCTAGCCTGTTTGACACCCCGGTTTTATAGTGCAATATAAGGAGGGCAGTAACATTTGGATGTGGAGGAGTTCGGCTGCTTTTGTAGCTGACTTTGAATGCCCCTGCCTGATCAGATGTGTTTGGATCGCCTCGGGTGGCTGACTGGGGTCTCATATTGAACGAAATTTGTCTCTGCTAATTATTTCTTGCACTGATTTTTCCCTTTGCTAATTAAGAGTGGCAGAGAGATTTCATTATAATTTTTTTCCCCTAGTAATTAAAAAAAGAGAAAACCAAATCCAATCCACCCCAATTCCCCCGTCTGAAGAAGATACTGTTCCTTGCATCTGGGGTTTCACTACTTTATCAATACACTACCAACTGAGATTGCTGGGGATAATGTCATAATGCCAGGGCTGTGTTTGGTGGGCGAACAGAAGGGGAGTTATCTGGACGCACAGCTCCCTCTGAAAACATGAACAACTTCATTGTGGTACTGCTGCTCCCCTCCCGGTGCAGTTAAAAAGGGACCCTCAAGAGTGGGAAGGCCAAGATTCAACCTAGGATAATTATTCACCCAGGGGCTCTCTTCAAAAAAGCAATGCAATTCATTTTGAGGGTTTCTCCTGATGGTGTGAAAGCCCCTTCGGTTAACTGATGGTTGTTCTTTCAGTGCAGGAGCCAAGCCTGTGCTGGGAGGGCTGTTCTACACCATCAGTGTTCATCCCACTTAAGGCAGCAGAACTGCTATGGCTAAATCTGTCCTTCTTCAGTGAGCTGATTTCTGCTGTTAAATCCATTTTGCAGTGCACAAGAAGAGCACAATGGGGAGACCTTGCAGCATTGCCTGAGGGCACTGTGTGCTCAGAGCAAGGAGGTTGTCCCAAGTATCTGCCACAGGAATGTGGTCCAGTGAGAGACTGGCCAGCCTTCATCACAGTGTTTGTTTCTCAGCATAAGGGAGATTTTCTGATGTGTCATCCAAGGTGCTGGCTGGGACAGTCTGCAGTTATTTAAGTTTTTCCTCAGAAGCAGGGGGAATAAAGAGGTATTGCAACCCCAGCCTCACTCTCCAAGTCCGTAAATTTGCCCCTAATATCCTGGACATATTTACTCTTATGACACCCCCCTCTCTGCCCCACTTCCACACTGCAACACTTGCCCCAGGGTTCCTGACACAGCTCACTGAAGAAGGAGGCTCTTGAGTAAGCTTAAGGCCATGGGGAAAATTAGTTGTCCCATTTCAGCCCTGCATGATTAAATCAATGGCTCATCTCAAACTGTTTTTTAAGTCCACCTATGAAAGACTCCAAGGGCATGGGAACATCTGCAGACAGCAGAGAGCTTAAAAACCAACCTTAATTCCCAGATGGTGGTTACTGCATCTGCTTCTGGTTCTGCCACCCAGCAAGATTCGGTTTCCTCCTGATCCATTAGGGAAGGTGATCTGTGGCTGCCTTTGTACAGGAGCAAACTCAGAGTGCTCACACTGTCCCTGCCCTTCAGCTTACAGGAGATAGGGCCGTGCTGCAGGGACAGGGAGCTGAAGGCAAGAGCATCCTAAACTGGTCGGGTGAGATGGGCAGGAGAGGACTCCATCATGCACCTACTCTGAGAGTCCTTAGGAAACACACAGAGACATCGACAGGGACCTTTCATGAGGCAAATGATGTAGTAATGCTTAAAAGGTGTTTGTTTTTGTTGTTTGTTTGTTTGTTTGTTTTCTAAAGACACAGCTAATAAAAAGGAATTAGGGGTGGTAGTACTTTGACCTTAAGTTTGAACTTCTTCCCAATGCTTGGGACTCCAAGCAGAGCTCTATAGTACTTTGAGTTCAGACTAGTTTTGCTGGAGCTTTTTAGCATTTTTTAAAAATTATTTTGACAGATGTAAAAAGCATATCTTGCTGAATTAAAGATGATACTAAAGAAGTTACCTCCTGCCCAGGAAGCTGGGCTTTGAAGCATTTATCTTTAATCAAGAGGTCCCTCTTGCTTCCAGCCTCTGCAGAAGCTCAGCCTTCATGTTCTGGACTGTTCTCTTTCCATGTGCGTTATCTGAAAAAGTTTCTGCCTTCCTTCACTCTTCTCAGATCAAAGGGAACATTATCAGTTTACAAAGCATCCCTCCATTCTTCCTGTCTCCCAGCACTTCTATCTCACTAACCTTTTCTCCAGGGGCAAGGGTTTGGGACTGGTGTTGCTGGGCAGCACTGCATCCGCTGGGACAAGGGTCACTATGGAGGTTTTCTGCACTGTGAATCAGAAAATTGTGCCTAGACATCCTATTCCGAGGAAAAGTTGTTTAGTCTGATGATTTGGGCCACTAAACATTTTTGGTGGAACACCACTGAATGCAGGGACTTCCCAAACGGATCAATTTGACCCCTGTCCTTGATTTGCACTGTGAGGAAGAAAGGAATAAAGGGCATAAAAATGTAAGTTAAAGAATGAGTGTCACCCTTTGCTTTGAATTTCCTGCCTTTTGTCAGGCTAAGTGCTCAATACCATTTAAATGCAAGTTTTCTATAGGAGAATCCTCCCCCAGCCAGGCTTTCAAGGAGTTTTGCAGGGCCCATTGCTTTCATGGCTGCAGGTTTGGGGACAGTTCATCCAAAATCTCCTGCCATCAGAGAGTTCACTCCATCTCCAGGTTGCATTAGAGTTGTGTGTTGCTTCCTTCAGTGTTGGAGCAAAGAGAGGAGCAACACTTCTGCCTCTACCACTGACAAGTTTTGTTCTGCAGCAGTGCCACCTAACCACCTCCTGCCTCAGTTTACCGATCAATTCAGTGGTTAAACAGTGCTGATATTGCAGGGACATTACAAATAACACTTTTCCAGTGCCTGAACATGCCTTGTGGGTTGAACTTAGGTTGGAACAACTCCTTCAGAAAGACTCTTTTGCTAATGGTGTATCTTTTCTTTTTGCCAAGACGGACAGATGGCTTTTAGTTAAAAAAATAAAATTCAGACTTTTTTTTTTCCTTTTTTTTTTTTTTTTTCCTAGACTCTCATTACAGTATGTTGCTGGTAAAGCACTTGCTTCTTAAATATTTTCTCCCTTCTATCTATCCTACCCCTTCCTTGCCCCTAAACAGATTCTCAATTAACCATGGGAACAGATTCTCAATTAGGAATGGGCAAACCTCGCAAGCTCATTTTCACATATTTACATGGTTGGTCAATGTTTCTCTTGTCTCAGATGATATTTCTGACTGATTTTCAATTAAATAAAAGCATCTGCTCACCAGAAAAATGTTTCAGCATAACTGAAGCTACAAACCAGTCTTTCCTTTGGTAAAATATGTGTTAAATCTTTTTTTTTCTTTCTTTCTTTTTTTTTTTTCCTGCTGGTGGTGAAAATAGCAAATTTCTGACCTTAATTTTTCCAGAGACTATTGGGTCCTGAAGTTTTCTGCTGATTTAGTAAGGTATGATTGAAGAAGACTCTCTAAAAGCCAAACAAGTGAAACTAAGTGAGGATACCGTTACTCAAGCATAGTCATGTCTGCTTTTGAATCCTGTGTTGAGGGGCTATACCATGGTGTTACACTCAGTGAATACACAGATCCTCCTTTGGCTTTTATGTTTTAGTGGAAATACAGAATAACTCCATCAGATCAACAGAGCTGTACCTGGAGAGGCCACACGATGTTATGGTTGAAATGCTTGCAAGCATTGTGAATTATGCCATGACTTGGAAGTGCAGTGGAAACATCAGATGTGCTGAAGACCAGGTTATCCCAGAAATATCCCCGAATGGCCTCTATATCAGTCACTTGTTCTTTCTAATTGTGGCCCTGAACAGAGCCCAGGAAGGCCAAAGTGGGATTAATTCATCTTCAGCATTGCTGGGCTCATGCAGACCCCAGGACAAACTTGGTTTCTTTGGAAGCTCAGGCAAAAAAAAAATAAAATTTGTCTGCCCAGGTGAGGCCATCCTTCCTGTCATATTTTCACATTTGAAAATGCAGCCCTGGCCTAAAGCCTTGTTTCAGTGTTTCAGGCAGCAAAACCCAAATCACCCCTGGAGCACCACGAAGGTGGGACAGCCTGTCCCTTGGTGCAGGGATCTGTGGCTGAGTTTAAACACCAGATTAGCTGCAGAATAGCTAAGCTCCTATAAGGCTTGGTAAAACATGCTGCCCTTCCACGCTTAGTGGGTTTGCCAGGCTCTCCTGTCACTTAGAATAAATGGGGAGAAAAATCATTATTTAATTATCCGGGAAGCCCTTTAAAAAACTAATCAGCAAGGAATTTCACTCCAGTAGTAACAGCTGGCTCTCACACTATGAGTCACAAAGAGAGATATTAAAAGTCTGTGTTTTTCTCTGTTAGTGAACTTATTAATTGTGCTCTCCTTTTTTATAAAAAATGCTGCATTATTTTCTAACAATGATCCGCAGCCCTTGAGAAACATGGCAGAGAGATGAAGGGAACAAGGGGCTGCCTTACTGTGAGCTGGGGTTTAGCTAGTCCAGGATCTCACGCTTTGAACCCCAGTTTTGCTCTTTTTGCGTGTAGGCGAGGCTCTTCTCTGCAGCCAGGTGGCAAAGGGGTCTGAAGTGAGAGGTGTCAAATGGAGGAAGTACCAGGAAGGAGCACAGCAGTTCATGCCATAGCAGCTGTCGATTCACTTTCCTGACACCCTTGCAGCCAGAGATGAGTGCATCTGAGAGGGCTGCCCTTGGGAGAGGCAGCGGTTTGCCCTGGTGCTGCGCTGTGGGAGCAGCAGAGAGGAGCCAACCTCAAAGGAGTGGGTTGGGCAATGTGAGATGAAACACATCTTTCCAAAAGGAATGGTCAAGAATAGAAAAGGTAGAGGACGGTGCTGCTCGGGGCTGTGACTTGTCACTGAGTCAACAAGACCTGACCGAGCTCTGCTGTAAAATCCCAGCTGAGAGCCTTTCTGCACAAGTTGCCCTTCTGCGAGGGCCTGACAGTGGGTTCAGGAATGATAACGGCCACAGAGCATTTATTACACTTCAGTGCAAGGAAGCAGCTTTAAGTTCAAGTGGCAGATAACAGAAATGAAATGAAATGAAAGAAGCAATGTCTCAGCTGGTTTAATTCCAGGCTACCTGTCGCCATCTCTGTCTTTACACTGCTTGGGCACCACTTTTGCTCTTTTCTGCAATCTGCAGCTGTGTAATGAGCACTTCAAAAAACTCAGCAGACCCCACCAGCCCCTCCAGGTGTATTAACCAGACCCTTGGACTTATCAAAGCTCTGCAGAGGGAATAGCTGCCTTCCTCCTCTGAGCTTGTCATCTCTCTGACAGTGTAAACATGTAGTTCTCCAAACGTAACTGTTTCAACAGTGCATTATAATCGCTGTGGGAGTGTGGGGATGGGGAGAAGATCCCTCTGGCAAACAGGGGCACACATGACTGGGAGAGGTGGTAGTTGTAGGGGAGAGCAGCTGGGCAGGAGCTGGGTGTCTGCTCAGCTCTAGTGGGGACCAGAGATGTTGGGGTGCGCTCATGTGTGTGTATCTCTGTGAGTGGGAAGGAGGGGAGGAAGGTTGGAAAGGGAATGGGATTACAGTTTACTGAAAATCCATTTTGCATGTGTGCAGTAATTTGCTGCTTTCAGGTTTTGTTAGGAAAACTTTTTCTCTGTATGTGTATATAAATTTCAGTCTCCCAAAAGAGCCTTCTTCCTCACACAAGATCAAGCTTTTAACTGTGAAACATATTTACAAGGTCAAATTAAATTCCTACTATCTGAGCCAGCGTCTCAGCACAACAGAGAGAAGGCATCTCTGTCCAAGCAGTGCTGGGCTCTCTGCTGTAGGAGAGAAGACTTAATAATATTTACCTAGCACAGACAAAAATGGTACAAACACAACCATCCTCTCCTCTTCTGGGGCCCTTGCTGAAGACAGACGGCTCAACAGTCTGACAGTAATGGATAAATCTCAAAAGGCAATATTTCAGCTTATATAAGGAGATGGGGCTGCCTGCCAAGAGAGCTTCTACAATTTACATCAGGGAGGATTTGGCTGGTGATAAATCAGGTAGTCATTCCCCTGGAGGAGCTGTGGTACCAGCAGCACTCACCTGTCTGCCCGGCATCAGAGCCAAACCTGTCCCACCTCAGGCAGCACCAGGTATGAATTGCACATTTGGGTTGCCCTGGGAGAGATAGGTACTGATGATGATGAGAGGCAAACTTAGATGAGCATAAACGCTGGGAAAATAGGTGTTCATATTGGAATGCCTTCCCTTATAAAGGAGAAGGAAGGTGTCCTGCCAGGATTGGTGAATTGCCCCCAGCAGTCTATGTTCGGCTCCCTCCTTTGCCTGTCTTCTCGTGCCACCAGTCTCTTGGTCTTGGTCTGCTGCCACCCAGCACCCTGTTAAGCATCCTGCGCTGCAGGTCCAGAAGTGTTCAGGACTTCCTGTGTTTGTTCTCTCTACTTGAGAGGTAGGGTGGAAAGGATGGCAAGTGGTATGATGTGGTTCCAGCTCCCCTTGCTCACAACCCCACACAGCTGCTGTGAAGGAACACAGACCGTGGTTTGGGGGCTGGTGCAGGCTTGCTCTCCACTCCTGCTCCAGGATAAAGCTGGGAGGACTGGTGAGTCAGAGCTGTCTGCACCAGAGCTTATCCACGCAGCCCTCCCTTACAGCCCTGACTCCAGCTGCTGCCAAGCTCCACTGGTTTGGTAGCAGATACACACTTCCAGCTCCTGTCTGTCTGCATCTGTTCAGGAGAGGTATTGCATCCTGATTTTTTGCTCATGCATCTGCCACTTGTAACATGCCAGCTAGTTGAGTGGAGGCTGCAGCACTGGTGCAAATGCAACTCAGGCTTCTCTCTTTTTCTTTCCATTAACTGGACCCCAGTGCTTTACCTGGGACTGATGGATGGGGATGAAGCACCATGGAACTGATGTCATGTCAGACTCCACTTGATGCTCTTGGGGAGGTCTTCAGGAGCTAGAGACAGAGCTTCCTTTGCCTCTGCTCTGCATGCCTATTAGCTTTGTTACATGAATAAAAACCAACTTGCTCTTGATTGTATTTTGTTTTGATACTCCGTGGGCTCACAGCATGCAGAGGAGGTGCACACATGGAGAGTTCACCTGCCTCCTAAGGAAGACCAATAAAACTTTAATCAGTGCACAATGAAAGACCTCTCCCATGAGTTGCTTTTGGTATGTATATTACAGAAGGATGTAATGGTACCTGCTTAAGAGAGAGTCATGCTCCTATCCCCAGATCTTGTAGGCTGTTTTAAAAACCAAGGAGGAAAAGGTATTTCAAGTTTTGTAGATTACAACTTGATGCATGGAGGATTAAGAGTTCAATCCGACTGCCTTGATCTGGTTACTTCTTGCCTCTGGACAAAACTGGGAGTGTCTTGAACACTTGAAGTGAACCAACACATCAAACACAGGGTTTGGGCTACAGGTTTGTGCCCTGGTGTCTGGAGGGACACACTGAAGGCCATGTCTAATGGCACTAGATGCCCATGCACAAGCAACTGCATTAAGCCACAGGTGAGACTTCTTGAGTTACTGTCAGGGAAAGACTGAGCCAAGATATCCTGCAACAAAGGCTTGTGCCTGTTTCTATAAGGAGCACGCATGTTACTGGATACTGTACAATATCAAAGGGTTTCTGGCCTAGGCTGCTATGAAAACTCCTTAACAGATAAGAAAATATGTCTTTATATTTGCCATTTGATTGTGAAAGGAGACATTTTAATCAGCATTTGTCAGCCTGTCTGATATATAAATAGTATTTTATTATACTACACTGTTCTTATCAGTGTCCTACAGTCTGTTCATTCACAAACAACAGTGATTATCTTTTCTATAGGGAAACTGTGGCTTTCTTTTTCTTAATTGGGCAAAATTCCTGCTGAAGTTAATTTCTGCCAAAATCAATGGGTCCCAACCCAGGTGAGTGTTCTAGGGAAAAAAAGAAAAGAGCGCATACACAGAAGTTTGTCAGAAGCTAAATTCAGAAACATGAGGACAGGGTGGCTCATGCAAGTGTCCCAGGAGACACCCACTGTGTAGAAGCTTCCCCAGGTGCTGGTGACCCCCAGAGCATGACCCCCATCAGGCAACCCCAGTGCAATTGTGGGTGTAGGCTGAAGGGGCAGTTGCATCAACCTGTAGAGCTGCTTTCAGCAAACCTTTCTCTCCCTCCATCTGCTTTTGATCTGTGTAGAGAGTCCATCCATTTCCCTGTCCTGTCCCAGCACCTTTGCTTATCTCTTGTCTGTCCCTGGCACTTACAAATCCTACATCCACCAGGACAAGTGAATGAACAGTCCTACTGGAATCTACAGAGAGTCAGCTGATGCATTTTCCACCCTAAATAAATAGATGTTTTGACTCAGGAAGGCACTTTGGAGGTATGGTGACCTTGAATAGGTGTGGGTCAGTAATTACCTGGAGGCAGCTGTGCCTCCTGAAGAGGTGGTGTACTCTAGGCTAGTCCTCACTGTCTGTGTCCTAAAATAGTCCTGTCTAAGGGGATCCAGTCAGGATGATGTGAGTGCTTTTTCTGCCCTGGGTCCTGGAGCATGGAGGAAATGTTTGTACAATTAAGTTGTTGCACATCCTTCAACCCAGATACACAGTCTGCAACACCTCAAGTTAAAACCAGTTAAGCTCCAAGCAGCATTATGGCTTGCAGTTTTCAGGTATAATAAATAGAGATTTATAATGTTCAGCTACATGGGTGCTGCCTACAAATTCTTCTTTGCTTTTCTTTCTGATATTTGCAGCGTGCCCAGGGCTGTTCCAGTGCTGCTGATGCTGAGGATAAATCTGGTTTGTGTTATGAAGTGTTGTAAGCAATGGGCACTTGCAGTTCAGTGCTTCAGCGCAGAAATAATAACCTTCCCCAGACTGAGGGATTTCCAGATTCTGAGTATGTGTCTGGTGCCCCCCATTTCTTCAAAAACAAAGCCAGATACCCAAGGCACCTGTTTAGGAGCACTCAAAGCACAGTGCAAAATATAAGGTTGTGGCTTGATGCTATTTCTATTCCTGCAATAGCTCAGTTAAAAGGCATTTTTGAAAAGGAAAATGTGACACTTAAAAGGTAACATATTCTTTTCACCTTCCAGTTTTCAATTCAGTTTGTAACTTAGCCCCAAGAAGTGATCAGAGGCAGCTTTCCTTTCAGCCTAAAATCTCTTTTTCATGCACTGGATGTCAGCACTCCCGAAAAGATTAAATAAGGCAGAGGTAATGTAGATTTAAAGGATTTTCCAGATGAAGTGCCAGAGCACTTTGAACTGAAGAAGAAAGGGGTTGCTGTGCAGAGACTGGTTGGTATGGGGGGAAGATGCCGTGGAGCATTGCCCTGCACAGTGCATGCGAGTAAACGTGCCATGTCTGTGGAGTCATGGTGTCTAGAAGAGCACCATTAACTTTGCGCTGTGGGGCACAGTGTGCTGGCAAAAAAATGTGTAAGGGGCTTCGTGTCCAGTAACGGCTCTTGGGCATGGTCCTCTCTAAGAGGTTCAGGATCTGGGAGCTGGAGGGACCTTGCTCAGCTTCTGTGATGCTACTACATTGAGTATTGTGCATATACAACCATGAGCAATCCTGATGGGGCAGAGGGGACCTCCATCCCCCTTAGCCTTTGCCCAGAGATCCAACTGCATCAAGAGCAAACCCCCCCCCCAAGGGGATGCTGTCATGGAAGGAAGAGCTACTAGGCCAACACAAGTGCTCCCTGTGTCCATTCAGTGGCCATCTCAGCTGGGGAAGGGGCATTAGACATCAGTGGAGTCAAATGGTGCTCCTACCACCAGAAAATGAGGCATCAAGGTCAACTTCTCCTGCTTGTCCTCCAAGAGACTCCAACCTGCTTCAGCACTGAGGACATCTGGGCAAGAAGATGAGCTGCAATGAAGGATAAATTACCTCTGTTATTCCCAGATGAATCAGGTCTCTGACAGTGTGATACATGCTTTTCAGGAGGAAAGTTCAAGGGAGATTTGGGGAATTCACTCACTCTCTAATATTCTCAGAAGGTGCAGAGTTACCACCTGTCTATGGGCAGTGGATGGAGGGAGAGGCAGGGAGAGGAACAAGGTTTAATAAAAATAATAATATTTTTTAAATCCCCTTTGCATCTCAGTAGCAGCTCTTCCAACATTCCCAGACCAAATTAACTCATGAAAAATTCCTGGCAGGTTGGTGTGAATTCCATAGATAGGTGAAAAGAGATTTGGAGGTAGAATGAATAAACAGCTTCGAGTCATGCAAAATGGCACTGGAGTGGGTAGAAAAAGAACCCAGCTCCATTTCTTCTCTCTGGCTGTGTTTTCCTTGTGCCATTTGACCTTCAGAAATACTGTTTGCTGGGTGAGTTTTGTATCTTTACTTGGGGATCTGTATTTAAAGAGCTGCAAAGCAGCATGCAGAGCCATCAGGAGGCTGAAGCAATTTAGTTATCTGATGCCATTGAGCAGATATTTATCTCTGCCTGTTCAGGCTTGTTCGGCCTTCAGGATACGTGGGTGTGTATATGTGGGGCAGTATGGGATTATTTGGGAACAGAAGGCAACATCACAAATACAAGTCTTGACAACAAATCATGGACTGAGTTTTGGGTGCTCTGTACCTGCAGTTGGCATGCTTTTTTCAGAGCCCTTCATCACCTTCCTGGGCAAACTTTTAGGGGCTGCTGACCTGGTGAAATGGTGAAAACCATTTATTTTGAAATAAGATCATGGTTTGAATGGTGAGCTCTTGGGAAGCATGAAACTTCATTCACAGACAGATCAAATACAAAGCCACTGGGTGTATGACAGCAGATGTCCACATTGTGCTTCTGTAAACATGTACTACATGGCAGTTGAGATATCTTGGATTTTTCTCATCAATTTTTGGTGTGAGTTAATTTTTTTTTTCTTTTATTAAAGGAGCATCATGTACTGTTTACTTGTTAGTGGCACTCTCTGTGCAGTATTTCTGGGTAGGCAGGCTTAAGCTTTTGCATTGTGTTTTTACAGCTCCTAGCACATCAGTTCCCAGTCCTTAGTGGAGTAAACAGGATGGAGGCAGAACTAACAATAAGCATGCTGATGCTAAGTTCAGTTCTCCTCCACCACAGGCAGCTCTGCAACAAGAATCCGGTCTCAAAACCACCAATGAATAGCTATTCCACATCTTCACCTCCATGGGACAAAAAATGCTGTCCTTTTCCTTCTAACAAACTTCAGACTTGCAGTCAAAGACTCAAAGTTGCACAGTAAGAAGACTGACAGCTCAAGGGCATCTTCAGCCATGATGTAGGATAGAAATCATTAAGTGGACCCTCACTTCAAACAAAAGAAAAGAGCCCCATGGCTCCTGCCAGTCTGACCCAGGGGAGACTGATTCCTGGTCCCAAATCTGGTGCCAAGTGTAGCCCCACATGTGTGATCTAAGTCAATAGTTTTAATATCTGTCCTAGTTAACAGCTCCAGGAGGACCCTGCCTCCCCTTTCCCGCTCTTGTTAGGCTCAGGTGCCTCTGAGAAAGGTCAAGAAACCCCAGCAAAAAAAAAAAAAAAAAAAAAAAA
>WUAM01000383.1:8237616-8262586 GCA_024336885.1 Actenoides hombroni
GCATCCTGCAGCAGCGCCCATTTTACATGGTACAAAGGTCATTTAGCATAGCATGAAGCCCTCAGCAAGTTGCACAAGGCAATTTCATCTGATCCGTGATGGAATTCCACTCAGCCAAAGTCCTTATTATTATGCATTTTTTACACATTAGGATTTTCCTTTTGTTGGAAGCCAGATCTCTTCATGAGGTGTTAAAAAGTGCAGAGCGGCTCTCTGCTCCTCTTCGGGTAGCTAATCCTGCCTTTAAGGCTGGGATAACTGTTTCATTACGGGATGGGCTCAGCTTTAGAGCCACTGACGTTTGCTGACAAGGATCTCAGAAACCAGCACAAAACCTGCAGTAGAAAATCCCCCATCTCTGCTTCTTGCAGAACAGTCACATCACAGCAAGAGCTGTGAGACTGATACTGCAATTTCTTCTCTCTCCTATTTTTTTTTTTAAGTTCTGACTCCTAATTTTCTAAATGTTTTCCAAGCTGGCAAACATGTGATGACTCATTTGCACCTGTGAAAAGCAATCTTCCCAAATTGATGGATGATATAACAAACCTTAAAAAATAAAGGTTAAATGGTAGAGTTAAATAAATAGATTCTCCCCCAGCACTGAATGGAGTGATGTCACAGACAGAGCAAGCATCTGTTTCATGCCAATCACAGCTCCATGTCTCCTGGGTAGTCAGAAGGGCCACTTTATTAAGTATCATGGTTCTTCAAGTACTAATTAGATTATACCTGAATCTGAAAAAATACATAGCCTTTGTTCACAGCCCTTATAAAATAATATCAGGGTCTATTATAATGCTTCTGGCTGGAAAAATAATCAACCCCAGTCCTTCAGTCAGTGGGATATTTCACTGATTTTAAACTGTTTTGACTTTATCAGAAAAAATGAATTCAAACAGGAACAGGTGCAGAGAAAAGCAAATAGGATAGAGCCTAATCAGGGCCTGGGAAGCCTGTTTTATGAGAGGACTAAAAGAGATTGGCTTGTTAAGCCCAGGAAAATGAAGGAAACATGATTGCTGTCATATAAATACATCAGGGAAGTAAACACGAAGGAGGGAAAAGAGCTATTAAAGCAAAAAGCAGGGTTGGCACAAGAACAAATGGATATAAACTGGTCACTAATAAACACAGTGAGGAAATTAGAAGATGTTTTCCAGCCACCTGAGCAGCGTGGATCTGAAACAGTCTTCCAGCAGCAGCGAAGGGAGTGAGGGCTGGGCTTAGCTCCTGCAGTGCTTGGGCAGTTTCTGGCATGGATAGCATGTCCTGAGGGCCAAGGACCAAATTCAGAGCCCCAGGAGATCTCTGCTAGTCCCACCTTCATCTGTCAATGCAAATATTTTATAACAACTGAGAGAGGAAGGAAAAAAAGATGGAAAATTGTAATAATGCTGGCAGTTTGTTGAAAAAATGATGCTTCTAGGGAAAATAATTTCTCAAGAATTAGAAATAACCACTGAGAAAATGTCAACCAGCAAGATAAGAACAGATACGGTGGTATGTGTGGTAGCAATGAAATCATTTTTCTGGCTAACATAAGAATCAGATAGCAGAAATTGAAATGGCCCTAAACCTTATTTCTTGATAAAAGTATGAGTTTTCTTACTTGAAATGTAGTTAAAAACAGAAAAGCGATATAGGACAAGATCCTGTAAGTATGGAAAGGGACCACCTAGGTTGTTAGCAATGAGCAGACAACTTTTGGTAAGTTATGAAAGGATAAACTGAATTTAGCTCTTTCTTCTTCCTACTGTCCCCCAGACCAAAATTGAAAACAAGGGCAAAGACTTTCCTTCGATACACTGCCTAAGGAACACAGGCTAGGGGTAAATTAGCACAGCTATTTAATTCCCTTGCTGAAAGTGTTCTTTTTTCCCCTTTTGATGTAGACAAACTGAAAAGTTTAAGCAAATTCAGCAGTCTGGCACAGTCTTTTTGGCTGAAGCTGGTCTGCTGCATATGAAATCCTTAAACAGGCTTTGGCTCAACAGAAACACACTGTTTTTGTTTTGTGAGTAAACCCCAAGTGTTATTTGGAGTCATCCAAATGCAGCATAGAGCAGAGTGTTTTGGTCAAGCTTATTCTGTTTCCTCCTGTGCAAAAGGCTTTTGGTCAATGGGTTTTTAAGTGATCTGATGTTCAGTCATCATCTTGTGAATGATAAGGGGGGGGGATAAAAAACCCACTCATTCTGGTTTTATTTATAGACCAGGAAAGCTAGTACTCCATGGAGACATGTCGATAAAGTGGGGAATAGCTGGAAGGAGGTCTTGGTCCTGTTCTCAGCAGCTCCTCTACCAAGTCACTGGTGGTTCTGTAAGAGTGTTAAGTTTCCATCAAGACATTATTCCTATCCTGTTTTTCTGGTTTCTCAGGTACCTGTCTTTTTTACAATTAAGAACATACTGGTCCCACTGCAGTAATAATGAAGACAAAGAAAGGTAATGCAAATAGTTACCAAATGACCAAAAGAACTAAACAAAGCGTGATGCCTCTAAATAGACAAGTAACCCCTGGCACTGCAACTGCAGCAGATCAACGCAAGCATACATCAATATCAGTCAATACTGTACAATAAACCAATGCCATATGTACTTCAGCCACCCAAAAGCAACACAGGCATCCACCCTGGTTATGTGATGCACCATGATTTCTTTTCCCCCTGCAATGATTCAGTTGTTAACTCAGGTAATGCCATGGAGAAATTACTCAGATCCAAGATTAGTAACCAGGTAATAACCTAGCCCTAATTGTTCAAATGCAAGATCAAAGGTGGTTAGAAAGGCATGGGCAAGGAAGCTACTGTGTTAAAACACAGTTACAGGTGCATGACAACCCATCACTAAGAGACATTTGCTAAGAGACATTTACTCAGAGTCATTTACTGCACATGTTAGCAGGAATAATGCAGAAGAGACAAATTAATTACCTGGGTATTGATTTTTCATTAGTATTTGCCCTCTGTGGATTCACTCCAGCTAATATTTTTGCCCTGTGCATATGCACATGTTATCATTTGTCCCTGTTCAGAATATAGAGATGTGGCAATGGTCTTTAGCTCTCTGTTTGCTAAAAAGTGAGATGATAAAACACTCTAACATGCTTACAGACTGGGTAGCAATCAAGACATAAAGAAGCACTGGTGTTACAGATCTGCAAGCTAGATACAATGTCATCGAGGTTTTGAGGGTGAGGGGTTCAATGAAGGTGGTGCAATAAAAGTGGTTTGACAGTTGCTTAGTCCCATTGACCTCCAGAACAATGCTTTTGAGTGAAAAAAATAATCTGTGGTACATACTATGCAGAGGAGAATAACTGTCTGATTAGTGATTTGCTGTTGAATGGGTACACTTGTAAAATGCCATATGAATCAAAAAATTATTAGGCTGTTGCAGGGATACTTATTGATTTGGTTTGTACAGTGCCTTTTCTTTTTGTCCCAGAAATGCCCTTTCTGCTTTTGTTTGTCCTTCAAAATGAAATTCTTTTAGAGAATGGAAACCCTCAAACTACTCTTGAGCTTATGATGATGACTTCGTATTACATAGAGTTTCTATGATAATTACCTTCTGAAGTGAAAAAAACTCATCATCTAGAAATGGGACAGGGTGTGCAATTTAATTTAGAAAGCTGGGGAAAAGGTGGGTAGGATGGAAGGAAGAAAGGAGAAAGCTGGAAGGGAGGAAAACATCTAAGAATGGATCAAAAATGTCAAGTTCAGATCCATTTCTGTAGCCTGGTTGCTGTATGGGCCAGCCCAGCGTGGAATAACAGATTTTCATGGTGTGATGTTGATGTATCTTGAAATGAGGCGTTTGGGTTGATCACAAACCCAGAGCCCAGTGACAACATGGAGATCAAGCTGCAATTTCAAGGGTCCTCAGACCTGGGTGTGTTTGGATGTGCAGTTTGGCATCACATTTCCAATAAAGAGATGCCTGAACAATCATTAAGCCACAGTTCTATACACCCTGTTCTGAACTCTCGGAGAACAGGTCGCTTTCCTCCTGAGAACAGAGAAGAGTAAACATTTTGCTGGCCAGGTTGTGCTTTGCAATCAAATCCTGCTCTATGTTATGTTCAGTACAGTTCCTTGCCTATAGGGACCTCCCTTTCCACCAACATCTTTTTTTGTCCTGTACTGGTGAAGGAGAATATTCTTCTTTCAGGCTTTATCCCAAAGCCTTTTCTCTGAAATGAAGCTGGGAGGAGCCCATTGCAAAAAAAGGACATGTTACTAGCATCAGCCTGGCTAGACACCCATTAGTGGATAGATGATGATCCACATACACCAAAGTGCATCTAAAGAGCTTTTTTGAAGTGGTGCTACAGCAAAAGACTTGGGCCCTTGGCTTTAAGTTGATGCCGGTGGAAGTTCCATTGGCTTCAGCCCAGATCTTTTGCAGATTACTCCCTGGTAATCACCCATGGGCTATTTTCTACCTTTTAGAGCAATCCTCCCAGGGCAGAGGATCCTCACTGCCTCATGAGCCTCACTCCACTCAGGGGGAATCACACTGTGCGAGGGTTCTGGGTGAGCACATCAGACAGGGCTGTGGCTACATCCAGCTCTGTTGGTAGTCTATGGCCAGCCCTCTGATACACCTGCCATGAAAGTGTATACAGCTGCTCTGTCTTGTTTCAGGGCTGAGAACCCCTGTAGGCTGTCCAGAATGGAAGTCAGATCAGGGAACAGGGTAATGCTGCTTTGGGTCTGTTCCCATGAGATGCCAGCTTTACATGGCATAAATGTCACATAGCTGCTGCAGTTACAGGGCTTCTTGCTTCATGTTTCAGGTGTTCTTGGTGTACTCAAACTATAGGACAAGAAATAGGTGTCTCCTGGTTTGGATATGCCTTGAAAGCAAAACCAGGCAGTATGTTCAGGTCACCAGAGCTCAGAAGGCTTCAGTTCCAGTTTTCATCTTTTTACCTATTTATTTATTCCTCACATACACTTAATTATTTCTACCAGATGTTAAAGGCCCTTTGTGTCATCTGAAACTTATTGAAAACAAACTGAAACACGGCTTATAAATACATATATGCCCAGTACTGCATCGTGGCTGCCTGCTCCTTGATGATTATTGCAGAGACCCCAATTTTCATGCTGGTGAAATGTATTTAAACATGAATATCAATTTGAGACTTCAGTTCTGAACATGCTAGATGACTCTTAACAACCATGACCAACCTCTTCTCAAATCATTACCATTCGTATAGCCACAAAAGGCAAACTTGATGAGAGAATGAGAAGCTAGTAGGGTCTCAGGCTAAGCATACAACAGTGGGATAGCTATAAATGAACCTTTTCAACCATAAATTACATGTGGCCAGTAATTCCCTTTTCTCCCTCTCTCCCTCCCTCCCCATCCTCCCCCTCCAGTCTGAAAACCCTGGGACAAAGGCTTGCCTCTCTGAAGAATGCCTTTCTGGAGGATTAAGCAGCTTTTGTTGACAAAATACAAATTACAACTCCTTTGCTTGGTGTCCCGCCTTCTCAGCTGGGCTCCAGTCCCTGAGGGACAAGGCTCTATTACCCCTGCGTAGATGAAGAGCTCAGAATAGGCAGATGTAATTATTAACACCATTCAATGGGGTGTCTTTCTGAATTATCAATTAAAAATCTCTACTGTTTTTTCCTCGCACTAAATAGAAAGTCGATGGCAGTTAATCTATTGTGAAGCAGAGCTTTATATGCATATTTAAACAGTGTGCTTCTCTGTTTTTTTATTCCAAGGGCAGTGTGGGGTGAGAAGGACTCCTATGAGGTATCACAAAGACCCCTGTCATCTGATTGAGAGAAGAGTCTTTGGAAAAATATTGTCGCCTTCCACCCTTGCAAACAGGTCCCGTGGAGATAGCCAAACAGGCCAGAGATGCCTGATATTGTGGGAGATGACAAATGAGCGTTCCTTGCTAATACACCAAAGTGCATCTAAACAGCTCTTTTGACGTGCTGCTATTAAAATGCGGAGTTCACGAGCAACAGACACATGAGCATGAAGTGAAAACAGAAATTAAGCAATGTGATTAAAACCAACAGCCACGCTGAGCTGGGCTGCCAAGAGCTGTCAGCTTTTGGCTGAGGGAGAAGGCTGATGCACCAGATTTTGGGGAAGGGACTGTGAGGAGGGTTTGGGAGCAGGAGTTCATGGGTAGAGTTTTGTTAACTCTTCTGCTGACCTGCAAGTATTATCTCCAGCTCTCACAACAATAAACTTCTTTGCAAACTTCCTGAGACAGCTCATTTCAGCTCCAGTGAGAGCTTCAGAATTTCCATCAGTGGTACCAGGGTGTTGAGCTACCACTTCTATTTGACAGCTCCAAAGCCCAGTCCTAACTTTTCCAAAAACACTAATTTTGGTCTTGGATCCTGTTTTCATGTAGGTTTGTTGTTTTTGCTTCTTTTTTTTTTTCTTCTGAGCATCTTCTCAGTGGCGTTATGCACAGCAGGAGTTTCGTTAGTTTTAATTTCCAAAGTGGTGTCAACTAAAAAAGCACCCAAAAAAAAAAAGAGAAAACAAGAAAAATTTGGAACTATATCTAGGCATGGGAAGTAGAGTTAAAAATACTATACAAGACAGAAAAAAATAATAGCTGCTAAGGAACTGGAAAGCATTTGGGGCTGGACATATGCCTTTAGCAGTTTTGGAGCTTATTTTATTAGCACTTAAGACCTAGAAGTAGCATTGAACTCTTGACATATTGGATCACTTCCATCTGTTGCCTAATACAACTCCTATTCTCTTTTCTTAGCTCTTCAGTGTCATGATTACCTAACAGCACACAATACCTGGGATGTTGATTTTTTTTCCCCCTTTTTTTTTTAATGATTTGACTCCCCTTTCCCCCAAAAGCTGGCTGACCATAATGGACCCCAATGCACATGCAAGTGATTCCAAGCTGCACTGCTCTGTTCAAAAGCCTTTCTCCAAGATGAAGAGTTTTTGAACTTTGTCCAATTTTTCTTATGTGGTATGTGCCCATTATTTACTCCGTCATGTATATCTCACTCCATTTAAAATAGTCACAGTTTGTTTTCAGTGCTATCTGGCTGGCCTTCATTCTGAGTTTAACAAATGTTAGACGTTATATTCACTTGCATATTTCAGGTTTCGTCATGAACCAGAATGGAAAAAAAATAGAATTAAAAAAAAAAAAAAAAAGTTGCCTGCACCATGATTTAAATAATGTGTTCAGATCCTTTATTTTTTTGTTTTAAAAGCCTTCATCTCTTGGCCTTATAAGGTGCAGACTGTCTCACACTGAACTCTAGCTGGGTGGCCTCAGTCAGCCAACAGCCCCACAAGCTCATCCCATTAAAGTCATTATGTTTACTTCTTATTTCAACGAACCAACCTGGATTTTGAGACAGGAAAAATTGAGGAAAGAAATACTAGGTCCATTTCAGAGTGAAAGGGTGTGAAATTCAGTTGCTGATAGGATGCGAAATTAGAGCTTTCTGCATTTGCTGCTAAAAATGCCTTTTTTTTGCCACTGGTGAGGGCTATTCCTTTCCTTATAAAATCTAAGGAACCAATCAGTTCATGGGCCAGAGATGAAAATGAGGGATTGCTGGCAACCAGAGCAGTTTCATATCTGAACACCACCACTTAGAGCACTTCTTCACCAGACCTCTGGTCCCATTTCCATCAGGAGAATGTGTGCCTCCATGAATAACATTGATATCCTTAACAAGATACTCTCCTTGGTTGGGGAAACTGAGGTACAGACCCATACTTCTACAGAAAATTGTTGGACAATTCAGGAAACAGACTCATGTGAAGAATTATGCACCGGAGAAAGGCTCAAGGCCCATATCCCCTAACTACCATATCTCACACTGGGAACACAACTTTGCCACATTGTACAGGGGATGGCTCTGATGTCATGTAAATATAGTGAAACTGATCCTTCTCCCAGGGATTTGTAGTCTCCAAATCAAAGAGAAAGAACAAGAAACTGAAGACAACATACTCAGAGGCTAAAGGTGCCAATGCAAAAGAAGATGAGTGACTGAATGTGTAAAGGAGAATGAAGTCATGGCTCACCATCCTCCCTTTGTCACTTAGTGGCTATGCCATCATGTGATTTCATTTCCCCATAACCCTGCCTACATGCTCTCTGGGGCAGGGTTGGGTTTCTGAGGTTCCTGACTCACTTTGGGAGTCAGTGAAAAAAGAAGCCTTCATCACAATGGTCCTCAAGATCTCCTGGCTTACAAAAACCTCATGAGCGAACACTTGTGATGTGCTGGAGTAATCCAGAGCTGGACACAGCCCCAGCTACATATGATTTCCCTGTGGTGGTCACCACATGTGTGATTTCCCTTCTGTCCCCTAGATAAATAGGATGATAAAAGGAAGACTGAACAATGAGTTGACTTAGTGAAGTGTCCAAGTACATTCCAGACATACTGGGCACTACAATGGCTTTTCAAATTCAGCCAGAGAGCAGCACAACAGGAACCAGTAAGAAGAAGCTCAGCCTAGAAGTTAAGAGCAGTTAAATTCATAAGGGAAATAAAGCATGTAAAAAACAATTAAAGCAGCAAGCCTGATTAACTCTTATCACAGTCTATGGAAGGGAATAAAACATTTTCAAATCAATACTGAATGCTTTTCTGAAAGTCCTAACAAAATAAAAGAGATTTGGCTCAACAGAAGGAAACCAGGGTGAAATCCCTTTAGGGGGGGTGATTTCAAGAAGTCTTCCCCAGCGAGACTTCCCCAACTCAAGACTTCCCCAACTCAAGACTTCCCCTAAGCAAATGGTTTGTCTTGAGTTTATCAGTCTCTTGAGCTCTTTATTGTGGGGTTCATTTTCAAAAACTCAGTCCTATCAATTGCATGGCAAGAAGTGTCAGCGCTTGCCTGGCAGTTCACAGGAGGACTTTCATCCTTTCGTGTCTCACAGATGTCCCTGTGCACAGGGAGAAAGAAAAGAGGGGAGGATAGAGTGCTGGAGTGACTCACTCTGCAGAGCTGGAGAAAAGACCCAGTAACCGTCTGGCAGAAGGCTGCACCCCGCCAATGCTCACAGCCCTGAAGAATTGCTTAGCAAGCTCTTGGGAGGTGAAATAGCAAAGCAGCAAAATGCAAATTGGTGAGCTGGATAAACAAAAACATCCCCAAATAAAAATCTGGGAAAATGGATTCAGGCTGCTCCATCCCAGGGCTGTTGACTGCATTCCTCCTCAGCAGCAGGATCTGGTCTTGCTGCTGGCGGGCCTGTGGCCACGTGGGAAGCTCCAGCCTGCGTTTGAAGAGGATTTGCAGCCATGCTGTAGCTGGGAGGAATGTTCTCATGTACCAGCTCAAAGACAGTACAAGTCCCAGCACATCTGCAGCCTGAAGTGAATACTGATGTGCTGTTCATGGCCCTATTAAGAGCCATGACCTCATGCCTCTGCCTTGTGGAGGAGCTGCCCATCATTCACTCATTTGACACCTAAGTTAACAGATAGCTTGCTTAAGGTAGGAGCTGAACAAAGGTCTGACCCTCCATAGCCAGACTCATCCACTTTGTCCCACAGCTTTCCGAAAGCACAGGCTGAATTTGCTGCTGCAGGAGCCTGATGCTGGATTTCCTCTTGGTGCTGGGCTACATACCCACATTTATGCTGCATACAGACTGATGAACCTTTCTCTGTGGTTCCTGCAGAAGACATAATTCTTCAGCTCGTGTTTGTAGATCAGGTGGTGTGTATTTCCTCCATGCAGAAGCACCAAGCAAAGGTATCGTTCCAGCCATATGCAGCTTGCTCACTGATATAGGGAAGCATATCCCAAATCACAGTACTTGGTACCATATTGCATCCTACAAGTAATTGTTTAGAAGCACACATGCCTGTGTAGTCCGGTGGTGCTGGGGACACTGAGTACAGAGGCTACCTGCACTGTAACTCAAGGAACAGGTACTTGAACAACTTTCACTTGGAAGGACCGGTTTGAATCCAGGCTGCTTTATTTGGGATTGAATCCCATCTGCTGGGGCTTGGGGACCCTGCCCTTTGTGAGAAAGGGGACTGCAGGCTCAGTCGTTCTGGGAACTTGCTCCTGTTCGTGCTGGCAACTTGCTTCCACAGCCTCATTTCTGCTGGGAACTCGCTCCAGAACATGCAGCTGTTTACATGGCAGCTTTAGGATTCAGACTTCACTGCTGCTTGAGATGAATCCAGGTTGTACATTTCTTGATTGCAGCCACTGCGTCCCAGCTTTGCAAGCCCGGAGCATTACAGCATTACAGGGTTGTAAGCAAATGGGGACGAACTCACTTCTCAATGTTCTCAGAACTGGCTGCTGTTAATACACAGAGGACTTTTTGATATGCACAGATAGGTCTGTGTTTATACACTCCCTCCTGTAACAGAGGCACATATATAAACCAGTGTCCTGCCGGTGCACCTAACTCCAGACCAGAGTTACCCAGATCAGCAGAGCATTTTTGAGTATCACTAACATCCCAGTCCCATGGTCTATCCCATGAAGACAGTCCTGCAGATACTCACTTGGAAATTTTGATATCTCTCTGTAAAAATCATGCCTTTAAGATCTGAATCACCATCCAAGCCTCAGCCTCCCACATACAAGTATTTCTCTGTAATGTTAATGCCTAAAAGCTCCTTATTATTTTTTTTACCTGAAATTTGAATTTTCATACACATCTCTTTATTCTAGCCAGTGGACCTTTGGCAAAAACACAGAACATCGCAAGACCTGTAGTAAGACTATGACATTTTTGTTTGCACATATCTGGGAAAGTGTCTGACTAAATCAAAATCACCAGCCTCTATGATTTCTTATGACTGTTTTCCTATGGGCAACTACACAAGAATTCACCTTTTAATAAAAAAAAATTCAAGCAGCTGTTGCAAAAAAGAGGCTGAGAATATGAGCCATGATGCTTTCATCTTTAGAATTCAGATCAGTAAGAGTCTGTTGCTAATTTCTCAGCCATCTCCTGATTTTTTAAGGTGATCTCAGGATTCTGAAAAGCTTTGTCTATGATTTCTCACCTATGGAGTGGGCAACTTGTGAACCCTGAAAATACCCAGATGTTGTGGTTTAACCCAAGCCAATAACTAAGCTTCACACAGCTGCTCACTCCCCCCTGGTGGGATGGGGAAGAGAATCGGAAGGGTAAAAGTGAGAAAATTCATGGGTTGAAATAAAGACAGTTTAATAGGTAAAGCAAAAGCTGCACACACAAGCAAAGCAAAACAAGGAATTAATTCACTACTTCCCCTCATCTGGCAGGTGTTCAGCCACCTCTAGGACAGCCAGGCTCCAACATCATGCGTAATGGCTACTTGGGAAGACAAACACCGTCACTACGCATGTCCCCCCCCTTTCTTCTTCTTCCTCCAGCTTTATAGGCTGAGCTTGATGTCAGTTGGACAGGGTTCTGGGCCATCTTGTCTAGGCTGTGCTTTTGCCAAGAAAGGTTGGGCCAGAAGATTCTTCAGGTCCCTTCCAGCCTGGTATTGTGTGATTCTATGATATGACATGGAATATCTCTTTGGTCAGTTGGGTTCAGCTGTCCCAACTGTGTCCCCTCCTAACTTCTTGTGCACCCCCAGTGCTGGTGGGCTGGGGTGAGAATGGGAAAAGACTGACTCTGTGTAAGCACTGCTCATCAATAACTAAACCATCCCTGAATTATCAATGCTGTTTTCATCACAAATCCAAAACATAGCCCCATACCAGCTACTATTAAGAAAATTAACTCTATCCCAGCCAAAACCGGTACACCAGGTTACAATAGCACCCAAATGAGCATGTTAAACCTGTTTTCTCGCTATTGCATTCAGTGGTTCCCTTCGTGTACACACTTTTTTCTTTTCAAAATCAAACCATTCATGTCAAAGAGATTGAAGACAAAAAACAATTTTCAGCATGGGTGATGGAAAAATGACTATGGTAGCATTGCCAGCATTTACCACTTCTGTTTCCAAGTGACCGAGACTTTCCAGAGACAGAGAGTACCCTCGTGCTGCAGAGAAACAGCTTCTTTATCCAAGCAGCTTATGTGGTACATTCAAAAGATAGTTACATTGCCTAGAAGGCTGCATATCAAGTGACACACGCCTTGACTATTCAGCTTCTCTCCCATTTACCCTCCCATCCAGGACCTGAAATGAGTTCTTTCCTCCTTGTAAATGGTTTGCTATTTCACTGGTGCTCGTGTGAGTACAACCAAACAGAAGCAAACTTGTAATCATCGACTGTTGCATTTGGGAACTGTACTGCATCATCAGCTTGGCTTTTAATTTACAGGGCAAGTTATCTTGTTTATGATTTATCCTAGGCAATTTCTAAACTCGTCAGTGTGCTGAACTCTTCCCACGAGGCACTTTGCATGGTACTTACTGAAGTGCGTTGACCAAGGTCAGGCAAACATTACTACTATAGCCACATATGTGTATTTTTCATTAGAATAGAAAAATATCTGCTTTCATTTCCTATCATTAAATCCTGCATGATTACATGTTGGTAATCTATTGGCTGGAGGGGTATTTGCCTTGTGTCATTTCATGCTAGTCTCTAATAGCTTGGGCAATATGACACGGCAAACTTTTGTCTGTAGAGCAGGGCAAATGTGAGGGGTTGTTTCAGCCACCTGTGACTCCTCCAAAACATCTTGGCACTTCAAAGAACATAGGGTTTTTCAAACTTCAGGGCTGACTTGCAGTCCTCTGGAAGTGAAACTACGTGCTTTCAGAAGGGCTTTTGTCCTTCCAGTGTCTGCAGGTTGAATTAAGGGTACATTCCAGAAACCAAGTAGTGTATAGAAGTGTAGTACTACTTTGGCCATTTGGATGCTCTTAGTTAGGGCTCATACTGGGTGTCATGCTTAGGAAAGCAGGAAGTTTTACAGCTAGGCTTAGCTTTCCAGCAGAAAATGGAATCAGATGGTACCTGTTTGGAGTGAATTGCAGTAGCAGCATACACCCCACAGCACGAGCTTTGGTGACAGTATATGAACTCTCCTGGGACCATGCTATTTACTCACAGTGCCATTGTTAAAGCCAACATCACCATATTGTCAGTGCTGTTGTTAACAGCCTGCCTAGACAGAGCTATCATGACTGCAGTCACACCTTTTGCTGAGTAGACAGTCCCAAATTCACTTCCTCTGTGGATAAGACAGAAAGAATAGCTTATAAACACACATGGAACAGTGCTCCACCTAAAAGAAGAAACATCCTTTTCCTGAAGATAATACTGCTTCATCACTCACACAAATTTTCAGTTATAATAGCATAGCATAAATGATGTATTATAAGAGCACAAGAATGTAAGAAATGTTGTATGAACACCCTGGTAGCCCACTCTCCTGTTTCTGAGCCTTGGCCAGTAGTAGTTGTCTAAGAAAGAGAATAAGAAAAGGGTAAGTGTAGATCAAGATGCAATGATTTTTGCTTCAGAGACTTCCTCAGTTCAGTTCCATCTTTACAGATATGTAATGCTAGAATAGTCACAAATGAGTGGTTGAGGGAGCAAATGGACTTACAATTGCTAAAAAAGGGAAAAGTAATTTGACCCTGATGAGTCATGAGGTGAAGAAAATAGGTATAAAGTCAGGTGGGTTGTGGGTGTAGTTAAGGATCTTCAGGGGAGACAGAACATTAACTGTAATTCTGAAAAGGGGAGACAGAACAAAGGGAAGAACTACAGCCCAACAGCGTATCTCTCACAGCCTTGGGAGTGAGCTCTGCAAGGCAGTTAAGGTCTAAGTGAACCAGTGGAAAAATTCTGTTGCATTTAATTTGAGTTCAACAGTCCTCCTCCTTTTCAAATCACCGCAGAGTACTGTATGAGGAACCTTGTCCATTTAGACAAATGTGATTTAGTTGCTCCTTGGACTCGGTGATCTTCCATGGTAAGATTTTCAGCTTTAAACTCAAGCATGTTGGCCCATTTTTTTAAATGCATCTGTTGGGCCAGACCTTTAGTCCTTGTCTCTAAATAACATTACTAAGAGCTGGTGAAAAGCATTGATCCTCCCCAGTTGTCTGTAGCTCCAGCCATATACGATCAGATGAGCCAAAATAAACATAAACTGGGCAATTTCTCCAAGAATGAAAACACCTCATTTGTTGAACCTCCAAGTCTCAAAGACGCTTTGTCCATTTTTACTTCAAACTTTCCAGAAAGAAAAGCCCATTTTTCCAGAAGATCATGGATGTAAAATTCCAGATGGATTGTTGCAGACTTTGAAAATTAGAGAAAAAAATTGTCTGAGACTGGGAAACTACTATAACATGAATACTGTTTTGGACTACTCTTGTCTCCTCACAATAATCCCCAATACAGCGGCAGTGTGCAATATGATGTATTTGGTAGCTTGAACAAACCTGCAAAGTGATGGTATTTTCAGGATTTAAATGATGCAAATTTCATTTCAGTGTAATAGAAACACTGAACACATTATGGTACGTTTAAATAAAACATTTTACTGAGTATTAAATGAGGAAGTATTCAGCTGGTTTTGGCTGCAGATTTGGAGGTGTGCATTCAGAAAACCTGAGCTTTTTCACACACTGTAATATTAGGTATTTGACACGAGACTCTCTAAAACCTCATTAGTAAGATTGCTGATTTGGCAGCAGTGAAATGTGTCTGAGTAAATCTTCATAAGTAAATGAGTAAATCTTCACATTATTTTCCTCTGCTCTTCTTTTTTTTGCTCTTTTCCATTAAGTACTTCTCTCTGGATCTATCCCACCACTGCTTTTCTCTGGTGACCTATTGGCCCTTCTAAACACAGGACTTCCTGCAGGTGAGGAATGGCTGTTGTGACAATGGCTCTTTCCAAAGGTCATTAGCTACACAAAGCTTTGAAACCAGCCATGCTGAGGTGCCCATCTCCTTTCCCTTTTTAGTAATTTTACATTTCAGGAAACAGTCAAGCCAAGAATAGCATCTGACACTTGTGTTTGGGAGGAGGTTTTCCCCAGGGGTGATGTATAAAAGTTAGTTGTTTACTTTTTGGGGGGTCTTTAACAAGCCATGTTCCTTATTGTGATGAAAGTTTCTGCCAATGTTTGACATTTGAGTTCTGTGTTCAGGGCTATAAAACGAGCTAAACGAGAGTCCTACCTCAGAAACTCACCCACACATGAAATCTGGATCTCTCTGATGGCAGCTTGCCATTGGTTCAGTCTTCACTCCACTCTGGTGCCATAAGTGGAAAGCTGGTAGAGGTGAAATGTATCCATCAGAAAAGCTTTTGAGGGGGATATTCTCCCTCCTAGAGCAACACTAAGACTCAAATGTGCGCAGTTTAGGAGCACTGTTTGCTCTTTCACTCTGTGTGAAAACTATAAGGCTATAAGAATAACTGATCTAGAAACTAAGTCTAGTCCATGCCAGCTAATGTAAATTAGCAGTCGCTAACGTATGAACGGGGGCGGGGGAAGCAAAGGTCATTTTGACCCATTCTACACCAAAAGCTTGGAGTCTGTTCAGAAAAACTCCTGCCTCCCAAGACACACTAAAAACACTGCTTTGATCTCTGTACAATGCACTCAATTAGAGGGAGGGAATTCTTAAACAAAAGCTTTTTAAAATTTCCTTTAGAAGGAATAATTTTGAGGGTGGTGGAGGATGGCGGCAACAATTGAAGGAAATCATCGCTCACTATTTGTCCAGACATTTTGCTAAAACATAAAAAAACCATGAGGAAGCACCTTTTGGAGGGTGGGTACAGGTATGAAACTGCTCACAGCATCCTGAGGTCTGTCTGTGTGTCACGTGGAAGATGATACATGGCCATACATACATGGCTTTATATGGCCCTTGTCTCAGTGTTTCACCCTACAGACTCTGCTTTCTCCAGAAAAGTGAAGGCACGCAAGTGGTGACCTCAGCTAGAAACCAGAGTGGTTCTTCCTCAAAATGTATTCCTCTACTCTAAGTTTCACATTAGCTACAAAGAGAGGCAGAGCCAGAAACAGAGATCAGAACCCTGTCCATGGCATCATTTCCATTGGGAGAGTAGAGCAGAGCTCAGACTGCTCTGAGCCCTAGGTCTGGGCTCAGCTGGTGCTCTCCTAACATTGTGAGGAGCTTTGCCTTGCAGGCTGGACTGCAGGACACACAGCGGACCTGGGTTATTCTCACAACTCATCCTCATTTTTCTTAACGCTTAATTACATGTTGCCTTACTCTAACTCTTTCTCATTTCAGCTATGCCAGTTTCAACATTCAGCTGACCATAGCCCTGTGGAAGTAAGACTTTCCTTTCTTTTCTTCCTGTCTTTTGATAGCATCCAGTAATTTTGACAGCTGTAGATTAAGTTAAACATGAACCATGGGACTGTTGCCTGTCCAGTGTTGTTAGTTGCTGCAGTCAGGGTGACAATAAAGCACCACTCTCTTGATCTGGCAGCATTTCACAGTAGGATAAAGGCTGGAACAGTGCTGGTGATGGCAAAATCAGTCCATATGGATTTAACAGCATTTTCCATACAGGAGATTAAAATCAGCATGCTGAAAGGGAGGGGGAAGCTCCTCAAAACCAGTGCACAGAGTTCAAATTAAGGTTTTGGCTGATAAGTCTTGCATGCAAGTGAAATGATGCTATTTGTAGCAGATTGTCGGAAACAAGCTCGGGACAGGAGCAAGCTTGTGGAGATATGTGGCATCCATGTCAAGTCTTTTCAGAGTTAGGACTATGGAAAATGTGGTTTATGAGTAATGAAAATGCTTCCAGGGAAATTTAGGTCTTCGAAATCCAACTACAGCTCATACAAAGTATTGGATTTCTGTGAGAAAGTCTGGGTGTGAAGAGAAGATTGGTGGTAGTGTTAATGGAGAACAGCACGACAACTTTCCTTCCACCCAGCAGATCGGAAAGGGAAAGACATGATCTGGCATTTGCTGTGTTTCAGGACACGAGAGGGTTGCGAATGCAAAACTCAGCTGGTATTACTTGCTGAGATTTGTAGCATTTTAAAACCAAATCTGAATGCAATCTGTAACTGGTTTACTATATGTTTGTAAGTCCTACCACCTTTTCAAAGTTCCCTGCTCTCAGAGTGTAGTTAGACATGGCGTTTCCACTAAGTCACGTCAAGGACCAGAAGAGAACATGCAAAAGGACTGCAGGTAGGGGTGATTGTAAGCAAACTTATGAAGTACATGCCTTGATACTCCCTGACGCTTGTCACTGGGAACCTCAACTTTCTCTCTAGCCACAGAGAAAGTATGGCATTTTCAGGGTCATGACCATGATATCTCAGTTGGCCTCTGGAGATATCTTCTATGCTGAGATGCTTGAAGTTATCTGGAGGGGATCCTATAAGTGGTGGTTCTATCAAGTGAGAAAGAAGGTAAATACCAGAAAAATTGATAGAAATAAGTTGCTGGGAGACATCCTAAGGTGTTCCTCCAAACTCACAATACAAAAGCACTGCGGGTTTCAGAGTAACTGGCATAGGTATAAAAGGAAACACCGTCTCCTGGTACAACACAGAAAGGCATGAAGCACTTGCTGTTGCATGGAGCTGCTTAGTCCTATTCAAAGAATTATATTCGTAGCAATAAGAAGGATACCCAGGTTTAAGTTACACATCATAACTTTAAGTTACACATCATAACAGCATGTACATTTGAAGGGCTAGTACACCTTCTGGTTCAGAGCTGAAGTCACTCCTTAACTATTTCAGTGCATGGTGGATATTCTGAGAGAGAAGATTATTTCAAATTTGCCTGCAGTTGTGATTTAATGCAGTAATCTCAAGTATTTGCCACTGGCTACTGTCAGAGTCAAGATACTGGATTAGATCAGCTTTGGGTCTTTTCTAAAATGTCAACTTCTGTATTCTGAGGATGGAGGAAGACTGTAGATCTGTAGATGAGATATGCGGAAGATAAATGCAATTTTCATGTCTTTCGCTCATGCCTCACTGACTTCTCTAATGCGGCATGAAGAACAAAGGGAATCCAAGACTTGATGTAGTGTTTCGAAGTCCAGTTGCCTCTGCTGTCTGAGAGCAGATGAAGAAAGTTATAACCAGCATTTGGATCCTGTTCTTCTGTTGAGAGGTGATTTTACCAAAATGATGCATTTCAAAGCCAGACACTATATCGTTTCAAGAGAATTTCATCCATCCCACAGAAGTGTGCTCTGACCTCTTCCCCAGGCCCTCCTGTCATCCATATCACACCTGTGTCACCCATATTACCCAGAGAAGTGGGATTCTGATGCATTCTATAAAGCATCAATAGAGACACACCATTTTCCCTAGGGACATTGGTCCCTTAAGGTTTGTCAGTACACTAAAGGACCCCAAATCACTAACTTTTCTTTATATCTTTGAGCAGCTACCCCCCACTCCAAGAGAGACAAATGAAAGGTCCTAGCTCCACAGAGCTTACAGTCCCTGTTTTAACAATTTTCTTAGGCTTTGGATGAGGGGCACAATCAGCATCAAAATAAGCAGTTAAAGAAACAAATACTAACAGGTTAAGACAACAGCAACAACCCACAGGAACACAAATGGAACCTGATTCTTTTCTTTTTTTTTTTTGAAGTGCAGGAGACTCAATTTATAATGGATGGAGTTCTTTTGATCTCTGTACTATCCACTTAAACTTTTCTGTACAGTTGCTCAACCATGCAGGTCATAAGGTTAAAGGAAGAAGATCTCCATGGTCAGATGGAGCAACAAGTTTTTTCAGTTTGAGCCTTAATTCTTTTTACACGAGTGTGATGACAGCAAGTATACAAAAATGCACCAGCTCATGCGTTTCTCTCTTCAATCTTTGATAGATGACATATGTGCATATAGCCTAGCTGTTACTTAAATAAAGCTGCATGTATACATTATGTCAGAGACAACACAGGCCAAACTCTATGATACAAGTACTTAAGATATATAGGCTAAAACCCATATTTTGTCTCCAAAAATCCTAAACCAAATGAAACTGACCCAACCCACAACACACAGCAGCCTCCTTCAAAACTGGAGGGAGATCAAGGTTCAAACTGACAATTTTTTTTTTTTTTAATAGGGCATCTGTTTCCCCAGTACATTCTGGTGCCCTAACCGGGAAATAGGCTTTATGTGTCTCTTTTACTCCCAGGGGAAACCTACCCCATGCAGTAATACTGCTTGTGCTTGCATATGCTGGATTTGGGATCTGTCCTTATGGTGTGACAAAACAAGGTTATGACTGTAGAATCACCTGTAATCCAGACAGTCTAGGGCATGCCAAAATTGCTCTTGGAGAGTGAGACAGAGAGCAGCACAAAGTTTACCCGCTTACAGTGGCTGGGTAAGCTGGGGAGCTTACAGTTCAGTGTGCATCCCTAGGTTCTGCCTGGTTGGAGACAGGACTGTTCATCATTTCCAGGAGAGAATGAGTAAGCCGGCAGTCTACACATACCTCACATACCTAATAAGACATATCCACGTAAAACTGGAAGTCAGTCACTTTGTGGCTAAGACACGTGACTGAAACCTGGGTTCTTAGATGTCCCACTGTCTCCTTGTATGATCTTAGACAAGTCACTGTGTATTTCCTGTTCTCATTTCTATCAATCCCAACCTTTTTCCTTACTTTAAGAGGGTAAAATGCTATTTAGCACATAAGGCTTTCAGGGCACCCTCTCTTTCTTTTTGCATACCAGGTCCTTGTGTTTACCTCAGGCCTCTGGTGACCATCATTGCGGTATCTACATTAAATCAAGATGCCCTCTGTTCCACAGATACCAGCAGCTCTACTTCATTAATCAATTAACCTGGGAGACCCCGGAATGCATCAGCAAAGACAGCATGAAGATCCTGGCCTTTTACAGATGAAAGAGTTAATGAAGAACAACAACATTTTTGGACATACCAAGCCATGATAAATGGATGTAGGCAAACACAGGTCTTGACACTCTCTGTCAGCTCACAAAAAGGACATCGCAGTATTTTCTGATCCACAGACTTGACTAATCTGCAACTCCATGCTGACTGTGAGTACATGAAACACCCCACTCATCCGTCTGCTCTGAGAACACGTGTGTTGAGGGTTAGACAGGTGAAACATCTCGTATCTGTCAGCAACGTCTGCAAACTGAGAGAGGAAGATTACGTGAGTCATTTGAAGAGAGTTTCTGGCTCAAATAATGTTAAGCTTCAACATCTGCAAGCAAGTCTTTGCTGCTGAAAAGAAGAGCAACAGCAGGGAAAGAGAGAGAGTGGGCACTGCACATGGAACAGATCTTGAGTTGTGTCATGTCAAAACAAGAGTCGACATAATCCAGCAGCAAGCACTGTCAGTCTGATAATGAGTCACCTGCAAGCAGAGTGTCTTTGCTTCGCATTGTGCAGCCTTCTGCAAAATGGGACTGCTCCAATGCTGGGTATAGACAAAGAATAAACAACAGGAGAGTCCTTTGCCAACGATTTCAAATGCAGCCCCAATCAAACCCTCTCAGGGAGGAGTTTTCCACATTCATCATCTGGCTTATCAATGCTGTCTCGAGCAAAACTTAGATGCAGGCGTTGTGAATGCCAGAGCACATGAACAATGGTTGAAGCCAGGAGGGCGATGATAAGAAGAGAGTGCAAAGCACATGTTTCAAGTTCTACCTTTTTAAGCAAGTGTTGGGGCTGGGGAAGCTAAGATTGGGCTGAGTGCCAGCATTCTCTGCAATTTAATCCTAGCCCTTGGAGGAACAAGCTGTTATCCTCGCTCCATGCCAGTGTCTCCCCCTTATCTCACGTTCAAAATTCTTTAACCACTTCAAAACAAAATATCTCCAAGGAACACTTCAGAAAATGTGTTTTCCTTTGTCTCCTGAAAACACTGATCAGAAGAAAAGCTCTTTTGTGTTTTGTGTAAGGACTCTTTCAACGTCTGGGCTCTAAGTGCTCTCTTCTGTTCATTCACTTTCCCCGAAGTTTCACTCAGTGTAAGAAAAATAGTCCTTTCCACATAGAAGGCTGAAAACCTGAGAGCCCTGCACTGAAGAGGAGGAAGTTTAGGCAATGGGCAGAGCATCAGGCATACAAAAAAACATTTAAGCAACACCAACGGGCTAAGGAAGGCCTGCAAATGCGTTGAAGTTGAGATGAGATACACCTTCACACCCCTTCCTTAAGACTTGCAACCAGCATCTGGGGTGCTGAGACAGCTGCTTTCTTGGCAGGGTGATGTTGTCTCCTTTCCAGTTGTAATGATGATGTTTGTGTCACCTGGCTCAAAGTACAAAAGGATACTGGTGAGTGATCAAGGAGGTTTGTGTGCAGTAGCACTCAGAAAATCAGAAGAATGGAGTGATGAGGGACTTGGAAAGTCACAAAAGGCTCAGGATGCTAAGGGTGGACTAGAAAAGTGGGATTTGGTTTGAAGAGGATCTCAAGAAGAAGGACTGAAGTCATCTCTAGGAGGGGCTCAGGGCTGCCTCACTGTTGTTTTTATAGGCTTTCTTCTTGCAAAAACAGAGGGGATTCAGCCCCACAACATTCAGTGGGAGCCTTTCCATGGCCTTCAGAATGTGGATATGTCCAAACAAATCTGTATGCAATCTATTGCAAGCACAGCCCTTCAAAGGATAATATGAGCAAAAAAAGGGAGAGGGTTAACCCTCTACTGTAAAATTCTTACATGCCATACAGATGATGTAAGGCACAAAACTGATAAAACAAATATTACCAGTGATAGCAGATAGTCGTAACACAACCTGGCCAACCCTCTTTGGACAAGGAACAGTCTGCTGCAAGAAGATTTTGCTTTGGCTGCCTGTGCTCTAGCCATGTACAAAATTCCAGATCTTTGCTCTAACCAAAGGTGTGTAGGAACAGAAGACTAAGGGTCCATGCCCCTTCTTGGAAGCTTGGGGTTCTGTGATTTTGCTGCCTTCAGTACTTTCATGGGTGCTCTCGCTCTGCCCAATTTTATGCATGTTCTTTTGGTGTCTTACTGTATCACACTGGGGACAACAAGGAAGTCTAACAGTGAATACTTACATGTGCAATTTCTCAGTAGTCTTTTCTTAATGATGCTCTCTTTTAAGATGCTTGAAAATAACTCACCTGGATATTATTCCTTTACAATCATATGTTCCTCTGTGGCTTCAGTCAGCATCTGTGGACTACTTAGCTTCCTGATTTTTCTCTTCTTACATGGATTTTCCTACATGTAGCTATAATTTGATTTCCTACCCAGAGATGCCACAGGAGAATCTTAAAGATTCTGCAATCTTTAAGATAAGCATAGAAGTTGTGTTTGAAGCAGTTGGTGTGGTTCAAATTGGAAAGATAGGCCTGTTGCAAAAATTACTAGGTGAGGGTTTTTAGATTGTGCTTCTCCTTGAGGTTAGGAGCAGATTTACCAAATCATCCTCTTTGAGAGTCATAGTCTGTTCATTACATAAAATTGCCTCTAGTTCATATGATTGGAAAGCTGTATCTGATGATGGTTCAGAGAAGAGGTGTGAGAGCAATCTGAGGGCTGAGACTGTGTTTTTGAACCACTAGAGCTTTGATATTGCCATGGCCTTACAAATTAAAAAAAAAAAAGTTCTAATCAAATGTCAGTGCAGTGTATTTTTCTCTGCATGGAATTTTCTGTTCAGTAAGACAGAAAATCTGAACTGTCCTGCAGCATCCTGGCTCTTAGAGATATCTACAGGATTTTTAAATTTCCTAACCTTAAAAAGAAGGAAATGTTTCTCTGAGGAGTTGTGTACAAAGTTCCATCCTATAGTAAAATTTTATGTCTGATTTATAGAAGTCCTACAAGGCTGTGTTATGACTCAAGTGCTGACAAAGTAGCTCAGCATACAAGGTCTCTATCCGGGAAAATATACACAGGATGGTGAAGTTGCTAACTTTAAATCACGTCTTTTGAGCAAAGTTTGGTTTTGCACTTTCCCCCTTGCAATGACTTTAAAGTCATGGATTCACACCATGTGGGCAGCTCCTATTGTGCTCTGGCAAGGGAGTGCTTATCTCTCCCAAGGAGACGTGGTGGTGACTGTTTACGAACAAACCACACAAAACTTGGCTAAATCTTAATGGGTCTATTGATGCAGTATCAAGGGTGAAGTAGACTTGGACCCCACAGCACGTTCAAATTACATGGCTTTAAGTGAATTTAGAGCTTGTCAAAGGAGCTGGTTTGACAGCCCAGGAGACTAAAATCCTCTGTTTACCTCCTGAACAGATATCACATGGACCACTCACAAGTCCCTCTCTGTGCTAATCCTCAGAGGATAGGAGTTGTTACAGCTCCCAGTAACACAGCCCGGCTCTGAACCTCAGCCTGCAACAACCTGGGCTTTTAGCTCTGGAGGCATCTAGTTCAATCCCAGTGTGTCAGCCAAGACAGAGGTCATAGCAAACTTCCCTAACATGTTCCAGTTCTACCCCAGAGAGCTCCTTCTGAGGGCTGAACAGCATTACTCTGTACCCAGTAAGTCAGATGCCACTACTGCAGAGAGGAAGTGTTAAAAATAAGTGTAGAAATAAGATCACAATGGACAGAAAGAAAGAAAAAATGGGATGAAAGAAAGAAAAAGTAAAATGAAATAGCAGGAAAGGTTGGTCTGCTTCACACTTTCCAAAACAAAGTTATGAAGGTAGCTGCATTCAGGAGAGCTTTCCATTATTAGATCTAGGAGATCTCTGCAGTTTCATTCATGGCAAAAAAAGACCAAACTTTCAAGATCCCTTCAGTGATGGAATAGTCCTTCCTCCTTCAATGAAAATCTCTTTATAAAAGCCTCCTTGGCTCAGGGTTTGGTTCTTTTGGAAAGGGACTGACTAGTTCTGTGTTGGCCAGGAAAGGAAGAAAATTACCAGCCGTCTCTCTCTTCTGTTCAGAGGCAGAGGGATATTTTTGGCAGTTCAGGATAGAACCAACATGGCCATCAGGACAAATGCTTGCTTTGGGGAAAATTGGTGCATATAAAGCAGAAGGCTATGCAGGGAGCTTACGGCATTTGGACTATCAGGTATCCAGCTAGCCACAAACAGACAAAGCCCAAAGAGCAGCCCTACATTTAACGATATTATTACTGATGTTCAGGTCCAGTTGAGTTGTTCGAACAGAAGGATGCCTGCAGATTTTCATAGGATTTGGGCTAGATGCATAAAGAAACCTGCTGCATCATATGGTTTCCAAGCTGCCATTCCTTGTGCACCTTTAGGTGTAATGCTTTATTGCCTGTTGAATGGTGGGGTGAAACCTTCATAGGGTCTGCGTGCAGCTCCCTTATGTTGAATGCATGGTGTTGCACTCCCTAATGAGATGTGGTTAGAAGGCCTCTCAAATGAGGGGAAATGTTTCTTTGTTTTGGCACTTCATTTCAGTTCACAAGCAGCCAATGGAATTTTCCTCTGGCTTTTTAAAAAATTGAAACTCACCTTTGGTCAGAAATGAAACATGGAAAATTTCAGCAAAGGTGGTTGAATTATTTGGAAAGTTTCAAGTGGATTAAAGAGCAAAAATGTATGGAGATGGTTGGTAAAGCAGAGTGTGCAAATGCAGGTGGGGGCTCTTCAATGTTAGCATAAGGGTGATGATCACTTTGTGCAGGTCTGAGAAAGCAGATCATTCAGCAGTTCCAGTTTCTAAAAGCCAGAAGGAGATAGCTGCTGTCCAGTCTGAGCATCAGCCAGTTCCTATTTCCTCACTGTAGTGGTGATTTCATAGCAGTTGGTGGAGATTCACCAGCATAAGGAGAAGCAAATACAACGTGCTGTGACAGAGCTGTGCAGTGAGCAAAGCCCTGATTACTATTATGGCAAGAATAAACATGAAGACTGGAATATTTTCACTTCCTGCTCTCCACACCAGTATAATTTCTTCTTTGGGACTTTTATTGTTTTCCTTTTATTTAAACTGCAAATAGGAAGAGATAAAAATATGCTTGCAGGAAAGCAAAGCAAAGCAAAGCAAAGCAAAGCAAAGCAAAGCAAAGCAAAGCAAAGCAAAGCAAAGCAAAGCAAAGCAA
>WUAM01000383.1:8262686-8284680 GCA_024336885.1 Actenoides hombroni
CAAAGCAAAGCAAAGCAAAGCAAAGCAAAGCAAAGCAAAGCAAAGCAAAGCAAAGCAAAGCAAAGCAAAGCAAAGCAAAAGCACCTCTAACATCTTTCATTGCACAGGTCTGATTCTGATCTCACAGAGTAAATATGGATTAACTCTACTCAAGTGAATGGATTCATTCTGGAAAGTCAGAAATGAGTCCAGTCCTGTATGTTTTGTTTTGCTGGGAAGCAGTAGTAGGGTTTTAGAGGAAGCATTACACCCATTTGTTTAATGAAAACCCTCTTTCTTACATAGTAATCATGGGCACCTCTCTCTTTTAATTGCCTTTAAAATGCAAGCTATCAGTGAACTACAAGCGGTAATTTTATATCCTGGCTCCGTTTGGCCTTGATTGCATCAGCAGCAGGTAAGAAGGAAGGGCTGGATGAATAGCGTTTCACTGTTTGGTAATATAATTACTTCTCTGGATCAACATTTCAATTAATCCTTTCAGTGTTGCTGGAAAATGTTTCTGCCTTTGAGTCCTAGCCACATATTGAGTGTAAGGGTCCTTCCTATTCACCCTCAGGTGATTTTGTGTAGAGCTTCTCATGCAAGCGGAGATAACGAGTGAGTAAAGAAATGAAGAGAAAAAAAAGTAATTTGATAGGTGTGGAACAGAGAGAAAAAGACATGTTCGGAGGCATGTCCTGAAAGTGGAGAACAGCATGCTAATTCACATTGCTGTGGCAGAGAAAAAAATAGGTAAAAGTGTTCTTTCAAAGACCTCGAGGTTCCCTACCTGGACTCAGTCTTGGATATCACAGGGTTGTCACTGACCCTGAAATTCCCACAAAACTGCTTTCATTTCCTTGCCCTGGGGCTCTTCAATGGCCACAGCCTGGTAGGACAGGGGGGGAGGTGTGAAGACCCACAGTCTGGTGACCTGTGTGCAAGAAATACAAAAACGAAGTCCCTAAATCCTCAGTCCCAGACAGTCAGTGGTAGCATACCCATGCAAGGGGCACCAGGCAAGAGTGTTAGCCCCAAAATATTCTCAAGTGGACTTGTATCATGTGAACCTGCTTCTTGACTTGGCAGTGATGTCCTCCTCTGGATACTGCTTTGCTTCTTGCTTGGCTAGGGCTGCCCTCCCAGGTCCTCACATTGCTCTGGGGCTTTTGCAAATGCTTTAGCCATGCAAATGCATTAGCCATGCAAGGCAGCAAGGTACTTACCTTTTAGGCAACAAGAATTTTCTCATCACTGGAGAAAACTTGAAATAGAGGGCTGTGGGGCTCAGCTGTCAGCAAATAAAAAAAAACAACTCAGAAGACCAATTACAATTTTTTTGAATCTTTTAATTTTTAACCCATTGATTTTTAGGTTTGTCTTGCTCTTCTTCAGTTCTGAGGGTTAGTCATACTACAGAAATGAACTTATCCAGTAATAATTAGCTCTGTTGAAGAAAATTAACAAAGGCAGGGTGTAGAAACTGAACCATTGCAGTGAAATAAGCATCAGTGGTACAGCACTGAGCCCTGTGTCTGCCTGAAGTGAGGGGAAAGTGCTGGAAATAAGCTAGGGATTTTATTATGTCTGTGTTTGTGACCTTTTCAGAGAATACTTGCTCTGAAGAAGCTGGAACATATGAAAGTTCACAGAGAAAAGTGACATTTGAGTCAGTCGTTTTCTGAAAACAGTCTGAAATTAATCTGAGAAGAAATTAGAAAAAAAATTAGTTTGTAAAATATAGGACTTTTGATCAGCAACAGAAACTTCAGCACAATCTGGCTTCAGCCTCTTCTATCCACAGCAATCTTGAAGGCATGTAAGAGATTGGTTGTCCTGTTTATGTTCCATCTATCGTTTATGGAAACAGCAGCTTGTGCAGAGGACAGCCCATCCCTTCTCAGATCAGAGAGATGAGTCCAGGGGAGAGTGTCCACGTGGACACTTCATTTTCTTGCCTGATAGCAAAGAACTCTGTCTCAGGAAGATAATGATTTTGCCAGAGAAGGTATGACTCTGACATCATGATGCTCACTGAGACACAGCAAGACCCCTTTGGCTGTAGACTCCCAGTGTGATTTGGTACTGAGTGTCTGACAGTAATAACCTCAGTCTGCCGCGGGTAAGGTAGAGAAAGCGGGTTCCCCACTTCACAGGCCTACTGCAAGGATCAGTTCATTGCTCCAGAGTTGCAAATAGACAACAGCCACAGATATGGGTCACCCTGTAGGCTGAGTATCACACCTTGAGTAATGAATATTTGTAGCAAACAGACCATGAGCCACCCTTGGGCTGAAGTGTGTTCTCCTGAAACACTCGCTGGGAGAATTTAAAGCGAGAGCACACTGAAAGCAGCAGAGCATTCACAGTTGATTTTATTATTGTTGTTTTCATATTGGAAGACCTGACTTCCGGCACTGAATTTTCTGAATCGATTGTTTGCTACAAACTGTTCTCTCAGCTAATCCCAATACAAGGCAACTTTCATATTGCATTCGCAAGAGCATCAGCCTTGTTCGGAGCCTGTCAGCACAAGGGATTTCTGTTTGTGAACAAAAGTCTTTACACATTCTGGCTCCGAATGTGTGCGCTGTCCTTTCGAAGCCAAAAAGACTCTCTCCCTGTGCCAGTTTGTGTTTCCAAAGTTGCTCTGCGTCCTCTCGTCATCAGCCAAGCTGTGCTGAGCTACTGAACTACGTTTTTTGAATTACAAGGAGAGCTCGTCTAGAGGGGGAATGAGGACAAACTCCACAAGCTCTGGGCCAAATCTTTCCCAGGCAGTACGTGCTCTTGCCCACACGGAAGGTACTGTTGTGTGCAAATGCAGAAAGATCTCAGTTACATCAGGTTTACGGCGCCAATGTGCTCCTCTGCTTCTGTCACACAGTTTTGGGTTTATTCTAGTGGAAATGTGAGCAGGAATTAGCTCGGCTGCTGCCCAGAAACCTTCCTTAACCCTCTGTAGAAGCTTCTCTCTGGGAAGTCACAACACTGTTTTCAGAGGAGCCCGGCACTCTGGCACGTAATTTGTCAGAAGCACAGAGACCTGAAGTCGCCTGTGGTTGGCGAGACAAGTGAGGCCTCACATGCTTGATGCATCAATGAGGTGATAGCATCCACCAACTTCTGGACCAGGCTCATTGAGGCAGAGGAGCAGCAGACCTCACACTGGCACTGGCCACACAGTGACATTTCGAAGATATATTTGGTACTTTGCATCAGTGTTGAACAGAAGAATAATATTGTATGTTACATAAAGACACATATGCTGGTATAAAACATCTTGCTTGTAGGACGAGCACTATATATTGCTATATTTTATGTAGAGAATGCTGCAGTTTTCCACCAGCAGTCAGTGAATCTAAATTCTGCTATTCCTGCATGACCACTGCAGAAATCTCTCTCCTGAGTATTATTTCTTATAAGGGATATAGATGCCAGTTGTGTTTCATAAACCAGTGTCCTTAAAAATTCTACCATCTAGGAGAACTGAGCACAGGGGGAAGCTTGTGAGCTATGACATATATGAGATTTAAGTAGGGAAATACCAGGAAATGTTCTAAAAATATTTGGAACCAAGAAGCCTTAGTGAAACTGTTCATACACAAAAGGGCATTCAGTGTCAGGACAGTGTAGCGTGTATTTTTTTCACCAGCAATCTTTTATCAGATAATTAATAAAGAGGTGGACAGTGTTACTGCTGTTCTGCCTTCCACCTCACATATACGCCCACAATCCCTGCTGACATAGAAAAGTTAACCTCAGACTGAAATTGCTGTAAATAATGATGTGAAGATAAATCAAATTAGTTTTAGAGTGACTTGTTTAGCACATGCAGAAATGAGAACAATCCCTAGAATCCTTCAAAACCTTTTCTTCTCTCATATGCACTGCTTTAGAATTTACCAATGCAGTAAAGTTATAGAAATAACAAATAATTTAATTTTTCCTCTGTTCTTCCTACTATATTTAAGAAACACTCATCTTCACTGTAGAAATTGATAGCATTTTAAAGTACAATATCTGCAATTTAGAGTATTGCTTATACCAAAATTTTAAAAGATGTAAGGAGCTTCTGGATTTTCCCAGTAGAGATATTTTGAAGATAGCAAAAACTCATCATTCCTATAGCCTAGGAAAGGACAGTGCAGGTCTTACGTATTTCTAAATAAGAAAACCTAAAAGGAAAAAGGGATTTTTGTATGTACCGGCAACCTACTTGGTGAAGAAGAAACAGCAGATTTGCAGAAAGGCCACTTGTCTATGGTTTGCACAAAGCGTGCACTACCGTCACCAGTGTCAATCTGACCATTCTACTCCAAAACCTGGAGATCTTTGACAAATGGTAAAATGCCTTCTTTTTTTCACTTCTAAGTCAAAATTTTCTGTGGGAAATACTGATCACACCTGTAGGAGAGCAGGTAAACAGAAATACCAGCATAGTTAAACAAACTTGCACAAAATACTGTATTGGTTTGCTACACTGCGAAATGTGAGACCAGGGTCAGATGAAGAACCCTGTAATATCTACTGACTGAAATCATCTTGTTCTCTTACTGAACCAGAGAAGGAATGTAGGAAAGCTGGTTCAAGTCCCTGCTCCTCCACAAATAATCTGTATGGCCCTGGGCAAATCCTTTCTCTGCACTGTGCTATGGCTGTTCATCTACGAGTGGTATCAAAAATGCACCTACAACTTCTCTGCACATGAAGGGATAACTACGTTGTGGATTCTGAGGTACTCAGATGAGGATAAAGAATTGATTGTTTTTAAACTTATACCCAAAAATGGGAAGATAATTTTTTTCAGGCCAGCACAAACATGATTTATGAGTATTTAGCAAATTGGCATATTTAGTTTTGGGGTATTTCTAATGAAGTCAGAGGGTGAGGTCACAAAAACAATGTGAGATGGCAGGGATTAGAAAATCATTGCTTACACAATGAGAAACCCAAGTTCAAATCCCATTATTGCTTAATGTGAAGCTGGTGTGAGACTGGTGGTCCCACACCATCCCTGCTCATTACTGCTGGGAGAGACAACTTTTCTGTGCTTGGGGGTGGCAGAAGGTGCTCAGCAGGAGGAAAATCCTCTGGGGTAATGATGTCAGCCCCATTTTACAAAATCATTCCTAGTTCTGAGGTGTTTCTTCCCACACCATAATGAATGTCTCACCTTTTGACACATGAGCAAGAAAGAGTCCTGGCTGGCTTGTGGTTCAGTCACCACTGGGGTATAAAAAGGTCCAGATTCAAGTTCTCTTCTTCAACTCAAGTCTTCCCATCCCCTGTGACCTCTCTCCTACACAGTAGGAAAGTACCTCAGCCTGCTTCCATGAAATTAGGACATTAGAAAGTTTTCATCTAGCCCTACATATTTCTGACCAAAATAAAAAAGTTTTTTGATAATTCCATACAAGTTGCCCTTCTAACTCTTGCCAGGTTGTCCCTGTTTCCCACACAGTACAGCTAGAGAAGTATGGACAATATCTTTTAATGGCAGGTCAGAATTCTCCTCCCAAAGAAACCAGGGAAAAAGCAATCATAATGCTATTAGTAACAATTATGAAAATAACATGCTATTAGGTTCTGTGGATTGTAATGATGAAGTGTTGTCATGAAACGGAGGGGATTTGCCCAACCTTTTATCAGGGCTACTTATTTAATGGTGAGGATGCAAAGATCCAGGATTTCCTGCTGGGTTTCCTCTGGGAACCTCTGAGTGCTAGACTGCCTCAGCTGATTCAGGATCCATGTACATGTGCCCTACATATAGCTCAGTAGAGGGTCTCCTTGGTGGTCAATACACCAGAAGGCCAGCCTGCTTGGCACTGACATCTCATGTAGGGCCATACTCTTCCTGCTGAGGTCCATCCTTACTCTGCTCCCAAAGGCACAGCTATGAAGCTATGAAACTCTGAAGGACTTTAGGCATCAGGGTGCCAGTGTCCACTGGTGGTCTCAGACATGACCCAAGAGCTTTCAGTGTGGAAACAGACCCAGATACAAAAGGGAATCTATAACTGTTCTCTAACAGCAGATGGTTTTTCCCTTAAAAAAAAAGGAAGTAACAAATAATAGCTGGAAAAACCCTTAGAAAACCCCACAATGTGACTAGTGATGAGCAGAGAGAGCAGAAGTGGAAAAGCCTTTCAGAAAACTGAGGAAGAGAGTAAAAGTTCAGAGAATGAAAGAACAGTGTGCTCAAGTGTGACATTTCAACACTAATGACACTGCCACAAATTAATTTTGTCATCTCTAAGGATCCAGCAAGAGGTTAGCGATGCCCACATGAATTATAATAATGTAGCTACATGCAAGTAGTTGGTTTTTATTATATGTTCACGTGAATTTAATTTTCTCCTCTTCTGCAATCATCCAGTAGACTGTTCTCTGTGGGGATGTTTACATTTTGCCTATGAATGTACAGGAATTTCAGAAGAGGTGTTTTGTTTGTTTGTTTGTTTGTTTTTAAGTGTACTAAAACCCCATTTCATGATATAACACAAGGTTTCCTAAATTCTCTAACCACTGTGAGGTCTGCAGCCACCCTGGAGCGATAACAATTTCCAGGGACATTATAAACAGTGGCACCTCTCAGAATAGTGTTTTTTCTTTTACCAGATTCTTCTTTGGAGACCAAGCTTTTAATGCAGGAGTTTATTCTCCAGAAATCACCCTTACAAAGGTGTCTGTGTTTTTCTATCAGTTACATAGCAAGGACTTTCAATCTGAGGTGGGTGGAAATGAAAACCAAATTCAGTGTGTGGATGAACCAGTTCAACAAAAGATTATACATTTCAGACTTTATAACTAATGTATTCTTAGGCACTACTTGCTAACCCTCATCAGGTGCTTAGGATTCACTCATGCCTGGTGAAGACAAAGCATAGCAATAAAGGAAGCTGCTTTCACAATAGTAAAAATGAGATCATGGGGAATGGGATTCAGTTGCCTGAACCAGACTAAAATGACTCTGGTAGAACAGTGTGACCAACCCCATCACAATGTTTAAGGTGTTTAAATTCTCTTTGAAATCTCTGGTATGGCCAGAGGTTTGTGATTACATGTGTCATGACTATAAGCTGATTCCAGATATATGTCTTAACTCCCATTTTTCTCAGGAAAATGGAAATAGCAGACACTCCCTTCTAGGCAATAAAAAATCCATCTTCACAAGCTGAATAAATAGTGATATCATGGTTAGCAATAGCTAATCTTATTCTGTAAATCCAGAAATACAGCCTATATCTCAAATTAACCAGTATCCTGTGAAAACGGAAACAAGATGATGAGAAATAGAAATCTAACATTCTAGAATTCTTAGCAGTTGTGAAGAAATCAGTCCCTTGAGCTATCAGACGATCAAGCAGATACCATTCTTGCTACTTCAATGAAAGGTTACATCTCAGACACTTCTATGACTCCTGTTCCTCAGAGCAAGCTGTTGAAAGTTTTAATCTGAGACAGACTTGTAATGTTCTGGTGAGGAAGAAAAATATGGTAGGTACCTCCATTTTATGGACAAAGAACAAAATCACCAGAGGCTCAACTCCCGCAGAGAAAATTAGAGCCTATGTGCTGTCCAGGTGGCACTGGAGGAACCTTTGTCCAAAATTCAGATTCATGATAGTTGTCTGCTGCTTGTCTTGAAGGTGACTTTGGACACCTCAATTCCTCCCTTTGCATGTAGGAAAACCCCCACTTTTCATAGACATCTAATCCCAAGGTGACATTCAAATTACTATTAGTTAGATGTCTCTTATCAGACCTATTAGTTTTTTACTAAGTTTATTAGACTTCTTCCTTACATTTTCTGAGAAGATGTCTTTCACTTGGGGTTTGCAGAATCATAAGCATTTGTGGCATATTTACATGAAAGACCATTAAACCAGTTAACAAAAGAGGATTTTCTGTGAGACTGAAATTTGCTCTCAGTGGAAGTGACATGTTACAAACCAAGATATTTAGTTTATAGATAAAACAATCTTTCTAATAAATTGCTACAATTTAACTGCGCTACAAATCAATTATTATTTTCTTTCTAATACTATAATCATCAGGATCCTTTCTACATCTTACTGGTCTTCTTTTATTAGCTGTAAGGGGAACAATTTATTTCACCTCATCATATCCTGCAAATGCTTCACATTTTTTGAAATGGCTCAGTGACTTCGTTATTGACATTGTACAGCATTTCTGGAATCTATTAGTGTATTGTTAGGCTCTTTTCTCATTTTTGCTGTTGTATGCTGAAGCTGAGCTAAGAGCAAGGTGCTCATTTAGCCTGGAAGTGAAGCAAAGCAAGTTTGTCCAGATATATTAATGACTATTTTTTGCACAAAGGAAACAGTGGCAGAATAACTGAGTGCTCTGCAGCGTTCTTCCCTTATTTCTGGAATTAAACCTTGACTAGAGAGATTCATGAGACTCCCAGTTTGTCCTGGACTCCAGAAATTAGTTGTTCCAGCACCATTTCTAATCTGTCTGGAAGGCAGATGGACTGGAAAACTTTCAAGAAAGCCTCAATGTAACAAACTCAAGACCTTGAGAGAAATGCACTTTTATTCAGGAATTTGCTACTTGACCTAAGCCTAAAATCTGAGTACTCTGCTCATCGAAAAAGGTTAGTTAAACCCAAGCACAGCTCTGAAATTCTAAGGTTCAACTATTGGTTTTCCTAATAACTTCATTTTAGTTATTTATCTCTTGCCAGAACCACAGCAGATGAAGAAAGTAAGATTTCATCATCTTAGCAGTTCAGTGAATACAATTCCTGCATTTATCAAATACCAGATAACTGACACCAAGGCAAACAAACAGGCAAATATGAGTGTGTTGCTGTGTCTTTCAACTCCCTGTTCACACATCTCCCCAGGGGTAGAAAACTTATGAAAGCTAAAGTGTTCTCACAAGGTTTTCTTTTTAGCTCAATTAAGAGCTCTTTGGAGGGCTCCTTCACCACAGGCTCCTTTGGACACCAATGCTTTGTCGAATTTGTATACTCTTCCTCTGAAATGGAGATGACTCGGTAACCATTTACAACACTCAGTGCATTGATGTACAAGAGCGTGGAACACTGGTCACAGATTTCTGGAAGTGTATCCTCAGCCAAATCACAAACAAATGCCTGAGTAAATCGACCTTCCTCTTTTATAAGCTTCACTTAAAACTTATCTGAGACTGAAATGCTTCATTAAAGCTTACGATTCTGGGCAGAGCCTCCTGCTGTTATAGGGTTGAACTATGTCACAGTTAAGGATCACTTTTCATGCAGTCAGTCTACCTTAGAGCATAAATAACAGACATGGACTCCTGGTGGCTACCTGGAATACCTACATTGGTAGGCAATGTATGTGTATAAATACACATTGTATGACACCTCCTCTAGGCAGCAATGTTTTGGCTTGAAAGACAAAGCAATTTTTTTATATTCAAAGGTGCATCTTTAGTGGGTTTCTTCTTAGAGGCTTTTTTTCTTACAAGTGCCTTTTTCTTGTGACTCATTTCCATCTCCCCTAGATGAAATTCTTCATTCTTCAGATATACATCCTTAATGTTTGGGGGGAGTTTTCAGCTGTTATGCCAAAATTTGCTGTGTTTAAAAACAGTGTCCTGAAAAAGAGATAAAGACAAGTTACTTCTAACCCAAACACTTCACTAACAAGTGTAAAACAAGAGCCAAAAGTATGACGAGAGGTGGCACATGAGTGGGAGTGATAATTAATGCCTTTATTTTTTGTTAGCATCCTTATTTTCATTATAAGAGATCCTTATGGCAACTTTTAGCTTTGTATTGTTATGTGGAAAGTAAAGCAACAATCCTTGGGGAGCCAAATCCTGGGAGCAGCACTGGAGTTGGACGCCCACTGAACTGGATGGGAAAGTTTCTCTAGAAATAAGGAAGCTGATGGCATAGAGGGAGGGACTGATTTGTTGTCTGTATCCATGCCTGATAGAAAAAGCATGGGTTTAAAGTGCAAAGATCCCGGTTAAACTTCCTTTTCCTCAGTCTTGGTGAAGCCAGTCACTTAGCAAGGCAACAATGTTCCCATCTTGAGAATCAAATATTGCTGTCATCGTCTACCTCATTGTAGCTACCTCCTTCCAGAGTAGTAAAGTGAAGTGTTTCAGTACTGAAAAAGCAGCTAAAATATTCCTTTAGGCAGGATATGAGAGAATACCAAGTTTAAAGAGTAATTGCACAATGGAAGGCTACTGAATTCACAGCTACAGACTTACACCAAACTGCACCAAGCTTGCTTTGTCACTTTCAAGAAATTTCCAGCTTTGCCATGCTTCTTTTCAAACTCTGACAGTTCCCTCTACCTCTTTGCATTTCCTCTTCTTCTTTTTCTCATTTACCTATCCTCTCTGACTGCCTGAAACTTTTAACTCTTGAACTGGCCCCTCAACCATATCCTTTGTTGGATCAACCCTACCATCATTGCAAGTAAGTCACCTGCAGACATTAACTGTAGAGTAGTTTTCATCTCACCCCGAAAACCAAGGCCCAAAATATAAAAACAGGCTAGCTCCGCCCCCCCCCCCAAAAAAAAAAAAAAAAAAAAAAAAAGTTAGAGAAAGTTTGAAAACTTAAATGGGACAGGCACTTGCAGTTGGAATAGATGTTCTCCAGCAAAATGGTGCACTCTCAGACCATACCAGGTCCCTGAACCAAGGCCTTCAGATTGGGAACCCACAAGAGATGGCAATATATGGCTTACCCTACTGCCACTGACATGGAGAACCTCGAGGACCATGGGAGTGTGGGAACAGATCTCTATTTTGTCAGTTGTTGGCTGCGTTGGCTCCTTGAGTCTGTTGGTAGCTAAGGTGTAAGGATTCATTATATGGCTCATCACATAACAGTACCAGAGCCGAGGAATAGAAAATGCTCCATAGAGGACTGAAATCTCATTTGAATGTTTTTGGTTTGTTTTTTTTTTTCTGGAGAAGATTGCTCACAGGCACAGGAAGCTGATGGCAGCAGATACTGAGAAGGCATCCTGGGCCAATCCCTTAAAATCAGATCAAACCATTCTCAGGCCTTCCATTCAGGGAAAAGGAACTTCTCTAGACTTACCTAACAGTGAGCCAATGCAGCAGGAGTCATAAATGGAAATGGCATTAAAACCCAGTAATGAACAAAAACATTAAAAGGTCTTCTTTAAAAGATGCCAACTTCTTTCAATAATTAAATAAATAACTGCAGTGCTATTATCTCTGCAGAAAAGTAATTTTGTGTGGTAGTAATGGCAAATGCAAGGAATGAACACAGGTACTAAGGTAGCTTTATTTAGAGAGGCGAAACTGCCAATTCTTAAAGCAGCATTGCTATATAGATTGTGAAAAGAGTCTGCTGTGAGAAGGAAGCACAAAATTGCATCCTGAAAATGAGAAGTACTCTGAAGAAGAAATTCATGGTAATGTAAACTGGAACTTTTCTTCAGACAAACACTTAAAATTAAACTGCTCCCTTCTTCTTCTTTTTCCCAAGCTGCTGACACACATAAAAATGTGTTTGACCAGCAGCATTTGGAATGTTTTCTCCTTCCCTAATGAAAATATGTTATTTCTCCAAACAATATGCCACTTAATACCAACAGAAGTCTCCTTAGCAGATAGGACGTAGTTGCAAGGCTTCAACCTGTGCCAGTGTTTGGATCTAGGAAGAAAATCTTGCTAGACTCAAGTATTTACTTATTTAGTGATTCTTTCCAAGGTCATATTTTTAAGCTGTAGGGGAAACCATCCTGAAGAGTAAACTGAGTGACTGGGAAGTTAAAGTACAGTAGCTTGCTGTGACCGAGTTAGTAATGCTCTCTTTAAACAGTGGCCCCACTGAAGAATTGAACTTAAGTGCCTCGGCACAGTAAAGCCTATGTGTTGTCTTTGGGAAGCATTTCCAGCTTAATAGGGACGAAGTTTCCTTTATGACTGATGCAGCAGCACATTTCGTTTTACAAATTTCCTTTTCCACCCATTTAAGCAATTAACTTGGAATGAATGAGATGCCAGATGAATATTACTGCTTTAAGAATCAATAGCTGCTTCTGAGGTGGCTCTGGAGAAAAGAGGGGTCTATATTAGCCAGCTGTGCGTTTTGACGTCTTGCCAAAGCCACACCACCTCAGCAATTACCTCAGAAGCACTGTACCCATGCCTCTGTGTGCCCCATTTCAGCAGCAATTTGTGCCCTCTTATTTTCCTCCTGCTCTGGCTCATGAGAGAGGATTGGTGACCTTTTGGGGATGAGGGAACAGGGTAAAGGCTTTGCAGGCTCTGTGCCTTACTCCGTTCACACAGATGGGAGGCCCAGGGGGACATGCAGTGTGCAGCCTGTGCACTTGCACCCTGGGCATGGGCACAAAGTGTGAGTGAAGATGGTGTTAATTACTCCCAGTGCTACCTACAACTTGTAAGTCCTAATGACATCTTCTTACCTGGTAAAGCTGTCCCATGTGTAGTCTCCAGCCACTTTGCTGCTTCCTGTATTCAGCATGAAAAGAGACGAAAAGGCCATGGTGGGCAAATAGAAACCTGATATCCCCCGGGATAACACAGATGCACTTCCAGGTGCCTTGTTCAGCTTCCTGTGCTCATGTGGATCAACTTCTGGTTCAATGAGTTGCCCACTTCTCTTCAAAGGAAAAGATCTGAACAGTGGTCCCCCTCTACGGTGCCTTCTAGCAATAGTGAGGGGTAGAGCTCAATAAGAAATGACAATACTAGCAGCTCACTAAACATGTCTAAAACACACTGATGAAAGCAAGGGTAGAAAATTGTTGGCCTTGATAGAGTAGTTCTTAGGCATAAAGCTGGAAATTCTTCTGGATCATCCCTCATCAAGAGCATTGTTAAATATCTTCCATTTGTAGAATATTTAATTCTGCAGCTGCCTGACCTGGAAAGACAGGATCAGGTTAAATATGAGGCACTTGGAACAAGGGGCTTCACTCCAAAGCACTGTCCCCATCCAGGCAATAAGGGATAGATTGGAAGGAGAAGCTTAATTGCCAGCTGAATAATTGCCATCAGAATAGCTAAGGCCATGAGATACTGTGACAAAGCAACGAATCTCCCCCTGCAATCTGTCACGGTTATTTTCAGCACAGGTCAGTACTTGAAGCTTGAATTTTCAAATGTGCATTCTTACACTGTTCTTGCAAGACATTTGCTCGCCCACCTCAGGAAGCAGGTACTTATCGCTGTGGTTATGTGGTCTGCATGAGCAAATCCTTGTACACACAGGAGAAGGGATCCTGTGCACTTCTGACAGTCCACCTTATGCAGTGGGAACGATTCCCTTCCAGACTGAAGAATATTTATTGTCTTGTTCTTAAAAACTGGGCAAGGTGGTGAGTGGGGTCAAAAAAGGGGGAAATCTGCAGTGAGACTTAGCTGGGATGGCTGCCTGTGATGGTATAGATGCATAGTGCTCCAAATCAGGGCTTCGGATGTGTATCACTGGGCAAGTTCATGCAGATCCCTGTCCCTTTGGGGAAGAAAGAAGGGATAATACCACTAGAAATGTTTCCATTGCAGCATTGTTGAACACAATTTAATTTATGGGGAAATGGGTGGCTCGTTGAGCCCAGGGCTTCTGGATTTATAAACTGTCATACAATAGTTGCTTAATCCAAGGTGCAGTGATAGAAATAGGAATTATGTGCATTTCAATTTCATCATAAATCTATTTTTACACTGGCTTCTTATTTTGACCTCTTAGATTTGGCTGTCTGTCAGAAAGCACCACATCCGATTCTGCTAATTCCTTTCTTTAGGTCCTTCCTGTCAGAGAGCTCATGTGGTCTTGCTGAATTCTTGCACAAATTTACTTTGTACAGTTTGGTTCTCTGGTATTAACAATAAGTTTCCTCCCTAACAAGGAAAACAACAGTGTTATAAATACACGCCTTCATTTGCAAACAGGTATATTGACACCTAAAAGACTGGATTTTGGTTCCTACATGAAGGGACTTCTGGTTCTTGGAGCTGTTGGAAACACAGGCACCAGTGACACAATTGGACTTCAGACATATAAGATTGAAAAATTTGGCATATTGAACAGGAATAACATTTCATCATAGAAAGTGACAGCCTTGAAACTTCATTGAAATAATGTTAAAGCCCTTGTTGCTTAAAACAACTCCCTTCGTGTGAAGTTTTTCTTCTGGTTGTCTCTGAAATACCCTTAGTCTGGACTAAATTGGTTTCCCTCTTGGGGCTCAGACTTTTTTGATTTTCTCCTGGAGGGAATTATTCCAGCATCAGGACTGAATAAAATGCAACTGTGCCAGGTTGGCTTCAGTTTTGTTTTAAGAAACACTTCAGTTATGCTTAATTTTATGGTTTTTGCTTTGTCACTGTGATTTCTCAAACACTACAAAGCTATATTCATTTTAAACGAGCACTAAAGCATAGTGATCCAACAAGGAAATACAGATGTGTGTATGATGGAAGTGCTGTTGTAAAATCAAGACTGATGCAGCACCGAAGCAGCATCTAGGTTGTACTGGATGTGAAGATCACTCAGCCTATAAATTATTACTGCCACATCACTTCTGAGCAAACTCAGCTTGCCACAACAGGTGTTTAGAAGTGGAAACTTTGGTTCCTTTTGGGTCAAACTATCTTTTGTATCAAAGTACAAAATATAACCTAACAATTTTTTTTCATACCCATAAGAAAAGTAAATGCTTGCACTGTTCTTAAGAACTTTGGGTTTAGGAACTGAAAAACTAATATGAGAGGTAGAGAATAAATAATACTTAATAATTGGATTTGTTAGAGAAAAAGACCTAGCACATGTATTTGTGGGATCTTAAGTCCATCCCATACATACCAACAACTCTCTTTTGCAGAGGAGAACCCTTCCGTCTCCATTCTGGACGTTAATATGCATGGGTGCTGACTTTGCTCCCAGTGATGTTTGCAAGTATGTGTGCACATTTCTAGTGCATTATTAAATTATTTTTTTTTCCTGAAAACCGCTGCTAATTTGACCCTTTCTCACGTAGATATGTCAGGTGACATTACTCTTTCTGCCAAGGAGGCTTGTCATAAAGGTTTTCCAAAGCTGCTCTGATGGTGAAGAAGCATGATGGAGAAGAAATGTTTTAATCCATAAACAGCCATGGAATTCTGTTTTCATAGAACAGGAACAATCCATGCATGTTACATTATTCTCATTGTGACGCAACAGCTTTCACTGAAGGTTTGAAAAATATTAATGACTTTTTTGGCACTCCCAAGTGTTCAGCAAATTCTTCTTAAATCTCAGAACTGGTACTGAAAAATAGAGATCACACAAATAACTTCAATCTTCCCCTCTTTTGAGAAAGCACTACTGGATACATATTATTTGTGACAGAAATAATGCCCTCCCCAGACCATTGATTTAGAAAGGTTTTATAAAATAATAAAATATATAGTCCATTTCTACCAATTGTGGGAGACACTTCAAATTGAACAGACAGGTCATTTTTACAAATCCTTTTTACAGGTCATCTTTTACAAGATGATGTATAAGTTGATTAAAATCCATGCTGAAGTGTAGAAAAACATATAATTTTAGTAATTAATATGAAATTCAGGTTTTTCCAATCCTTTTTTAAGCTTATTATCTCTTAGTGACCACCATTTTACATCTCATGGCTCCTATGCTTCATCCAACACAACAGGTCTGAGTATCTTCACCCAACACAGCTAACACCTGTTGAGGGAACCTGAACTTTCACATCAGAATTTGTGCTCCTAAAAGACTTAATAAAGCTCAGCTGAAACATAAATCCAGACTTTGAACACATGGCTGCTTCACACTAAAGTTTATTTTCCAGAAGTTTGCTGTACGCTTTCCATGGATACTCAAAAGAATAATTTCTTGATATTATGGTGTTAGTCCGTCAGTAATCTTCAGAGTTTCCATCTCACTTGCCAAACCCTATGAATCCATTTAGCCTTCTGTTGACCTATGTTTGTGAACATTGCAGGGTGAGTTTCATCACATTGCAGGGATTTATTGTCCCCTGAGTTGCCAGTAGTAGTCTCTGTGTTGTCCTATTTTAAAGCTACAAGATTCACTGACATTAAGAATAAACTGGGATGAATAACCTTATAACTAATTTCTTCAAAACTCTTGAGAAATGTATCCACCTTCCCAAGACATCTGATAACAAGATAGCTAGACAGGATGCTTTTGCTAGAAACCCTTTTTTTTTTTCCCCATTTGAAAATGCTAGCTTGTCAGATTTGAAACTTTCCAGTGTAAGTTCCAGCTACACTTTTTTCTGGGATGGGGATGATATTTATGACTGAATGATGAGGCCAGTCCCTGTGTCCCCATCATATCCTAGCACTGCCAATAGCACAAAAGCAGTTAAAGACCTTGCTGGCAATTACAGAGACCCAGGTCTTCAATCTGCCTAATTCAGATCAGGGTGCTAGGCCCACATCAGCTGTGTATCAGGTGACCATCAGCCTTTCCTCCTTATTCCTTCCTGTTGCAATTGTTCTACTTCCTAAAGTATAACTGAATACTCATTGAATGGAGAGATACAGACAAAGGCACACAGGAAAAACAAAGAAACAAACAAAATTATTTTTTTGGCACCACATACTGCTGACTCTTGCTCCAATGCAAACCTTAGGCCAAACTGCCCTTGTCGAAACATCTCTTTGCATGACATTTGGAGAAATAATAAATTCAGATGTTGTCTTAGATTTATTTTTATGGTGATGTGGCATTGTGATACTGTTTGAAGCCACAAACAGGAGTGCGTGGACTTGAGCTATCCTGGTGCTTGGCATTTCTGAGTAGATGTCTATCCAAACTTGCTAAGACTTTACCTGGATTTCAGAGGATTTTTCAGAAGCAGAGCTAAATGTCAGCATAAGATTCATCAGGAATACAAGTCCTCACAAGTAACTGAAGGAACTCAAATAAAAGCAACAAAAATGTAAAGATAGACTGATAATTTAAGAAAAGAATTACAAAAGCTGCATTGGCTGGGAGACAACTGGTGAGGGACATGCTTGATCCAGTTTATTTGAGGCATGAAACACCAGCTAGCAACAAGATTATTTGAAGATGAAAGAATTGTGAGAATTCCTTCTTACTGACAGCTCAGATCAAATGCATACTGCCTATCAAAATGAAGTGTGTAGAGACCAAAGAAATAAGCAAAATATGGGATAATTTAGCAACAGAATAAGGGAGGCTGTTAAAAGAAAGATGTATTCTTAAAAATGGTGAAGCTGTGCTCAAATTAAGAAACAAGAAGGGAACAACATCCAGCAGATTAAATATGGAGATGCAAAAAGACAAATCTAAACAGGAGTTTGGGATCAACTGTAAAAATGCATTAAAAATTATTAATAATTTATTAACTATATTCTGAATGCCTTACAGAGATTATGCAGACCAGTAGATAGTGAAGGTGTGAAAGTAGCAGTGAGAAAAGGTAATAGCATAAAAGACAAATGACTTTTTATTGCCTACTTTTATTCACTGTGAGGCCTTAATGTGTGCTTCATCTGCATTGGCTTCAAGGGTCAAAAATTGAACAAATTAAGAAATATAAGAGAAAGAAATTGGCAGTATCATGTACTGTTCATTGAAGGGTTCTAATGAAAGGAAAGTTTGAAATAATGGATCTCCAGGTTGTGGTGGATAATCTCTCATTTAAACCTGCTTTTGAATTAGAGAAACGGAAAATTGCAAAGGTGATGGCAATTTTTAATAAAATTCTCCACACAGAAGCACACAAGTTAGAAATGTGTACCGAGAAAGCCAGTAGAGCTTATAATAAAGAATAAGATCATGACACGTGAAGAAATATCATCTCTTCATTTACAGGGGAATAAGTGAATCAGCCTTTGCGACAGGAATATAAATCTGCTGGGGGTCTTTGAAGGAGTCACCAAATATGTAAGGGAGAAGTGAATGACAAAGTCTGACTGGATTACTTAAACACAGTCAGCAAAGTCCCTCACTGAAGCCTGTTAGAGAACCTGCTGTGGGATAGGTAAAATCTCAATATACATACCTGGCTAAAAGATAGGAAACAATAAGTTGGAAATAATGGTCTGTTCCTCAGTGTTTGCCAGTGGGTTTTCAACGTAATCACTTCTTGTGCTTGAGCTGTGCAACATATATCTAAATGACCTCAGTGTCTAGAGAAAGTACGAAGCTTGCTCACCAGCCTAGACAGGACCACTCAGGGTAAAAATGACAGCTAGTTATGAAGATTTGCAGAGGTAATAAATCAGCTCTGAAATACTGATGAAAAAATGCCGGATGGAATTCAGCATTGATAAATCAGAGGTAATGCACCTAAGAAAAAAAACCCCTCAATTAACATACATAATGATACCCTCTTCAGATGTGCTCTTAGCGATTACCCTTTAGGAAAGAGATCTTTGAAGGATGGCAGGCAGTTCTATAAAAAGCAATTTGATATTCAGTAGCAGTCAAAAAAAAAAATCCTTTGCTTGAATTTAAGAGCTATTTGGTGAGGAACAGAGAATAAAAAAGAAAACACCTTTATGCTGCTTTGTAAATCTATGGCACAAAGATATCTTTAATTGTGTATACTGTTCCAGATACACCATCTTAAAAAATGGGTGGTAAAACTTTTATTGTAGTTGCAAGCGGATGTAGACAAACAAGACCTACGGATGGACATCTCTTATTAGATTAGTCAGAAACATTAAAAAAAAATAATTCAACACACTTTTGAGCATACAAATGTTCTCCAGATCTAAACTACAAAAAAAAAGAGCAGGAAAGAAGTGTTGTGATCCAAGAGCCAGTTTAGTATTTCTAGCTATAGATGTAAGTTTAGTTAAAAATACTCATTACAGCTACCTAAAAATCTTTTCTTGCCTAATGTAGAGCTAGAAAAGGTATAAAGAGGGTTCCAAGGTATGGTATGGCACCCATATGAGGGTAGAATAGACAGCTCTGATTTATAACATTCAGAGAGATATGGAGGAGGCAATTTGGAAATTACTTTTTGTCATTTTGTCTTTTCTAATACAAGACTTAAGGAAATTAGCCATAAAACTAGTAGGTGACAGGTTTAAATCCAAGAGGAGGAGGCTTTTCCTCATACAACACTAAGTTGAGTACCTCTTTGCCGCAGGATGTTGTGAAGGCTGAAAGTCTACAAAGCTTCAAAAAGTGACTGTAGCAGATTGTAGAGGAAAAAGTAACTAAACATTAACTGCTAGGACAGCAGCCAGTGGCTTAGGAAATCCATAGGCCACGAAGTCCTAGAGCTCAAGGAACTTGCAGGGATACACAATGGTTTTTTAATTTGGTCTTTATATGCTTCCCTAAGCCTCTATTTTTAGTCACTAGCTGGATGACAAGATAGTTGGTAAAGAAGATCATTGCTCTGACTCTGCTGCCTTTTGTATGTTCTCAGATACCTGGTCTCAGCAGAATGTATCAAGATGAAACTCAGGGAAGGGCTCTGACTCCAGAGGTGGAGCAGAAAGATGATTTAGTTTAGGCACTTTGGTGATTATGGCATGGAGGGGTATGGAGAGGAGAGGCAGTGATGTGGTAGGTTGCGGCCACCTTCATCTTGATCTGTGCTCAGAGACAGCTGCTGCTGTAAACTGAGGTGTGAAAGTGGATTAGGAAATGATGGTGGTCAGCCTGAAGGGGTCACAATGCCATCACTAGGTAATCCAGGTTAATCCAGGTAACCCACTTGATGGCTCTCCCATGCCTGGGGTTCAGTATATGGTGCAGTTTACAGACTGTCAAAGGACTCCATACTGCTGTCCCTGCTAACAAAACCTGTGGTTTTGAAGGGTGGCACACCAACTCTGCTGCCAGACTTCTCCCATGGGAGGGATTTCATTCTTATTCAACCACTGGTATAAAGCACAAGTGTTCTGGCTTTAGGAGGATTTCCTGATTCTCCTGATGACATATATCATAAGGAGAATTGTTCTTGAGTGGAGTTCATTAAAATGAATCTGCAGGTAACTGTTCTGTTCAACTTTTTGACAAATGGCTCTAACTCAATGTTTAACACCAAAGGGGCCAGGAAATTAACATATAGCTCCATTCCTCAATAATTATTAATTTCCTCCCACTATTTTCCTTAGTTCAAGAGTTTGGAAAGTTCTAACAATCTTGTAACGTTGATTAAAGAGTAATTTGGAAGTGGGATGGAGAGAGGGAGGTGAAGGAAGGGGAGAGAAGACTATTTCTGAACACTAAAAATAGTTTCAAATTCCCGCCAAGAAACGACAAATTGTTCTATACACAGTCAGACAGAGAGATGTATATTTTGTTTTAAATTCCAGTTTCAAAATGTACTACATAAGAGAAACCACAAATTGAAACTCCATATGCTCATATTGGCAGCAACACCAAACTTAGAATTTTTTCTATATATAACCCCACTAAAACCCTACCTCAACCTTTCTCCACCTCTTGCCTCGTCATTTATAAGTAAGAATACAGAGTGTTTTTTTTTTCAGGGACTCTTTTTTTTTTTTTTTTTTCCTTTGAGTTACTAGTGGAGATCTGATCTCTCAGAACCCTACTCAGGTAACATGTCCATTGGTTTCAATAGTTTCGGCCATGCAAAGTCTGCAGTAGTTTTCCTAGTACTTACATGAAATTAAAGAATGTGTGATAGCAATGAGGAACAGCCTTGGCAAGAGAATGAGAAGAAAATGCCATTTTGTAAAAAGATGGAGAGTAGGGAAGAAGGATAATGATGTGAGGAGCACTATATAAAACTTTACCACTCTTCTGTAATTTCTCCTTTTTAAACAGAAAGGTCTTTGAATTTGAGTCAAATATCTAAAGAAAATGAATTTTGAGAACTCAGTCCAGGTCATAGGAAAAAAACCACATCAAAAACTCCCAAATAAATCACCTCTAATTTAAGCAAAACTGTACCAGAGACTAAAGACAAACCAGTCCTTTCAGCTTTCAGAAGAGAAGTCAACATCAAAAGAGGAACCCAAAGTAGAAGCCTAGAAATGTAAATTTGTTGGTCTTTTCACACTCAAATTCTCACGCTTCCTCCATTTCCTTTTACAGAAAAAGAATGTGGTCAGACCTGGGGGAATGACTTAACAGCTTTTATTAAATGGTAACACAGTCCCCCTATGGATAACTGCAGAATCATTATGAAGAGAATTAAGCAGTGACGATCTGTCTCAGTTTGAATATTGTGGCTTGGAAGTTTTGACTCATGAGACATTAATTTCTCAGGATGATTACATGAAAATGTATAAATAGGAGCACTGATGAGGAAGAGAAGTATCCTGCTGAAAGTCAAGTGGTGTTGAGTTCCCTCCATTTCTGTGAGGAGCATAGGAAAAAAAGACTCCTACCATCTTAAGTGAAACTGCACACAGAAAGCGTCCAATGTATACAAATCAGTGTTACCAGATGTTAAGGGGCACTGTCCTGGTTTGAGTTAGAACAGATTTAATTCTGTTCAGTGATTTTACTTTTCAGCTCAGTCTTTTCTAACTGTGCTTTCTGAAGTTAATGGCAGATTTTCACATACAGTGTCTGCTTCTTCAAGCAGTGATAACACTTATTTTCAAGAGTTACCACCAAGGATGGGTGTGCAGAAAGGCTCTTGCTTATATTTGCTTCTGTGCAGACTGAGGTCACTGCTCAATCTTGTGCACCACATCGGGGGGGGGTGCAGAAAGTAAAAGGCTGCACCTGCAGGGAGGATTGGTCAGGACAGGTCACCTCAAACTGACCAGCAAGACATTCCATCTCATATACGTCCTATTCAGTATAAAGCTGAGGGATCATGTGGGTCAAGCTCTCTTCTTCAATGGCTGGCATCTGAGGAGGACTCTGTCCCTTCTGCCTTTGATCCTGTTTCACATGCTCCTGAATCTGTTTCCCTGAGTCTGCAGCTGAGTCTAGCCTGGGAATTCCCCCGTGCCTGCCCACAGCATCAGTGGTGATGGTGATGTAATTGTCGTTGGGGGAGTATTGGTGGTGGAGTGG
>WUAM01000383.1:8284717-8326424 GCA_024336885.1 Actenoides hombroni
TTTTTTTGTATATATTTGTATATATTTCATTAAAGCTGGTTTATTTTTCTTTTCCAATCCATAAGTCCCTCTCCTTTATTCCTTTTCTCTTCCCCCTTGTGAAGGGAGAGGGGTTAATAGAGGGTGTCTGTCATTCATTTAAGCACAGAGAAATTAAATGACTTCGCTGTGAGGTTCTTGTGTGAAGACAAGGACATGGGTTAGGTCTCCAGTTGGTCCATCCAATTAAGGTAGCAGGACTGAGTTCACTCAGTACTGGGTGTGAGGAGCCAAAAGTTGGATGGTGGAAGTGCCACCATGTTTGACTACATGTAAAGAAGCCACATCCATGTTCAAGTCGCCAATGTGGATGGCCTGGGGCTCACAGAGACTCTAATCAAAGCAATAATTGTACTGTGTTACAGTTAATTAGAATAGTAACTCTGAAGGAAAAGAGGTACTTCCTGTTATTGTTCTTAAACAGGCATCAGAGAAACACTAATTATTTGCAACAACAATACTAAGGAAAAACCCCCAAACCACTGGAACAATACAATGTAAAATAACATGAATGAATTGTTATGTTCAGTACCTTCACAAAAAAACCTCTGCTGACAGCTCTCTGAATTGCTGTGCCTGGAAACCACCTGAGCACTGCCTTATTTCTAGACATCTGTCACCACAGTTATTAGCTAACAACAAGCATAACATGAAAATAATCATTCTGTTTAGGGCAGGAACAATAACTAATTGACAGACATGAAACTGCATCAATATCATTATCTCCTGTTGACTTTTTGATAATCTGTTGAAGAACAGTTTGTGTTTTCCGGGGCGGAAAACTCTGCTTGTTTCCTAGCAGGAACCCAGCACCGACAAGTTTTCCTCAATGGCTATCTAATTTTGTAAATTTAAGTTATAATGTTTTCCAAGCACTGCTGATATTTCATTACCTATGTGTTTTTGTGGGTTTTTTTTTAATCTGAGATTCAATCTTCTGCAGAATGCAGACCCGTATATTTAATATGATAACAGCTGGGTACCTGAAACTCAATTCAAAGCCTTTCCAGCCTAATTTTGAAGTGCTAGGCTGTTAAAAGTACTTAGGCTCTTAAAAAGCACAAATAGGTGCTTCTTAGGTATTTACACTGAAACTAATAGGAAATAAGTGTCTTCCACGGACTTTTCAAAAATCATGTAGGACTGTGATAGCAAGAGAAAGTACCAAATCACTTTAAAATTACGGCCTTTTCTGATGTAAGGCTGTCTCTCCAGAACCAGTCATTTTTATAATATAAGTTTTTCCAAAATGTTCATTTTTTTGAGAGTCTTAATACTCCCCATCCCAGCTGAAACACTTCCTCGTACAAAGTGAGGTTCCACCTTAGGCATTACTCTTCTGTGTTTGTGAGTTATTGTCAAATACCACTCTGACACTTCATGTACCTTAGACACTTTCCTACATGATCAGAAGTTTGACATAGTCTAATGCCTGGATGAACAACCTAGGAGGTTTTCTTGCTCTACTAGCCCAATTTTCAGAAAGCGCCAAGTTGCTTCTCAGTATCACATCTTTTAAGGACTTAAAAATACCATCAAAGCACTTTTGAAAAAAAAATAAATCTTTGGGAATGTGAGGGGGTGTGTGAATATTTTTGAAGTTGTAGTTTGACTAACCCAGTCTCTGCTTATATCATCAAACAGGCATGTGTTTGGGACACAGAGGCACTACAGTCCTGGTGTATTCAGCCCAGAATCCTCATGGTTATGTGAATAATTATCCCTTCATACTGGCCTAGAAATCTTGGACAGAATTAGCAATCACAGCAAGGGTGCTAAGAAATAATTTGTACCATACATCTGTTAGTGTCCCTTAGCCCAGCTGGAACTTACATGCATTCCTCCCTAACTTGGGTTCCTCAGATTGTGTTGGTGTGTATTTAAGCTGCAGGAACATTCGAGGTGGTCAGGTAGGGGACAGATGCAAAATTCCCTGGTATTTTGATTCAAAACTGTGGTCTCTCTTATCAGGACGGGTAAGGAAAGAAATTGTCCAGTATCATTTGATCTCCTGTTCTCAATTTGTCTGACTAATGCAAGGTGTGGTGGGACGAGCGTGTGAGGGCAAGGTCATCACAAGCATAGAATAACAGCTAGAGCACTCAGACCAGTGTTCTCCAAGAGGCATCCTATGAGAGCATCTCATCAGGATTATACTGATGATATCCCAACTGGATACAACTGACAATGATTTTTTGAACTGTGTCAGCCAAAAGGATAGCTTCATGTTTTACTTCATCTGGTCTCTGAGAAGGAGAAATAAAGTCCTCCGGTCTTTCTGATCTCTAATGCCTTCCTCTTCATTCTCCTCATCTTTGCTGTTGCAACCATGAGGGATCACATCTGTTTTGATCGGGAGTTTGTACTAGAGACTTACTGACATCCTTTCCAACCTGCAATAACCACTTATCCTGTAAGAGTGGGGAAGCTTGAACTTTCAAGCTTATTTTACTATTAAAGAAACAGTTTTATTTTTTGGATGCACAGCATTCTGTTTAGTCTCTCACTTGACTTACGATCACTTCATATTTATGTCTAACATGCTTTCTCTCATTCACTCTTACCCTCCTCTACTTTGCCTAAATGCCACAAACTCTTCCCACCCCATATATTTTTGTTTTACACCAGAATTATGCAATTCAGCTGCAATTTGCTTTGGACTGCTTCCAAATACACCCACACAACTGCTCTAAAAGTGATGAGGTTTATCTGAAGATGGGCTTGGCAAGTCTGTGTTTTGAAGGACTACTGATACAAAATGCTTCAGGAAGAGACTTTAAGACACACAAATAATCCCACAAAGCAATAAAATATAAGTTAGTGAACAGTTTCTGTATTTAAATATTTAGAAGAGTTGATGTTGGTAGTTAATTTGTCTGAAAATGGCTACTTCTCCACTATTGAACCAATATCAGTCAGTTTTATGGCAACTGACTGGGTAATCGTAGGTTGCAACTATTCAGGGTTTCGTGACGTTGAAGACCCACCATGTTTTTTCTTCAGAACAACATTGGAGTTTGGTTCAACAAAATTACTGATGAGCAAAGGAATCTTTAACATGCTGTTGGCTAATTTTGTTCTATCTGTAGATGCATAAAAAACTACTCTGGAGAGGCTGTGTTGTCCATGGGTAAGGCTATGAATCTAGAGACGTGGTTTTAAGCTTGGCTCTCCTCTTAGCTTGCTCAACAGCCTTACTGAGATGCCTTTTTCCTCCATGTCTTAGTATATATCCTCCTAGAAAATGAGAGTCCACAGTATAACCCTCCATTGTAGGAACAGTCAAAGAGGTACTGATGAGAACTGCAGTGTAATGACTGGGATTTTGTTTCTGCCAGTACGCTAATTCCAAAACCCACACCCAAAATCATGAAATTACCTTTTAAATGATGAGACAGAATCATTCTTCTTTTTTTTTTTTTTTCCAAGATATTCCCTGCATTTGCGTCCCTGGGGTAGCAACAGTGGAAAGTATTGACGAGGAAAGCAGCCAATAGACAAGGCCTTATTCGCCCAAGTTTGAGGGCTTTGCCTGTGTCAGTGATGTAAGGATACCAGTCTCCTTCAAGAGGTGTGGTTTTATCGGTGGAGCATTTGCAGTGTCTCGGACATCAGGCTAATAGTCTCACATACAGATTCTGTAAGATGCCTTTCATTCATTCTGCTGAACAGGAGCTGTGCTTGTGATGGTTTCCCAAACTGAAGGGCATTGCTTCATGAATGCGAGCAATGTTAAAGCCTGAATAATGCACACAGTCTTCCATTAGCAAAATGCTTCAACCTCTCCCTTTGCCCTCCCCCACCATGTGGTTTAGCTTTTGGCGCAGCAATAGATACTCTGAATCAATGTTAGCTTTTTGAAAGACTAACTCTGAATACTGAAAGTCTGAGTCAAATCCAGCTGTGTTACAAGTCCATTGTTTGACTGTTGGTTGTTTGGGGGTGTTTCCTCCTGGAGTTTTATCACAGATGAACTTTTGGCAGCATAGAGAAGCACATCTATTTTTCACTCGGTACCCTGAAAACATCCATGTACTAATCAATCCAAACAGGAAGCCAGAAACTCTATGGGAGAAGAGCATATTGTTCAGTGTATACGTTTACCTCAGCCTTAGCTCACAAAATGGTAAGCATGTAAAAATGGAAAGATGAAGGATGTAAAATATATTCAGGTCATGCAGCTTACAGAGCTACAAGCAATGTAATGACAACTTGTGGGAACTGTGAAACACTGTCCTGATCTGAGGTGTATTTCAGTTTTCAGCTCAATAAAATCCCAGCTTCTGCACAAACAAAAATTAGTCCTTTTTAACAGGCTGTAATAAAATACTTGTGGTGGTTTTTATGGTGCAGGCCACCATCAGCTTAGTACTAGTTGAAGAGGACATTACCCTCATTTCTCTCCTGAGTCATACCATAACACATCTCCACACCAATGTCCCAGAGCTGAAGACTTGTGTCAGACTGTCCACAAAGCCCACAAATGGCCATGTTCATTTGGTCAGAATGACCCGATGGCATGGCATGGATTGGAAACCACTTTACACCATGCTCTGTTCATCAGGATCAAACAGACACTTATGAGTTCAAACAACATGAAAGAAGAAATACAGCTGTCCAGATCACTGTGTGTTAGCCTGACTCCACTGAAGTTAAGATAATGTCTATGTGCACACATCTGTGCAAGAGCACTCTCAAAATCTCAAAATCCACTAACCCTGAAGGGTCAACCTGAATCAAAATGTCCATTGAGTAGAACTGTGAAGTTTCAATATATATCATTCTCAGGAAGGACAGGGATTTGTTCTGGAATCAGAGCTGCTGAAGGCCACAAGAACTTTAAAACCCTCTGTTGTAAGCAGGACTGTCTCTCTGGTTATCTGAGAGCTGTGGTCTTCCAAACTTTGCATGTGTGAAGAGGATCACTCTAGTTCAGTCTTATCTGTCACTCATAAACAGTGTGATGTAGCTGTCCCCATCCCAAGGAAGTACTGGACACACTCTTTGTCTTCTGGTCCCAGAGAAAGCCCAGAAAGTTTCATCCAGGAGATGGCAGATGAAGTCAGTTGATCTTCTTTATGGAGCAGAACTAGTGATTCATGCTTAACATGTTAACAGCATAGGACAAGGGTATGATCTCCACAATAATACACGTTCAGTTGAAGAAATCAGTTCAAATTCCTTCTCACACTAGCTGGAGATTGCAATATGTTGTAAAACTCAGTTTGTTTTCCTTTTAGATCCTTCTTTTGTTAATATCACTAGAGATTAGCACCCTTGGACATCCTGAATTTCCTTGCTTCTCCTCATTTTACCATTCAAGGTCTCTCTGGACCACCTTCCTGTTTAATCAGCTTCAAGGACTCCCTTAAATATATTAATTCCTCTTCCCTCTATATGCTCCTATTTCTTTCTTCGCATATATATTCCATGGGATCTTGGAGACCTCTTTTTAACCTCTATTCTTCTGCAGTGCCTTTAGACTTTGTTCTATCCATCCAGCATCCAGAGGGTCAACTTCACCAGGACCTGGGCAATGTGGAAGAAAAAGGAACTGCTTTCAGTAGGTGTAGATGACTGTCATAACAAAGGAGATTGGCCTAGGGGCAACTGGGATGTGTTTATCCCATGAAGTGCCATGTAGAAATACCTGAGCTAGCTGGGAACACGCTAGTTCAGGTTACAGAAGCAAAGTGTACACACATTAGCAGAAATACTGGAATTACTTGGGTGTGGCTTTCGGAGATTATCCTGTTCCACCCAAATAGAGAAGTACTGTGAAACTGATGTAGCCAAAAAAAGTAATCATTTCATTACGCTTTTAGAGCCCAAAAGTTTCTTGAAACTTTAGACTTCTTTTTTCTTAAAGAATTATTAATTATTAATAGTACATTTTGTAAAAATGCAACTTGTAGAGCAGCTGTAAAGATGCCACTGCTATTACCATCCTCCTTAGTGACCCCAAAGAATTGATGGCAGAGTTAGTGCAGAAGAAATAACAGTGGAAGGGACGAGTTGAGTATTTCTGCTTGTCTGGTCACCAGGAAAAGTGACTGGTGTAATTGAACAAAGGGGAATTAGGAAAAATAGTCTGCTGCTTCAAGTAGGCTACTGAGAATCAGGAGACTTCATTGTGGGGTCTTACCACTGTAAATCACAGGAGTCCACTTCTCACTTATACTCCTTTTGCATTAGCAAGATTTCTCCCAGTCCACATTTGTATAAAGAAGATGAAGATCAGGAACTGAATCTCCTCTTGCATATCCATCTGGATCTTTCTGAGAGGTACTTCTGTAGCTTTTTTCATAAGTATTTTGCTTACTGCCCCAGAAGGCAAATTTGATAAAATTTCCACATTCATTTTGGAAATGGCAGGAGTAGGAGGCTTTGTGGTTTGTCCAAGGAGGTCTGTGGAAGGAATTAAACCAAGGTCTCTCAAATTTCAAATTAGCACTTTAGCCTTTATATGATCCTCCTTTTCTACCTCAGTTTCCCCTGGACAAAGGAAATTGCCTCCACAGAGGAACCAACATAACTTCTGCAGACTCAGCTACAATAAATTCATAAAGAAATCATTCCAAAATAAGCACCTTTATTCTCAGATAACAAATTGGTCTAGGATGCTGGTCAGGAAGCACCATAGAGAACAAGCTTGTTGCTCAAAGTGTTCCTTTAGTGACCAAGACCTCCTTGCTGCCTGCGCGAGAGCTTGATGGCAGCCCATCAGCATGGAGGTGCTGCACCTCTATCTTAAAAACACAGAGAAATGAAAGATACAGCTGGATTGTGCCGACATGGGCAAACTACCTAAACAGGATGAGTTAATTTGGGTGGTGAGCCAAGGTCACAAAGCCTGACGCAAACGAAGTTACCCGTCAGCCGCGTGGGCTGAGCCGATAGCCCCGCGCCGGGATGCGGAACATCCACACGCGGCAGCTGCTGAGCCCCGCACCAGGCTCACCTACCGCCCGCAGCAGTTTGCACTTTGCTAGTGGCACAGACGTTAAACCTTCCTCTGGCTTCCAGAAAGAAGATAAACATGGCTTTCAATGCAGATTAAAATACACACGCACTTTTGAAACGCAGTCGGTCATTACTAATTCATGGCTGCTGTCCAGCAAGTGGAGAAAAACATTTCCCCTCGTAGGTTTAGCAACAAAACCAAGAAAAAAAATAAAAATCAATGACTTATACTGTACACTAAAACAGCTTAAAACACAAACATTTCCAGAGTACAATATTTCAAGCAGTCTTGTAACCGGAGGAGCTATTTTTTAACTGGATTCCTACTTTTTACTACCAACAGCCTTGTCTTATTTGCAGAGGCTCTGCTAGCTGTCAGACATCCTGACTCCACTTAATAAACTCACTTAAAGCAGAACTTTAAGTCACAGTGTAAGTACATAAATTAGTTGTTTCAGCAGTAGACCAACACACTGCTCTTTCTTCCCTCTCTCCTGAGCACTGAGCTACAACGAAGAAACTCTAGTCTCAAAAGAACCAACATTTCAGTAAGAAATGCTGCCATAACCCACCATGCCTAACATACTGCAGCTCCCATTGGCTGTGGTTGGGGCTACAAGGTAAAACTGTGGGTAAAACTAGGCAGAGTTTGCGTCCATAGGTCTAGATCCCAAAGTTTAGATCCTGCTTTTGAAATGCTTTGTGTGCGGTGATCTCAGTAAAGGAAATGCAGAGATGATGCCGGACTACAGGCAGATTTGGCATTAAGTGAAGCTTAATGCACCAGGAAGCTAAGAGATTCTCCTGTGTCTCACTAGATAAGCAAGAGCAGGGCATATTTCATTAGTGGGTGGATCTTAGCTTGGTTCCTTGTGAAAATGAAATGCAAACAAACCCCATAATCATGTCTCTGTCTCTGTCTGACCCTCCCCCATAACTCCTCCATCCATTGGTCAAATTTATTCACATTCAACAGAAAGAAATACATTGCAAAAGTAAATAAAACTGAAGGATATGGGCTGCCAAGTGGGAGAGGCATGCCAGAAGTCCTGCTGTCTCAGAGGAAGGCCACTTAACCTTTCAGTGTGTCCAAAAGGGGAAGGAATTTTAGCAACGCGGGCTCACACCTTTGTAGAAAAAATATAAAAATGATGCAAAGCAGCAAGGCTCTGGGCTCTGCTCATTCCTGTGCTTGCAACAGATATTTGTTGCTGTTGCTGCAGAAAAGTCACTTGTGGGAAGCCTGGAGGGACTCCCATGGTCACCTAACCCTGCACTTAACTCTGCTAGCCCCAATCTGAGAGGGGATGTGTAGCATGGGATCAATTTACTCAATGGCCCCTTTACTGGAAGGGATGAAGCAACTTCTGTTCTTGTCATACTGATTCTCATCCAGGGGCAGGGCTGGTCTGAATTCCTGGGGCAGAGGCAAGCAAGAGAGCCACCCCTTCCCAAGGCTGACCCCTTCAAACACCAGAACAGGGGGAAAAGCATGAGGCCCTCGTGAAAGCTGGGGACAGCATCTGAGCCTGCTCTCTGATCCTTTGCCCTGCCCCAGCTGTCCCTTGGGTGAGTTCAGGAGCAGTGCCAGGCTGGTGGCGGGCGGTAGCTGGCAAAGCTCAGTGTTGCAAACATGGTGTTTCTCTCACCAACTGCTACGTGTTGTACCTACTGGCAGCTGCTATTTTTACATTAAAATTCAGTTTTTGCTAATAAGCTCCATGTTACATCTTGAGAACCAGATCTAGCCCTCTGGTAATTTGATTTTAATTAAACAATTTAGCTACCAATCCAGTCCCTTTCAGGTAAGCTGTGTATTGCAATGTTTGGTGTTAGTCAAACACAACAGACATTTTATCAGCCCTGCTGTTGTAAATATAGCTCAATTTCTATGCAGGTTCTGATAGTAACGTTTGCCTTGCCCTGCCCTACCTCTCCCACTAAGCTGAGTCATAATAACACGCAGGGTTAGCCCAACTCCATCGCATGGTGTAAGGCTCAGCAAGATTTGGCAGATAGGAGGCCTTACTAATCTTACAAATCTCATCTTTCACGCTGAAGCAGTTGGCTGGGATGCATCTTCTTCTTTTGTGTGCTTAAGTTATTGTATAATATGATCTTCCAAGTTACATAATGGTTTCTCTCTTCATTTGGTGTCATCTGAGCCCTGCATAGGAATGCACACACATCACCTCTGACAGCTTCTGAAGTCCTCCAAGGCCACTCTTCTCTCTCCACTGATCAGTTTAGAAAGGGCAGGTACTATAAACTTGCACACGCGTGTGCTTTCCAAAGAGCCAGCTTCACCTGTCTTGCATCATATGTCATAAGCTTTTGGAGAGTTTTTAGCAGGTTATGCCAAATTATAATGAGGTTATCAGCAGAAAGTGCTATATTTTTCCCCTTCCTGTAATAACTAGTTACCGAAAGTATCTGGTTACACTCTCAGACTAAGAAGCCATCTTCACTGTGGAAATCAAGCCATCAGCCATGGGGAGCCACTGAGCTCCAGGAGCCCAGGGATAGTGGCCCACTCCGAAGGGAAGTTTTTTGACTCAAGACAAAATCTTCTGCTTACGGAAAAAATACGCCCCTGCAGACAGTGAGGAGCAGATGGGAGGCAGATGCTTCCTTCACTAGGATGGTTCAGCAATACTTTGAATAACGGCTGGGTGTAGTGGAAGTTGGAAACCCTCTGATGGTTTGTTGCTCACCATAGTCCAGCTGTTTTCCCCAAATCTTAGACGGGTCATTGTTAAGCCCTCACTGGACTCCAGGCAGATGGTTCCCAGGTGTCAGATGCAGGCCTGGCATGGCAAGGGCTACCCATGGAGTGCAGATCACCAGCTCTTGCCCTGGCCAGTCCACCTCTGAATGGGAGTCCCAGCCTGCCTGGAAGTGGGTGCCAGCAGCCTCTCTTCAACAACATAACAATTACTCCTTACAAATAATTTTCCAGATACAAAGCTACAAATTTTGTAGAGGGTGGTGAGTGGACTCAATTCAATCTCAAATATTTTGTTTTGCCTTTTTTTTTGTCTCTATTTATTTTTTCATTCTTTGCTGCAGTATTTCACTGGGTTGTTTTTTTTTTCCAATGGATGTTTTCTCTCCTCCCCTGCCTGCTTCTTTTCTCACAGCCTCTCCTAACCCAGTGACATTTCAAATGTTCAAACCTACCACACTCAAGAGGGCTCAGGAGCAGGGTAAACAAGTTTGACTGTGTTTTTAGCATACAGCTCAATTGTACATTTACAGTAGATATTCTGCTTTAATTTGCTTTTAAACAGCCCCTTCAAACAGCTCAGAGCTCTGGACATTGTTCTCTTAGGTGCATTACAAAACCATAATTAATTAGCTAGGCTCCCCTGTGGATTTTCTCAGATTTTACCCAATCTTCTCACCAATTTTAATGACCTTCCCAGTCAGGGGCTTTACATCTGTAAATGCTGAGTGCCATTCAGCACTTAGTAAACAAGGAGTATCTGAGCAAAATAGCTGGAGCTTGAAATCAAACAGTTTACTTGTTTATACTATAGGAGACACTGTCAGTCTGGGTGGTTCTTAGCACCTGCCGTGCCATTTGATGACTGAATTTAGGCTTTCTGTCCAATATGAAGAGAACTCAAGATTGACCTGTGTTACCCTTCCATAAAGTTGGGATTGTGGGGAAATCTACACTGCAGAGTCCTGTTATCCCACCCCCTCTTCTTTGCCCTTTTAAAGCAAGAAACGACACTTTGTTCATTGTCCATGCAAAACTTGCTGAGAGTTCTTCATAGAGAAATCAGCCAAGCAACTTTCAGCTGCTCCCTCGTCCTGCTGGCTTCAGGACAACATTCCCCAGCAGATGTCATATACCAGCAGATAAGAAGGAAGAGAAAGAAAGCAAAATGAGCAACGGGAAAAGATTTGGTGGTCTATTATGTGGTCAAGGCCCATCTACCACCTCAAGGTGCTCAATAGATGTTCAGATTTTATCACACATTGTGCAAATGCAAACATGGACCTTCATGCCATCTCAGAAGCCCACTTTGTGCAGGCTACTTCTGCAAGTGCTACCCATGCAGTGGAGGGCATCTTTGTCTGGAAATCAGCATATAGCTGGTGGCTGCACAAGAGGGATGGAAACACTGTTTTGTTTTTTTTTGGTCAGGGTTGGATTTTAGGTTCTTCATCAGGCAGAAGTGTGGTCCAGTGCTTTTTATCTGTGACTGGAATAAAGCAGCTCAGGATCCAACTGTATTTTTTTGATAGATGTAGTATGTGAACATAGGACAGGCACAATTGCTTGGATCAAACTTTGGTGTAAGCTGCACCAGAAATAACTAGACTCAAGAGTTAGGAAGGCTGGGCTAGAGTGCTGGCTTAATATGAGTACAAAGCCACATCATGAAAATGTAAACAGATGATTTTTCATGTGATGTCAGTTATATGTCATAACATGGCAAGCAGGTTTTCCATGCATTCTGAAAATACACATTTTCAGAAATTATGAAAGTGTAGAAAGAATTTCCCTGTCTGGTGAACAGAGGGTACACAACCAAATAAATGCTTTTTAGTACTAATTAAAGAAGCCAGAGTAGAACACAAAATAATATTACCTCTCTGGGATATACAACCTGTTACCACATATTACAATGGCTCACAAAGTGAACCAACATCTGGTTTTAAACAGACCAGTTTTAGATTAATATACAGTTCCTGCATTTTCAGGGTCTCTGTAGTTACACCTACATTAGTACAACAAGAACCACAGTGATGCAACCAGCCAAAGCTCTTGGTCTGTTTCTTCGGTGGCAACTTGACGACTTTCATGAGTATTCATGTAAAAGCAGTTTTTCAAAGGGCTGAACGCTGACTAAGACATAACCAGGCACTGCTGGAGGTAAGCTCACTAATAAAAGAAAAATGATTAGGCAACAGTGCTCCGTCGGTACCCTGGCTCTTCATCTGTAAAACAAGGATGATGGTATCTCTCTTATCTTGCAGGGGAGTTGTGAAGATAATCATATTAAAGGTGATTTAAGAGGTGCTCAGAGACTGGTGGGTAAAGGAACAACATAATTACCTCAAAGAGAGACACTTTCTTGCTGTAGTTTTAAACTTTCAGATAGAGCAGCACAAGAGCTCATACAAACTGCTTCTTCAGGACTTTGCAATTGGAACAGTTTTGGGACCCTTTGCCCCTCCCAGGAGATGATATTAAGCTCACTGTTTGTGTTTGCCAAGGCTGGAGTACCTCCTGGGAGATGTCACACAGCCCAGGTAATTGGGCAGAACAATGGCAGATAAAAGGCACTGCTGGGACAGACAAGACAATGATCCCTGAGCAGCGGAAGTATGGAGATGTACTCCTTATCCCTTCATTGGGCTGGAAACAAACTGGAGTACAGCAGGGAAGAGCCCATGGGCAGCACCATGACGGGCATGGTGGTCAGCTCTCAAGCAAACACCATGGTCAGGACAGAGCACAGCTCTGCCTGGGGGCAGGTCACGCATGGTTCTGCCTAATAAGCTCAGCTCAGCCTTGACACTTATGGCAGACCTGTAGGGTCCCCATTTCCATAGCCCTGGCAGGTCTGGGTGGATGCAGACTCATTTTTCCCTTCCTATACATTCACATTTGGGGTCCTACAGGAGGCAGATTTGGCATATCATCACCACTGGTTCAGAAAACAGATGCCACTCATGAGAGTTTGCTATGGATATAACTCATGTCTTCAATATCAGGTCTCTATGATGTTTCAATCCCTCTCTGATGTGAAATTTTGCCATGCAATTCTAGCAAATGGACACATGGAGTCTATTTTTAATTCTAATTTTGGGTTGTTGCTTTTTCCTTTATTTCCTTTCATCACAGCAAGGTGCTTATTAAGAACTTGCTTCTGCAGCAGGACAGACTCATACAATTTAGATTTTATTTGTTGAAGAATAACCATCTGTCAGCTACTGAGAGGGAGGAAAAGAATCTATCCCTGAAGGTTTGGAGATCTGCGAGTCTTTAACTAACTCTCTGAACATACCGCATCTCAGAACAGGAACTGAAGTACCCTGGGAAATCAAACAGGAAAATCGAGTAATAAAATGTTCAGAGAGGCAGCGTGTAAACGTGCAGCATGAGAGTGGAAGCACTTGCCCACAGAAAGCAAAGGGCTCGGGTTAATAATCAAAATGACCTCACGCTAATAAATTAGGCAAGAAAAGTGAACGATGGAAAGGAAACCGCTCTTTAAATGCTCATTGTCAGAGAGCTGTTTAGCAGCTCCCAGTGCAATCAGCAAGTGCTCCCTGGTGCAGGTCTCTGGTTACCTGTTATGTTCGTAGCGAGCTTGCTGAAGGGTGTGTTGCAGAAACTTCCAGAAAGGTCACAGTCTGTACACATATGGTGTGGTGGGTATGTGAACTGCTCTGCATAATTACTCACCTTTTTTAATAAACTCCCCAGTCTCTGCTGAGACCTCCAGTGGCAGCACAAAGGGCACTTGCATCAATGTACACCAGGAACGGTGGCTGCTTTTACAGGCTCAGAAGGCTCCTTGGCTGATGTGTAACAGAGCTGTGGAGCCAAACACGCATTTGCACTGCCTGTTGGGCTTGAGCCAGTCCCACAGGCTGTCACGATCCACCCCTGCTGTTTGCAAAATTAGTCCTGTCCCACACATGGCTGGGAGGTGACAAGAGGTGGTAGGATGCAGTTTTAAACACTGCTCTGTGGTTTTCCCAGAGTGTATGGCACTGGCCTGCAGTTTCCGTGTGCCTGTGGTTAGGAGGAGCTGGAGACAATTGCAGGAAGCTCTTTGGTACCTGGGTGCCTGTAGTTTGACAGCTGCCAGTGGAGGCAATGCAAACTCCCTCAGGAGCGCTTACCTGTCTGCGGGGACTCCTGGGGCAGGGGCATTTGTTTGGATTCCTACTGTAACAGGAGACACCCAAACCTGAACAAAAAAAACCTTACTCATGGAGAAATGGTGATGTTCTTCTTGTCCGGACTATCAGTTTGAAGAGTTAGACAACTCCACACCCACTTTTTACTCTCCGTCCTGATGTCTCCTGGGTTTTATCTGCAGCCTTTGGGACATATATAGGTGTTGTGTTATTTCCCAGTTCATATCCTAGTCAGTACAACCCAAATGTGCCCGTTTCCTTCTGCTGTGGGGACCCTGTGCCCTGATCTGAGTCAATTCCTGGCCCTCATCCCTGGAATACCTCAAGCTGTTTCAGGGGGAATTGTTATGCACACGGAGTTGGAGCGTCAGCATCTGCTGCAGAAACACATCTATCTGCCCTGGTCTCCAAGGTACATCGTCTCTCTCCTCCAGCCACTGCTCTGTCCTCTGGGAGGGCCTTTTTGTTCCTCACCTCTCAGTGTAGCTGGGAAACCAGCTCACCATACTGTGGGTACAGCCAGCTGGAGGAGGAGGCAATGACAGACGGTTTAGTGGATTATCTACAAGTCCCTTCTGAAGCTCACTCAATGTCACACTAGTCCCTAATGCCATCCTTACAGCTTCTTGCAGACCCTCAGATATTGACCCTGTTTGACTCAAAGCTCACAAAATCTGCTCCTTTGCACTTGGACCTTGAGGCAAGACCAGAGGTCAATCCAGATCAATGCTATGTGCACTCATGCAGTGTCTAGGGAGTCTGAAATTGCTGTAGGAAATGCATCTCCTCAGTGGCTGTTGAAACGTTGTGTTCTCCCTTGTGGAAAGTCAACCTCTCCTTGCCCTTGTGACTGTCACTGTAAGACTAAGAATGGACCTGTCTCACTTGCTTCAGACTCTACTACAAAGAATTTCAACTATTACCTCTGGCCCTTGCCAGAGCTGGGCAGGCTTGTCACCTTCTGCCTATGTGATTAATACATTGCCCATCACTGATTATTTGCCAAGCACAGATGGGCTCAGAGGCCATTCTCTTGCAATCTAAATAGTATGGACAAAGGAGAGATCAACTAGTGCACCCAGGTCTGAGTAAGAGACAACTATGGGATTGTAAGAAGCAAGAAAATATCATGCCATGCAAAACAGTGCCAGTACCCAGAAGCTGGGAGAGTACAGAAAAGGAGACATTGGTATAGGATTATCTCCCTCGCACTTCTCCCTCCTTATGAATGTCCCATGTGGCTACTGGGACATATGAACCTTTGTCTGCTCTTGTGTTCTACTAACTGCATTGGCACCCCTCAAGAGGAGTCCAATTCCTTTGGTCTAAATGCCGCTGATGACATTCACCTTCCTATTGCAGCCAATGCAAGCTGCAAACCCAAGATTTCCTGGAGAAACAAGGGAGACAACACTCCTGCCCATGTGATTTGCAGTAGCAATATGATTTCTTTTTTAATTTCCTCTTTTCCATCCCATCTGAATTGAGTTTAGAGCAAGCCTAAGGAGGCTCAGCAAAACCTGAACTTGGAAAAGGAGAGAGATTAAGAGGATCAGACAACTGGCTTATAAGTGGTAGAGAAACCCTGCGATGGGAGAGAAGGAGCCACTAGGGAAATTTTGATAAGAAACAAGATTAAATTACATCAGTTTGCATAGCCGGGCTGTGTCAGAACCTTGCCCTGTGTAACACATGGTGGACTACAGAGCAATGCAAAGAGCCACTAAGTCACCTCTCTTTTCTTCTTCCCACAGCAAGTCTCACCTGTCAATCACCATAAATTGCCAGGTTAGATATTTACTGTCTGTTGGGGTTAAATGTGTTACTTTGATGCACTAGCTGGAAGCTCATAATTAGCTCACACCTTCTTATCAGAGACCAGCTTCATTTTCCTGTTGTTCTTACTTTTATAGCTGTTTTGCCTGCTGTAAATCTGTCTCCACTGGGTATGCCTCATTTACATCCATTTATTGCAAGAAAGACTGAACTAAATTAATGTTAATTGACTCCGTCTCTTAGAAGTTTTAGTCACTATTTCCCATTCAGGGCAAGAGACTTTCTGACCATGTCAGTGCATGAACTTTAAAGATGCAGGGCTAAATTCAGTCCTTTGGTAAGGCCATATCCACCCAGAGTAATTTTTCTACTTTAAATTAGGGCAGAATCTACTCCACCACTAAGTTTTTCCAATACCTAATTAGAAAGCTACGTGCTAAAACAATCCCCTCCTGCTAGGAAACTTTGGATCTATTTGAAGTTTGGAAAATATCTTGCTTTTATGTCCAGACTCTCTAGGGCTGTTAACATGTCCTCGGGCTGCTGAAATGTCTTTTCAATTCCATACAATTGCACTGATGAAGTTAAATTGCAACTATCTGCCTTATTTTCCATTTTAATGTTGCTTGCTCAATTTCTTACTGTCCTTGCTGCTTTATATTCTGAAAATGTTGAAGCAGAGTGGAGAACTGGGCATGGCTCTTTACTTGGATAACTCAGCTTTAGTCCAGAGTTATCTTCAAAAGAGATGTTAAGGGCTTTGGTCCATTTTTTTTTTTTTTTTTTTTTTTTAAATCTTTTCAAACAGGCTGTCTAGGTAACAGATTTTAGCCAATGTGTTTGTGCATCTTCTTACTTGCAAGGGTATTGGGTGGGGGATGCTTGAGCAATCGCTATCGGTAGTGTCTGACTCCTCTCGTGAGGTATAGAGCAGCACCCTGCATCTTGTCAACCACACTTACTCATGTCTCTGGGCTGCATTTTCCAATGCTCCTGACATTCTTCCTCACAGTCATTTGCTGTCACCAACTGCTTAATAAACTTCGGCTGAGATTTGTTCTACTAGGTCTTGCTGGAGCTACTGAAAAAGTCTCTTTTTATGTTTGGTTAGCACCTACACTGCCCTGAAGCCCACAGCACGCAAAGGTCGTGTTTCTAGGGAAGAGTGCAAGATGTAGATCTTGCCATACCCACTTCAGTGCTCTGTTACCGGCAGACAATGTGTTTCCAGCTTGAAAAGGGGCTGACAGTCCCAGATGCTCTGAGTGCCTGCAAGGTGAGTGGACCATGGCACTAATTGCCCAGTTAAGGAAGAGCATGATGGACACTGATGGGTGTGAAGATAACAGTAGAGTATCCAGACCCTTTGTAGATTGAAGCCTGTGAAGACTTGGACAGAAGAAGATTTTCCAACCTGCCCCAATTTTATTGTTACCAGGGACTTTCTTATATCAGAAAGAGCCTTCAAGGCCTGGATACAGGATCTTCATGAGTCTTCTCCAAAGTTTTGCAATGAATAATTGTGGTCAGGAGTATTTTGTTGAGCCAACCTTTCACTGGAAAAGACTCTCCTCCAGAAAGATGATGCTTCAGTAAAAGTGAAAGCAGCATTTTCTCATAGGAAAAAAAAAATTAAAAAATTATTCACACTTAGGTAGAGAGCTGGAAATTGAGTGCTGGAGTGATTTGGGTGCTCTTGCTGGGGCAGGAGCCTGTAAATCTTGGCAGTTTTTTTTCTAAATGACTCAGCTGGTGTCTTTCCACTTAAATCAGGCAAATTGCTTGGAATTCACTTTCCTTCATTTTTTGTCAAGATATATTTTAATTGGGAATTTTTGGGTGTTCTGTTTCTGGGGGGGGGGGCGGAAATGCAGGGCAATAAACAATGTTTCTTTATATTTTTCTGCAAGTTATCCATATTTTCCAAAGTTTCTCAACTTTGGAAAAATTAAAGACTGCCAATAGGAAGGATAAAGACAGAAAAAATACTCAAAATTACTTATACTGTAGTGAACTATTCAAAAGTGCGAAAACTACAAGGTATTTTAAAGCCTTTTTCATTTCAAATCTGTTGGGATCCTGTGGGCCTGATTTTATTTCTCAAAACTACTTCTTCATTTTTTGACCAGCTCCCTGTCTAGTCCTTCCATAAAGGACTGCCTTTTGAGTATCCAGCTGCGGCTGCTCTTTTCAATTAATGTTTTACAGTTTTAAAGATATACAAGAATGCTTAAAAGCCTTCTAATATCCATCTCAAAACTAAATTGCCACTAATTATGCCTTTCTGAATTTTAGGACCTTTGGTTAGTCTCCTGAAGGTGTTTCAATGCACAACTATAACAAACCATACTACTATAAAAGGAAAAAAAAAAGTCATGGCTGCATTTAGAATCCTCAAAAAGCATCTTTTGGACCAAGTCAACACTAACCAGTTTTTTTTTTTTTCAGACAAGCTTGCAAGAAAGTTTGGGGTAACTGCTGAAGGAAACTATTTGAGCTGCTTAGAATCACTGGAGCAAACAGACCCTGGTAGCAAGCAATAAGAACAAGAGGAAATGGCCTGCAGTTGAACCAGGGGAGGTTCAGAATGGATATTAGGAAGCATTTCTTTTAAAAAAGGGTTGTAAAGCATTGGAATGGCCTGCCCTGGGGAGTGGTGGAGTCACCATCCCTGGAAGTGTTTTTAGAGCCAGTTAAACGTCTTTCTTAGGGACATGGTTTAGTGGTTTTTGATAGGGCTAGGAATAAGGTTGGACTTGATGATCTTGAAGGTCTCTTCTAGCCGAAACTGTTCTATGATTCTATGTTCTATGACCCATTAATCACAATGATGCTAAGTGATATTTTTGCAGCAGTCGACAGATTTCCACCTAATTTTCACAGTATTTTGAGGTAGATAGAGGTGTGTGCCACTTAGGGGAGGTCTTGCACATGTGTGGAATAGGACACACCTTAGAAGTGAGTCACATAAATTCATAAATGTGACAGAAGATTCAGTGATGATGTGAGGAGTCGGAAAGGAGCTAGAACATTGTATATGATATAAGGAGGGTCCTTAGCAACTGAGCCAGAATAGATAGGATTCCCTGGGATAGCCCCTCTGTAGGACTTGCAGTGGGTTAAGAGTCAGAGTTGGGAAGCCCCCACTGTGTTTCCTATGCAGCAGAAATCTCCAGCAGGTTGCATTCCAATGTTGTGAAAGCTGGTACAACTCCCCTTAGTCATCACCTTGATGAGGCTGCATGTCTTGTATTGCCCTGGCTAGAGTGGGGAGATTCTGCACTTTTTTCCTTCAGTGACCCTGGGAAGTTAATTGGGATTTTTTTCCCCCTGATTTGGGCGAGGGAGCAATGGATCTGGTTGAAGACAGCAGTTGGTTCTCCCTCTATAGCCAGCAAAGAAACCTGCAGGTTGGTGAGTCCTCCAACAAGCCTCTTTTCTTGGAATCATAGAATGGTTTGAGTTGGAAGTGACCTTTAAAGATCATCTAGTCCATGCCCCTCCTGCCCTGCCATGGGTAGGGACATCTTTCATTAGACCAGGTTGCTCAAAGTCCCATCCAACCTAACCTTGAACACTTCTAACAACGGGGCATCCATGACTTCTCTGGGCGACAGTTCCAGTGTCTCATCACCCTCATTGCAAAGAATTTCTTCTTTATAGCCAATCTAAATCTAACATTTTTCAGTTTACAACCATTACCCCTTGTCCTATCGCTACAGGCCCTGTTAAAAAGTATTTCTTCATCTTTTCTATAATTCCTCTCTAAGTACTGAAAGGCCACAGTAAGATCTCTGTGGAGCCTTCTCTTCTCCAGGCTGAACAACCCCAACTCTCTCAGCCTTTCTTCATAGGAGAGGTGTTCCAGACTTCTGATTGTTTTTGTGGCCCTTCTTTGGACACAATTTTCTCCACTGCCTGCTGAAGAGGCATATGAAAACCAGTTTAATTAAGTGCACATCTTTCAGGGTGACTGAGATGGGAATAACATCAAGGGGACAATCATGTCTCCTCATCACTATGCACTCCAGGTAGCTTGAAATGGTGCCTTAACCCCAAAATATCTGAAGTGAACGTTTTGACTCCACACATCTCAAATACAAAAAAGACAGACAATACAAAAAAAAAAAAAAAAAAAAAGCTTTTGAAAAGAAAAACAGAGATCTGTTTGGGTCAATGCAGAGATGTTATCAATTCCAAATTGTTTTGATTTCAACCACTCTTTTAAGAAATGGAAAAAAACCCCACCATTCTACATTTAAGCCAAAATAATTTTCTCATTTCAGACTTAGAGCACCAAAGTTTTGGTTTAGAAAATATCCAAATAAAATATTTCAATTATTTTTGATGGGCTTGAATTTGTTGAAAGAGAGCCCTTTCTGACAACATAAGTTCATTTTTGACAAATCAAAACTTTCAAAGTTAAGTTAAATAAGTTCTCCACACCCTCTGTCTGATTCATTTACCTACACTACAAATTCTCCGGCACTGTTCATATCTTGCAGGATCTAGCAGAACAGGGCTAGATGCTTCAAGCATTGCCAGAAATGCAGATCTCAAATAGCTAATGTAGCCAGGGATATATTACAGCATGAAGATGAGGCATTTGCTGTCTATCAGAATGCAACAACCTGGGGTTAGCCGGACACAAACAACCTGATGCATGTGAAGTCAGTGCAGGTCCATTCACACAGATATTTTGCTAGGGTGTAATCTGCAGCTCCTCTGCCTTGTCCCTGGTATGGCCAGATGGGAATTGGATTTGGATTTGAAGTGGCATTTCTAGGAGTGGAGACTACTAATTCCCTTGATTTTCAAACACAACCGTTCCCAACTCAACTCCACAATAGTAAGCTAATTCCCTTTACACCAGAGGAAATGCATTTTTACTTCAACAAAAGGAAGAATTGGCTTTCCAGTTACAAATGTTTTGGACACTTGTTAACTATTCTACCCGAAGAACTGATGCCAAGATTTTTTATTTTTCACTCTTTAGAGGAGAATAGCAGCTTTTTATGGTCTTATGAACAGCTGTACAAAAATATAATTAACTGTTCCCTGAGCTGTTGACAGCTGGCAACACCATTTCATGGTGAAATATCAAGACTATAATAATTCTGTCTTGTAAAGGCAGGTAACCTGCAACAATTAGGAGCTTTAAAAAAAGTTGTTCTTTCTGGAGAGAGTGAGCATGCAGCTTAATTTAACTCTGCAGACATTGCCCTGTCCTCTCTTGAAATGAGAAGGAAGGTCAGCAATGACACTCTACTTTCTAAAGCATTCACTACCTTCATTCCATATTAAGATATCATGGGAGGGTAGTGGATTTCACAGCCAGCAAAAAGCTGAAGGACGCTGCTTTTATTATTAGTTAGGGAGAACATCTGTCCCCATTCTTTGCCTTGTCAGGGTAGTTATTCCAATCATACAGGAAAAACAAACTCCCCCATTGAAAACAACTGGATAAGAAAACAGGAGGTGAAACAGAATTCTTTGTCCTCCACATACGATATCGGATATCCTCCTGCCTGAGAAGAGTGTCTCATCAAGAAGTGAGGAAAAGAGTAATTTGGAATCTGCTCTCCTTTAGACTGGGTCAGCTGAGAGACGTTCTGGTGCAATCTTTCACAGGAACTCTTTATAGATACCAAAAAAGATAGTTTTCAAACCAACCTCTGAAACTGTGAAAACATGTGTTTTCCCATGTGCAAGGAGAAACGTACTTCAGGATATTCAAATCAGATGGCTGAATGCACACTTGCCCAATTTGTGCATACAAATTCCTGCTTGACGAATGTCTCCAGATGGCTCATCTAAGGTTACATATGGAAAACGTGGTCCTTACTTCATTCATTTTATAGATATGAATAATCTCCTTTCTCAGCCAGCAAGCTGTAATGTCCAAAGACAGGGCGGTGCACAACTCACCACCACTGCCACTGTTGCAGGTGTGATGTCCAAGGTCCTCAGATACAGGAAGCAGTTTAAAATCCCTGACAGGAACCGGAGAAAGGGAAGGGTCATTTGAGGGAATCCCAGGAATTACCCTAAATCAATTAAATACAAGAAGTGACTCAAGCAAGACCTTTTCACTTATTTTTTTTATTTTTATTACATCTGTTCTCTGGAAAGAAGCTGGACTCTGGACAGGAAGCCACTGAAGTCTTCTCATAGCCTCCACTCCACAGTTATACAACTGAGAAGTTTTACCAGTTATAAAAACTTTTATCATCATAGGTGCATCGTATGATTTCTTTCCGAAGCATGCAAAGCTTGTGCATGACCATCTGCAACTCTGCAAGGAGAATTTTTCTGCAGCAGGAAGGGAAAAGCCCAACTGAGTCCAAAACAAATGCTTAGAATGACATTTATTTTTCTATTAGCGAGGAGATAGAGTGAACTTTCTTAGCCAGGAGAATCCACGTCCCTAGATGCTGTGCACAAGACTTTCCACATCTGTGCAGAACAGTTGGAGAGGGTCCAGATGGGTCCAGGCAGCAGCCTTGGAGGATCCAGAAGATACAGGCTTCATGTCCTCCTCTGTCATAGGATGCATCCCTCCCCTCTGAGTGACATATGGGCTTCACCTCCTCCCAACAGCCTCACCATGCAATTGCATGCATCCATAAATGTTTGTTCCAGTGCAAAAAAGAGCTCTGGAAAAAAAAAGAAACTTTCTTTGAGACAGGAGAGTATTGTGCTCACAGGGAGGTCATCACCTTGTGCAACTTCCTTGTGTAGAGAAGCCTTTGGATATGCATCACCCTTCTCCTCCTTAAACTGGGGCCAGTCAGGCTGCTTTACCATACTGAAAAGAAATACATTTAAAACTGATGTAAATGCGATATATACGCAGATTATCATGGCTCTGAGATGAGACTCCAATCTCACAAGCCCTTCTGTGGCACACTAATGGTGGTACTGAACCCATATACTGCTGATTGGATGATAGAAGTATTCTCACAATATTTTCATACTTGCTCTTCCCCTTCTTCTTCCTCAGATAAATTTAATCCCAAAAATCTTTAGGAGACTTTGCTGATCTCAGGTACCTTTCAGCAGTTTAAAAAGTGCTGAGCTGTCATGTCTTCTGCACACCAAGACTTCCTTCTAGCACAGCGATGCCAATGGCTGGTGCAGTTTCCTGGTTGAGTTTTAGACCATAAAAGGATTTTTTTATTTTTTTGGAAATGCTATTCAAAAACTTTACCTTCAAACCAGGCAAGCAAAGGTTGAAATCAGGTTAGATTGTACATAATTTAATAATTATGTTCCTAATTGTGTTTTTGCAGTGTTTCGCATTACAATTTTCCCTTGTCTCCTAAGCCTCTTTCACTTGATAAATATGCTTGTATTATGAAACTGCCCACTTTCTACATTCTTTTTCACTTTCTTCTCTCACTTCAAAGCCAATATAAATAAAGAATAAATTGTTGAGCTAACAAAACTCTTAAGAGAATACACTTTTTCCCCTGGAGCTGTAAAGATTTCCAATACCCTAGCAGAACTGTCTTAGATCAGTAATTGTTAATGGAATAAAACAGTGTCAAAAGGTAAACACAGTTGTTTGATAAGTCAGGTTGACTGTTCCTTTCTGGACCATGTCTCTTGCCTGTCTGCTTTTGTTTTGTTAAGATTAGCTGTTCTCAGTTCAAGGGAGTAACCAGAAAATGAATTTTGTATACGCAGCTCTGTTTGCAACTTCCAACCCCTGCACTTTTTCACTTTAGCACGGCTAGCACGTATCCTGCTTCAGAGCAGTTTTCACAATGCGCCCTTACACAATCTCTAAATCAGTTATTGTGGGTGCAACGCTGAGTGAACCTCAAAAGGTGAGCCAGTGAAAGCTACACAACCAAAACATTTGAAAGGCATTAAAAGTGAGTGGCTCAACAATTCCAGCAGGTTGGACAACAGCTCTGACCTTTGTCTTAAGGAAAACCAGGAAGACAACAAGCTAACTTCTATGATATTTTCTGTAATAGTCCTTGTGGTACCTGTTTTCTCCCAGAAGCAGGTTGTGGCCCTGCTAGGGGCACAAACTCATCCTCCAGGAATTTATGTCAGAGCTCTAAATAATAATCTAGTTGTCTCATTTTAAACACAGATTGGTGATATCCAAAATTTTGTGGCAAAAGCCAGTCTTGCAAAATATTAACTCAGGCTGGGGAAGGACTGTGAGTGTAATTTGTCTTTTCTAATGTTCAAAAAGATAGATCTCATGAGACGACCTAAGGATGGTGGATTTTCTTCAACTGGAATGAACGCTTTGCCAACACAATGCCTTTGCATCCCAACATCTCACACAGCTGACAGATACCTTGGTGTTGAGACAGATCAAGAGTAATAAATGGGCAGAAAAAAATTAGGTATACCAACAGTTAAATAGGTGCTAACAGACTTATGAAGGTCTACGTTTTGGCTCTGGGCACCTAAAATGCCTGTTGTATAAAGTCCCTTTGCAGATTTCACCATTTTTCCACCTATGCCTGACACAGCTGATGGACAAATACAATGTTAGCTGTCGGCACCAGTCAGGCTGCCATCATCACACACCATTGTTAGGTTGGAGGGTGGTGGAAGGGAAGCAACCAGGATGTCTGTAAGGGACGCACAGGCAGAATACTGTATGTAAAGAGAAGTCAAGAAAAAAATACATATTTCTTTGTTAAATGAATTCCAGTTAAAGACACATAGGTAAGCATTCAGTGGGTTCATTCAGGAGAATCAATATTCTTGATGTCCCAAGAAAACACTGAAAGAATGGGACAAAGTTAAGCAGAGGGAATTGCAGAGGTTAGTTTGGAAAGTTTGCTGACTATAAGATCTGTACTAAAATCTGTGCAGAGTTTGCATAAATCTAATCTCTGTTAAATATCCCTGCATGCATAGTTATACAAAACTGCTAGGGCTAGAAAATTCTCTAATGATGTTCAACCCACATGGTTAAACCTTGGTTAAGTGTAAGTACTCCAAGTTAAACACATGCTCTGAATAGGGGCCTATGTGCTTGTGCTGTACTTCTGTCTGTAAAAACCCACAGCACTGTTACTACTCTCAGAAATGTCTGTGGCAGAAGGGGGATCTCTCATGAGGAAATCCTGATAAAAATGGAGAACATGCATCTAGGTATTACATGTGCGATGCTTCTCTGGTCTTAGAACATTTACAGTCTCAAGAAAAACCTAAACAATACTGGAAAACAAATATTGAGAGGGTTTCCAACCAAAAATATCAGAGCTTGTTCACCCAAAGCTCAGTGATCTCCATTGCTAAATTCATCCACTTCATTAAGGCAGGTCTGCAAGTGAGCACATGGCATCTTTTACGGTTCCATTTGAATGACGATCTCTAGCTCTCGATTAGAAGTTTTATTTCTTTGTGAATACACATTACTTCAGCTATTCCTCATGCAACCCTCTAATACCACATGAAATCTGCACCCATTATGTGGTTTGTAGGTTGTTTCTTTGGTCCAATTCTTCATCAGCTTTTGAAAGTGCCAGAGGGAGTGGTTACATTTTAGAGGCATTTACTTCTCTGTCACGGTCAGTTAGGAGTTTGTTCTCTACTCCTTTCCTTTCATGGTGTGTCATGTTGTTTGCAGACCATTTATACACTTGCAAGAACTGCAGCATCCCTGCATGGAGCAGAGACTGGGATGTGAAGGCAGTTCTGAGCTTGTGCAGCACAAAGGCGATGGTTGCCTGGGTTGGGACTTTTTGGTATTGCAGAAAGAAATTGCTATTGTCCTCTATGTAATCATGCCCTGTTGGGTGAATGCATGCCAGTCCTCATTAATGATGTTCCTGTTACATTATACTAATTGTATTTTTGAAGCTCTGTAATTCTGATTTTTCTGAACAGCTCAATAAAAAAGTTAATTAAAAAAAGATGTTCTCTGGAAAGGGCAAGAGAGATGCTCTCTCAGGAGCTAGGGAGAGTAACAAATTAAAAGCTTTGTACTGTCTAATTGATCTTAGACATAAAGGCAAGTTATTGATTAATTAATGCTGCTTCAGATGATCTGAGAGTACATGAGCAGGAACTAGGCTGTGGACAACAGGAGATAGGAAATATGAGCAAGAAGAAGTAGAACATCCCTCTTGACTTCAGCCTTTCAACAATCCCCTAATTAGAAAAAATTACGAGTATATACTCCCCAAGATTGCTTAGAGAGCAGATTTCATAGGTTTCAAAAAGGAATTAAAGCTGTTCCAAGATGTGACAGAGGGATGTCCAACACAGACATACTCTGCAGAGGTAGGGAACACCAGGAGACTTCCATTTTCTTCATATGGATGGAGGCTCTCAGGGGGAGTTCTTGTGCAAGAGCAGCCAAGACTTTAAAGCTTATTTCTAGAAGGATATTTAGTCACACAAATAAATTCTCTGATCTATGTTTCAGTCTCTCCTGCTTTCTCAAAACTGCGTAAAATGAGGTTTTTCCACCCCATTTATCTCATCACATCTATTTTGGCAATGATCTCTGGAGGGCAGGAATGGCCTTTCTACGCATATAGCTGACTACTGAAGTAAGCAATAATAACTCGATGGGAAAGTTATGAAGTTACATAGAATACACTCTTTCCATTGTAATATTTCTGAAATCTTTCCAAATATTTTTGTTGTTGGTTTTTTTTTTTTTGTGTTGAGAAATGCTCTTCTTCCCACACGTTTGTTTTTGCTCTTGGTCTGCAACTCTGAGCTTGGCTATGAAGTTCGAATGACTCTTGCTGGTCAGAGCCTATGGGGCTTCTGTCTTTCTGTCATTTCATGTGTCATGCAGACAACTGAAACCCACAGCAATAAAAACTTCACAGTACAACAAACCCCCATGTGGTTGATGTATGCCACATGGTGTATTCTGTTTGTTACTGGTCACACTTGGAAATTATTCAGTTTCTTTTTGCCACCCAGTCCCATTGTATAAAGCAATTTTTTCCTGTTTGAAGTCCAGTGTGTTGTTTGGGAAAAAAATGAGGCATTTCTCTTGGGTGAGGTAACAAATGTCATTGGAGAATACAACTAGATTTTGCAGAGACACAGTTCTTATCTGCATCTGTGATTTTTCTCCTTTTTTCAGGGCTTGGATGCTTAATGCTTGTGACCATACAGACTCCCATTAAGTAAAGCAAATCAACATATATTGCTTTTCTTTACAAATATTTTACAGTTTTCAGTTAAAATCCAGTGATGAACTTGATGTTCTTCCATGACTTAAGGGTCCACCACATACAAAAATATTTATCATGTCTTTTTTACAAACTGTGCTACATGGAATAGCTTGTGCTGTTAACAAAGGAGAACACATGTAGGAATAAAATGTAGCTACTAGCTAACAGGTCTCAGGAGACAGGCCAAAATATTTTCTGTTTGTTGGGTTTGTTTTTTTCTTTAGTTTCGACACAAACAGTAATTCTAGTGAGCTGAGTCCAAATGTATTCTCAGCTGGGGAGAAAGGACTGATTGATGGTGGTAAAATATTAAACTGTTCAAGGTCCATGCTTCACAGTATATAAAACCAGTCACTTCAGCTCATGTTTCACTTTTTATGTCTTTTCTATGAAAAAGACACAAAAAAATCAGCTAAGCATAGCTCAAAGCTCCACCAAGCTGCCTGTACTACTGGCCTCCTCAGCCTGCAGCTACTTACACATTTATCATGAGAAAAAGACACTTTTAGATAACACGGCTGTAACATGGTCAGAATGCAAATTGGGTGTGAATTTGCTCTTTTACACAGCTCCACACATTAAGGCAACCAGTGCTGAAATCTAATTGCATCAGCCAGCTTGTGACTTCTAGGGTCCAATCTAGTCACCAAAAATCATCAGGGCCTGTTTAGCTTCACACATCATTGACATGGACACGCTTTGTGTTTATGGGTGAAGATGTGCACAGATGTGTTGGTTAAGAGCAAGACAGCTGAAGAGATGCTGAGGATTGTAACTGAATTAAGGTTTAAATAACAATACTCCACATTCCTGGCAGCTACTGAAGCTTTACATTAATCTGGCTGCTCTCCGTGCCCCCCTCACTGGGAGAAAATAGGGGTAGAAACAGGACCTCTGGCTCCAGTCTTACCTGGGTAAGCAGGGCTCACGAAATGGGGTGTATTGACTGCTAGATTGCACTTGGGAAGTTGGGTCCAGAGGACACATTCATGTCACAGATCTGCTCTTTGCATCCCCAGCTGAGCTAAGCTCAGAAATATTTTTTCCTCCTTCCCTCCCCTATCAACCCAGGTGCATTTTGAATGCCAAGATAAAAACATCTTTATTTTTGCAAAGATCCATATAGGAAGAAGACTTCTCCCAGCGTGAATATGATCATACTGTTCACGTGGCTTGTGCCAGCTGTGTTTCTGCGCTTGAACCTGGATGTAAGTGATGCCAAAACAGTTTTGACCACTACACTCAAAACCACAAAAGGTCAGTATTTCTCCACTGAGAACAATGGCCAGAGCTTGACAGCCACTACTCACAAAGCTCATGGGCTCTGATATACCCAGAACTTGTTGGCATTTTGTGGTAGTGCAGAGGCATCAAGCTGCCCTCCAGTTTTTAGGGTCATAGTGCATTTAAGAAACCACAAATGAACTCACAGAGGTCTTACCAAAATACTTGCCAGCAGCATTCCAAACAGCATGTTTCATGCACTGTGTTTAACACAACCTTACACCATCACGAAAGGTTTGAGGAGTGCACAGGCACTGCTGTGTTAAGTTGCTTTTAGATGGGGACAGTCTAGTGGGTGTCTTCTCACCGATGGCTCCGTAGTCATGAAGGCAGGCAGGGGTTTGTGCAGTGCTACTTTTGTCAATGGGGACATTTGTAACTGGAGAGAGTGAGATTAAGATTACAAGATGCAAACACAAAATAATGACAAGACAAAGTTCTCCCACACATGCTGCTTCAGCTCTTATGAATTACAGGTTAGAAGGGTGCTCTCAATAGCTGCAGATTGACAGTTTGCTAGACAAAATAATGCTGGGATGTCACATCTATCTGATAAAATGCACTCAACTTTGTAATTTTTCCTTTAGAAGACTGATAAGGACTCATGACTTATTGTAACATATTACTTGAATTACTATCAGTTTATCCACAAACCAGGATGCAATTGTGAAAGGCAGAATTTGAGACCTATAACACAAGAGCTGTTTGTATTCTCAAATGATTCACACTGGAAGTATGAGGTTGACACAGATGGAAGAGGAATGCCAAGGATAAAACTCCAGCAGGATCAGGAATGATGTCTACCTTCCATTAGATCAACTGCAAAGATAGGATGTGGTAGTTCTATGAAAGTTTGTGGATCCCATCTCCTAAGGAGGAGTGGGTTGTTGTTTTTTTTTAAATTCAAGACAAAATTAAGAGGTCAGTTAAAGCCACAACAGCAACACAGTCAGTCATGTGTTTAGTCTGCCATGGCAGTACATGAAAGACTCCTGTCCCTGCTCTATGAGAAACACAGTTCTAATGCAGGGATCAAGAAAAATTGTGTGCTCCTTACCTAAAAGCTTTGCTAATTCTCCCCCTCTGTAAAGAAGAAAGAATATTCAAAAGGCCACTAACCAGGTCCATGTACCTTGCTTATATAAACCATGTTGCTTAGAAATGGCAATGCTCAATTTCAGAAAACATAGAAAGGAAAGAGCAGAGAACGACTGCTGTTTGTAAAGCTGGAAAGGATGACACAGCCCATGGACATGTTGGTGTTGGAGCATAGGAAAGAAGGGCAATGTAACTCTTACGGATGGGTGCTGAAGTGAATCACACCTGCCAGCTGCCTGCATGACCACAAACTTGCTTCTGCTTGACCTGGTTAGTAAGAGAAAAACAATTTTATTTGGAACACCAGAGAACTGTAATGGCATAGAGTAATTTCTCCCCAAGCATTTAGGGTAGATACTAGGAAAAGTTTAAATGCACATAAAATTAGAAGAAACAAGCTTGTGACACCACCCTCTCTGGAACAGGTTGTATTTGTCAGGGATACTGGGAGATTTCACAGTGTTTCATTCTTCCCTCAATCTCTATGATCCTGTGATTTCAATAGTTGTTCAAGTTTTGTAACATTGTCTGAACTAGGCAACTGTTTTGAAAGTTTCCAATACAGTAATCACTTATGATTACAAAAGTACTGAGGACTAAGAAAGAATTGCATCGTCAGGGCTTGGTGCGCAACCATGGCACTAAGTGCTTACCAAAGAGCAGTGTTCTCCTAGCCAGCCTTAAATGGCTTCAGCTCATATCCAAATTTGAGCTGACCCCTTGGGCCAGAGCCTGCCCTGACACTTGATAACAAGCCAGTCCTGAGCTGGATTCTCTGACATAGCACCCTCTGTCAAAGCATCCATGTCTCGGGATGTACTCCAAGTGCCAACCGCCAGTGTAGGAAAGAAAATTCTTCCACTTATTAACTATTCCTAAATTGTTCAGTGCAGTGTTTCTTGTTTCTTTCTGCAAAGCCCTAGTGAAATGTAGGCTGCTGGACAGACAACTGGGCTGGAACAACAGGGCACCTCTTGTGTACTTCTACCTTGTTGCTCGAAAGACATTTAGTGCATGGAGATTACACAGGCACGTGAAAAGGATGCAGACGACTCACAGCCCATTTAAAAAGTTTTGCAAATCACATGTGTTCCTTCTGCTAAAAGACACCATGTGCCAACAAATGAGCACCCCAAAACAGAGAAAGCAGAGAAATCCTTTTGCTCATAAGCAAGATGACATAGACATGGGGCAGTTGGGGCTTTTCAAGTGGTGCTTATAGAAGTGCTGCACTGATGGTATCCCCCAAGAGCTGTTTTCTTTAACAGATGTTTCAGAGCAGCTCATGGACCACTTGCCAAAGTAGCATATCCAGTCTAGGCTCTGGTACCTGCAGAGTCTGCCCAGCTCAGTCCAAAGGTTTTCCTCTTTAACAGGGGGACCTTAAGCATAGACATCTCTGGGTCAGTCACTTTGAGCAGAAAAGCCAGTTGCTGGCTTGATCTTCAGTTTCATGACCGTCTTCAATGTGAGCTTCACACATACACAGGACAAGCTCCCTGTCCCACCTGCTTTCAGGAAACAGAAGAAAATATATTGTTCCTCTGCCTAGACCCCATCCCCCACTTTTTTCTTGCTTCATCTGCTATTGGTTTTCTTTAATACCTTCACTTAGTTATAAACTCATCTGGCAAGCTGGTTTGAAGTGTTGTAACCTTTTGTAGGACAGGTGAAGGCAGAAGGCCTTGCTCTGCTTCATGACATAAACTTTGTGGGCTGGTTTGTCTTTTTTTCCCAAGAGTGTGTTTAGTGGGTTTTTCTTTTTCTAAACAATGAAGCAAACTATTCATAGAGGTGGAGGTGACAGCTAGCTGGAAATCTTCCTGATCATTACTTTAGTTCCTGATTTATAGAAAAGCACATCACCTTGGCTTTGCAAGGGCAAGAGTTTGTTGCATGTCCTCATGCGGTGGTCCTCTTGCCTGTCTGGCTGGCATCTTCCAGTGACAGATCTGACATATGTGGCCACAGGCAGCCAAACCCTGGTCTTCAGCGTGTGTTTGGTCTGGCATTTGCAAAGGTAGTCAGGTGAAGGAGTCCCACTCTCTCATACTTTCTTGTGTCACTGGTGAATTTGTGTTGCGTTATCTCACAGAGGTGTTTGATATCTGAGTGAAGGTTTCTTGCAGCCTTGTACGTGCAAGAGGTAGGTACCTGAATGCTCAAATCACCTTTGTTTTGAAAAAAGTTCTTTGAAATAGGGCTGGTACAAATGGGTGCCTTTACACTCACACAGGCTTTTTACTGGACTAGGCAGGACCTGGTTTAAAATTGAGCAGGTTCCCCGATTTGCTATCTGGCATGGAGGTGAGCTCCAGCTTGCTAGCTGGACAAGAGTAGATGTATGCAATAGTGGTGTCCTACTTTTTGTATGTAGATTTTATGTGAGCAAATAAGGAATTTTATTTGCTGTGCCTAGTTAGTCTTCCATCTATTTGTGATTCAGACTCTCACTCAGAAAGAATCCCATCAAGGCATCCAACTCCCCTGAAATGGGAGGGCCTGTTTAGTCAGGGCCCACTTAACTGTTCATACAGAAAAAACTCAGGTCACTCGAGTGCAAATTCAGGGATAGGTTTCCAAGTGCTCTGCACCCACAGCTTAGAGTAACTTTTCAGAAGAGAAGTGCACCCTTTATTATGCCAATTCAAGCCAGGTTTTCAGCAGAGATCAGTCTCCAGTTTTCCATCTCTCAACTCTTCTCAGTTGTTTTGCTGCTTAGATAAGAACTGAGCAGATCTGAAGAGCTGAATATTCAGCAATATTGAAAAACACCACTTTTCAGGAATTGCACATTGTAGGCATTGCAGTCGTTCAGTGCTTGCCAGACTGTAAGTAATGATGCCAGCAGCTAGCAAGCTGTCAGTTACTAGTGTAAGCTGCAAATCCATCAAGAGTTGTTTATATTTCACAAGGGGATAGATAGAAAGAAGATTCATTTCATTTCCCTTTAAAAAGAGTGTGTGTGCACTTATGGCAGAGGATCAAGATAAGTTTAGAGACAGGTTTCTCAACAGGATCCTTGATGAAGGTAGTTCTGTTGGAGTGAACAGCCCCTCCTCACTTTGGCACAGCTCCTGCTCGCGTGGCTGGAGCTGCAGAGGAGGACTTTTTCCCCAGGCTGAACCTTGCAGTGAAGGCTCCGAGCTCTGCTCCAGCTACACAAACCTGTTTCCCAGCACCAGGAACACTGCTGAAGCCCTATCTTCATCTCTCTGACATTTATGTGGCTCTGTTGTGATTCTGGAAAATAATTCCTTTCCCACACTCCAAATCATAAGCCTGGGATACTAGTACCATAAATATTAATCCAAATAGGGAACACCAAGGCTGGATAATATCCTTATCCAGCACTGTTTTCACTGGACCTGATATCCAGGCATTAGTCTGTGTCATAAATTCAGACCCAAACTCACTTCCAAAGCATTGTCAATCAGAGGGGAAGGGCTCTGTGAGGCATCTAGTGGTCACAATCCCTCTCATTAGGTATGGATGGATGTACGCAGCCTGGATCCAGGCACACATATAAATAAAACAGTGGGGGAGTATTTCAGAGACCAAGGAGGCAAAATGATAATTTCTGTTATTCCTTCAGTGGTCAAGATCATGGGCGAGGATTCAAATGGCTCATCAGTTCTTTGCTGCTTTGTGGTGGGCTTAAAAAATGCAGACATACAGTACACCTGGGCCAAAGTAGTCAAGCTTCCAGATCTGTAGGTGATGATGTTTATATGTTTCTTTCTTCTCTCCAAGGCCAGAAGAAAAATGTATTTGGGAAAAAAATATAAAAGTCTCATGAGAGAGGCAGGCAGCAAGACTCATATGGCTTGTTGCAGAGTAATGACCTAGACTTTTGGTTAGAGCTGATATTAACATTGCACACTGTCATTTAAGATTTTAAAAATCACACAGAAAGATGCTTTTCAGATTGGGCACTGCACAATATTTAAGACAGATTAAACATTTTTTGGATGAATCAAAGGTTTTCACAGAAGCTTTGCATTTTCAGCATTGCACAGGAGATTTTGTACTGATTCCTCTTTCCATTAAGGATCTAGTATTCAGCAGAGGAAAGGGGGAGGGGAAGAAAACCAACACATCCATAAAGCAAAAGCTCTTACCTCAACCCTGATGCTGCAGCTGCAACCAACAACGTTTTGCCCCAGACTGCTGTCAGGATGCCCCATGGGATTTGTACGTCAGGTGTTTCAGACCACTTTTCTTCACCTGGGTCCAGGCTGCTGCTCCTCCTGCACACTTCAGCATTCAGTCCTCCCCTTGCCCAGAGGCACCATGATCCTGCTGACATTTCATAACCCTTTTTCTGAGCCCCACACCCAGCTCTGATTTACACCCGGGTTGCTCTGCTCCAGGCTTGCAGAGGGCAATGCAGAACAGAGCAATAACTGGGAAAGCGAGGTGACAGGTAAAATCAGGTCAACAATTAAGACTGGAGCAACCCCCGCTTGCTCAAGTTGGTTGTGCTATACATGGACACGAACTGCCTGGCCTCAGGGCTCTCCTGTATAATGCCAGGCCAAGGGGAGTCAAGGAGGCGGCTCCTTTGATCCCAGTTTCTCAGCAGCTGTGCCAGTCAGGGCCTTGCTGCTGACTCACGGTGAATCACTGTGTGCTGGTGCTAAAAGCTGCCTCAGAGGGCAGAAATTAAGTTTGCACTCACTTTAAGACCCTATTACACCCTGGGAGCTGTGTGAAGAGGCCTTTGTACAACCCCGGAGTCAAGTTCATTATATTTACATCCTACTATAATATAAATGAGCATTATTTCAACATAGTCATTATTTGGAAGGAATAACAATAAAATAAGGTACCAAATTTGTAATTAAGGGCCAGCAAGGTAGTTAATTAATCTTATATCTAATTAGCCAACAATAAATTACCCAAGCAGGACTATAAATCTATTCAGTGAGCTCCAACAACTGCATGCATAAAGACCTGCCCCATGCTGTTGGGATGCCATTCGGCTGACCTTTGTCTCCCCGGGTGTCCCAGTGCCCCACCTTCAGGGCTTCTGGCTGGTTGAAAGCTTCTTTTGGCAGAGATCATGTCTTTGAAGTGGCTTAGATCCTCCTAGCACAAAGTTTGGGGCCTTCATGAAAGTAATGAATTTTGCTGAAATTTAATGCAGGATGAACAGTGTGTTTAGCCCCATTGCTGGTCTCAGTAAGCAGCTTTAAAGCACCTTTTTTACGTGGTGGTTAGTAACGTCATGTGCTGAAGAGCTGTGCAAGTGGCAAGGATGACCAGCTACTGGTATACAGGCAGATTGCACTCAGAAAACCATAGCAGAGCTGCTGTTAAACAGGTCGATGTCTCTTTCATTGGAAATGCAGGTTCCACAATATGCTACATAATGTCAATTGCAAGTTCTGAATTTTTATTGATTTTTTTTTTTTGTTAAGGCAAGCTATGCAGAGCTGCACTTAGCAGGCAGGCAAGACAAGGCAACACAGCTAAATATCACCGAGGTACAATTTTTTCAAGTAACTCCTAAAGCTTATTGTCACTGGAGCTGCCAATACAAAGAGGGACTTGTGACTACAGTTGAGTTAAGGAGCATAAAAAGTACATGATGTCTCTATGAAAATTACAATGTCTTAGCTGTGGTTGGCTTAAGGGTTGGCTTTACACAAAATGCTGTATTGCAGCCAAGTTGTGTCCTGAGGCTCTGCGTTAAAACACACAGAGCAAAAAATGAGAAGAGATAAAGCCTGTCCCAGGAGCTGCATGCACAACCACAAATATGTTTTATGGCAATTTAAGGATGGTGCTTTCGTTAAACTAGTCAAGCTGCAGGGCACATGTGGCTCTACAAGGAGGACACCCACCCACTTGGGCAAAGTCTTGGCTCTGGGAAAGCCAACAGGAGATTTGCCATTGGCTCCCACGAAGTCCATTACTGCATCCCTCTTCTGATTGCTGTGGGCCAATGTCTCAGCTGGTGTAAAAGCTTCCTTGCATTTACTGGGCTTCACTGATGGATTCCAGTTAAGAATATGAACTGCAGAACGTATGATGCTGAATACCATCTTCCCTGGCAAAAATGAATATGTGCCCTAGCAAAACTCAAGGCTACAACCCTTAAAGTCTCTTCAAAGAAGGCTCACAGAAACCAATAAATTATGTGGTTTATTATGCAACTTTAGAAAACCCCAGACAAAAGGAGATTGCTTTTAGCTGGCCTATCCTCTGGCCATCTGAGAGGAGACTTAGTAACTACATCAACTGGCCAGTCTCTTGGGTGCTATTAATGGGTGCATCTCCACTAACCTCAGTTGTCTCTGGCAAAGAACTGGGGCCCTTACATCACTTAATGCACTTGACAACATTATCCATCTCACAATTTGTAAAGGTGTTTGTGATTATTTATCTATAAAGCTTTCCTATGATGGAAGTCTTGTGTAGAAACAGAGGTTTGCCAATGCCTAGCAAATCCCTTCACCAAAGTAAGCTTGCACAAAGAGTAGTATAATACAGAGTAAAAAAAACATGGCATGAGGCCACAGAGCTGAATGTTTCCGAAAGAGGTATCTTTTGGAAACATGGAATAAGATGACATGAACGAAGACATAAAACTAGAGCAAAATAAGGAAGAAAAGATTGTGAGTTTAAAAATAATCCAGGTTTTCTATCTTTCTGAAATTTATTTTTTGTTGTTTGTCTTTAGCCTGCTTTGAAACAAAACCTATGTCTTGCACAATGATGTGGCTTCAGGGCAGAGCAACAAGAAACATCATGAAATGAGCCAGGGCATGGTGAGAGTGAGGAATGTAGAGCGCCTATGAGTGGCTCAGAGGAGAGCAAGTCACATCAGAGAGGTCAGGAAGAAGCTGCAAAAGGAAGCCAAAGAGTAAAAAGCAACAGAATTTCCAAAAGGAGGACAACTTTAAAAAGACTGTATTTTTAGCAGAAAGAAATGTGGATGGAGCACAGCAGAGACCTGCATTGCACTGTTCTCTTCTAGGTCCTCTTATTGTACCTGTCCTTAGCAATAGGAGCAATCAAAAAGTTTCTACTATGTTTTCAGGAGTAAATTCAAAGTAATGTACATTTCGATAACTCATTTTGTGAGCAGCTCTCTTCACCTGTTGAATTAAATTCTGATTCCACCAACTATTACCAAAAAAATGAAGGCCAAAGTTCACCTCTCTGGGATCCAACTGATAAACAAAGTCTCCTTGAGGACACGAGCCGTTCAGAGATTGTGAGCGTATCCTTTTCCCAAAATAACCATATCACATCTTTGCCTAGTCTTAAAATCACTTTTGAACCAACCCTTTTGTGAATTCTTGAAATGCTTGGTTATGCTTTGTTTACTCTTAAATTGGAAGAAAAAGCAGCTCAATGCAAGTGGAATTCCAGTTGACACAAAAACAAAGGGACTAGACTGCCCCATTCATGAGTTTCAGCCCAATTTCTCATATTCATATGGATCTCTGGAAAAAAAAACCTGATACGAAACTAAATCTGCAATAAATTAAGTACTGAATCTCTTCGCAGCTTCATGGGCCCAGCACTTCAGCTCTGGGTTTCTGTTCTTAGGGTCAACCCTAATTCTGCCACTTTCAAAGTCAACCCATTCCCATTCTGGCTCTCCATCTAAGCACTTCAGCCCTCTTTGGGAATATCATGCTTTTTCTCAGGGGTATGCATTGCTTACGGACAGTTTCTCTGGTTTGCTATAGGACTGTTATAAAAGGAAACCTACATGCTGTTTCACTTTTTAGGAGGCACAATTTATTTGCTTCCTTAAGAAAACAAATGTTGACATATCACTTAATTTATCCAGAGTTTGGAAACTGTGGTAACCAAGTATTTTTTTTTGCCCACTTTCAGAAATATTTTGCAATACATACACCTACTCATTAGATTTTAAATTATTTTGCCAAACTCACCCACTCACTAGATAAAAAAAAAGCTCCATTTCAGTTCAAATCCACAACATGATAACAGGCTTTGAAACAAATAAGCACATTTCTTAAAAAGAATCCATATCTGCTAAATCACTTGTACAGCAGTGTGGTAAATCAGCCCACAGACTAAGTGATACTTGATAGAATAGACTAAGTGATACTTCCTAGAATAGACTAGTTGGATATAAAAGCTTAAGTTTCTCATATGCAGCCAGCACTAATGTTTGCAAAGCCAAGATTTGCTGTTTAACATTTTGAATGTGCTCTCCAGTTTGACTTTCTTGCTGTTGCAAGCCCCTCATGTCAGCATTCCTTGGAGTCTGCATAATGTACATATACGCTGATCTTTAACCTCTGTGTCATCACCCAGACCAAAATCAATAAAGTGATATGACAGTGGTGGGACCATTTGCCCATAGTATTTCAAACAGACAGATGGGCTGTTGTACGAGCATGGGGCCAAAGAAACTTGGAGTCGATTGAGGCAGGGGTTATGTTTTTGAAGTGTGAAATGAAACTCTCAGAAACTGGATGCAGAAGGAGGTGAGTTCAGCTTCAGTGTCAGCAAAACCACCGCAGGTACTGTAATCTTTGCACCTCGAGGGGTGGTGAGAAGATTGCCTGCCTTTGGGGTTTGCTGTTTTCTGTCTTTTTGTTGCATGAATTCCCCCAAGATCCACATAAATATCACTTTCTTTCTTGCACTAAACTAGTTCATGAATAATAAAAGAAAATAGCAGTTACTCTCTATAGTGCCTGTAAAAATCCTTGTCCTAAGGGACTGTGACCATTTTCTCCCGGCTTTCCCCTCTCAGTGTAGGAAATGTGGTTAGACATTCAGAGCCTGGCAGTCACTCACTTGCCAGCCTTGCAGATCGGGATGGGCAGCTACACTGGGTTAACTCACAGGATACCTGGGTGGAGGTGAGATAAAATGGGACTTGCAGTGACTCAGCTGCACCTGAGGCCATACAGCAGTGTTGCTGCAGAAGGCATCCATTTGCCAAAATTCAAGTCTTCAAGGTCCTCAAGTAATGTGAGAGTTACACAAGGTGAACATGGGAGGCCCAGTGTTTGGGTGAGTGGAGTTGCTTGGAGCAACTGGCAGAACCTGTGCAATGCCAGCCCCAGGGAAGGGCAACTTCACTCCTCCTTGTCCCTGGAGAGTGCTGCAAAACTTTGTGCGTTTCTATTCATTGATTGTCCTGGCTGCAAGTTTCTGCTGGGTCTGAACTCCTGATCTGTAACCGTGCCTTTCCCCTCCTTCTAGGAGGGCTGTAGGAACCAAAGCACAAAGATGCACAAAGCAGCCCGGAGCATTAACGCTTGAAATGTTTTACAGTTGGAATGCTACTGCCATTTCTCTCTCTCTTTATTTCTTCTTTCACACCCATAGTGGTCCATGACTGAAAATCAGGCAGACACATTCAGTTGTAAAAATATTTTTAGTTCACATTATTGCAAAAACCTTTTTTCCCCAAAGAAGAATGTATAACTCTTTATAATACAGCCTAGTTAATATTTCTTTTTCATTCTATACACACAACACCTTAGAAAGATGGGATGAGAAAGTCAGACTGCACTTCTGGAGGAGCCCATCATTCCCAGGCAAACTGATCTTAAAAATAATATCATAATGAAATCAATATGTATTATTACACATAATGAAGCAAAATGTATATTTTTACATATTAACTCTATTTGCTTTTACTCTTTACATGTAGTCATAAAAATATTTATTTTTGTGCTTAGAATAACAAAATGAAAGCTCAGTGTTCAGGCTTTATCTGGCTGGCACTTATTGTTCCCATATGTTAGGGCAATAACCAGATTGCTCTGCCAGTTAATTCTGTGACGCTTTTTCCACCTTTTCATCTGATCCAGCGAAGATTATTTTCTTTGCAGCTATTATTGCAAAGAGGTGACCAATTGCCACTGGGCATGGAGTTAAGAATGAAAGGATCAATTAAGTTTATTCTCGCAAGAAAAAAAGCACATTTTCTCAGAATATTAAACTCCACGTGAGAATCTGAGATGAGGAATAAAGATGCTTTCAATATTTTAAACAAGACTCACTGTTTTCAATAGCAATGCTATATTTGGACTTTCACTCTGGCAAGAAGTGGAACTCCCAGCTCTGCTCACTGAAGTTGATGGCAAAGTGTCGTGTTGACCGTAATGGAGCAGGGATCAAAGACTACACAGCAACACCAGAACACGAGCGTGACCTAGTTGAAGATGTCCTTGCTCATTGCAGGGGTGGTTGGACTAGATGACTTTTAAAGGACCCTTCCAACATAAACTGTTCTGTGATTCTATGAGTTTGATGAAATCAAGCTTTTTATCACTGGTATGTCAGAAACATCCATCAAGGGTGCAAGGTGTTTTTGCTCTGTATTTTGTCGGAATGCACTACTTAATCTGTCTGTGACAACCTTTTGGAGGTATACCACCATCACCCTTAAGAATTTCAGCTGAAGCGAGAGAGCACATTCTGCAGAGCAGTTTAAGGAAGGAGGAACATATGATCAGTCAAGATCTGAACTAATAAGCATCCTCCTTCTCTTCCCAAAGCACAACACATCACACTGTATCTTTGTCTTCATGCCTGCAACCTGCCAGGAACATACAACTGATACACTATCCATAAAAATGTGTAAGGCAATGGACCTTCATCAGCCCTTCAGAGGCAGTTGACTACAGCTAATAGAAGCTGCAGAAGTATGTCTGTAGCTCAGTCACAGCCCCCTTTCTGCCAGCGTCACTGAGTTTGCACTGAGCTCCATGACACTCTGCCTGGATATTTATCATGCCTCATACTGTCAGTACATGGCCAGACAAGACACTTCTACACATCACCATGACTGCAGTAGTGCAGCCCTGACCCATATTTGAGTTTGGAGTCTGAAGCCTTTATTTCTTCTCTTGAGAACTCTGATCTGTTCCCACAGTAGCACCTGGAAATGCTTCTCAGCTTCCATGACCAGGAGCACCCACGTGCGATTTACTGCCTAGTGGGATGAGATGTGTCCATGCACCCATGCCCACTACTGTGGGATATCTATGGAGCTGGAACGAGTGCTGGTGTACTCTGGCCAGATCCCTGAGCTAGCATTTGAGGGTCATAGCTATTTGACATGTGGCTACAGGATCATACCTTCCCCTCATACCAGCCATCATCCTGGGGCGACTACTGGAGAATTAGAGCATGAAAATCAAAAGAGTCAATGTTTTGTGTGGCTGGTTATGGACCAAAGGAAGCATCAAAGTCAAATTTCCCAGACCTCCACAGACTCCTCCATAGAGCCCTGCTCAGAACATGTGCAAGGGAGCAGGAGCAGGGCATTGTAGCCCAGCTGTGTTGCCACCACCAACCCCAAGCTGAAATTACTTCTCCATTTTCAGCAGTGACTTTACAAATGAGGAGATACAGAGCAAGCTGGAGTCAGTGGGCAAGAAAAGGACAGAGAGGGGAGGGAGTTCATGGGAAATAGAGTAAGCAAAATGCTTCCCTTCAAAAGGTGTTGTAACCAACGTGATAATCAAGATATGACGCCTCAGAAGTCAACAAGATACCAGGGGATCCTGGATAAATTGCACAGTTTCTCTGTTGCAGAAGTGTTCATTCACAAAATACTTTTTCTTACTCATTATCAGGTTAGTACAGATAGTTTCTGTACTGCTAGAGCTCCACTGACCAGCAGTGTGAGATTTTTCATAGCTGCAGCTGCTCAGGCAGAATCAGATATCTTAATATAAAGGGACCTTATGTACATATTTCATTCCCTTTCCCTGATGGAGTGACTAGAGTAATATAAGCAACTTTATGTTGGCATAATTCTTCCCCATTGGGGGTGTTATATCAAGTTAGAGAGATTTAGATGGTTGATGTGATAAAACTTCTGAATAGAGAAGCTAGTAGGATCTTAAATTAGTTTTTTTACTCCTTGCACTCTACATGACTCACAGTAACTCAAACTCGTAAGAATAACAGAGCGTAAATTGGCAAGGACTGAGCCTCTTTGCCAGTACAGATCAGTTTTTAACTACCTGTGTGCTCAAACCTTCCACAACCACAGAAATCTTGTACAAGGATAACAGGTTTGCTCCTAAGTAATGTATCATCTACTGCAAGTACCGCATATATGACAGACTTTCCAAAGGAAACCAGTGATTCTGGATTTTTTTATGACTAAACGCCAGTCCTGAGAAAACTCCTAAGGTATCTTAAGTGGGAACGGTTATTTGTAAGGAAAAGAGTGATAAGGATGCAATCTCTGAAAGATAGAGATTGTTCTGCAGAGGGCCATTTGCTTATCTTCAGGACATTCTTGGGGAAGAGAAAAGAGGAAAAAAAAAGTGCTGAGGAAGAAGGAAAGATCTAACAGCCAATAGGGAATTATTAACAGAAAGGGTGAGAAAGGACAGTCTTGGAAAGGGGCTAGAAAGTAGAAGACAACAAAGGGGGGGGGGGGGGGGGGGGGTGTAGGAAGCAAGGGGGGGGGGATGGGGGCAGGAGAATGGGGGGAAAAAAGATGAAAGAAAGGG
>WUAM01000383.1:8326524-8355445 GCA_024336885.1 Actenoides hombroni
GGGGGCGGGGGGGGAGGGGGGGGGGGGGGGGGGAGGGGTGAGGAGGAGAGACGGGGGGAGGGGGTGGGGACAGGAGAATGTGTGAAACAAAGATGAAAGAAAGGAAAGAAGAAATGGAAGTGAGAAGGGAAAAAAAGCCACAGCCGAGTGCTGAGATAAGTACATTCAGTTCCTATTTTATTTATACATTTCTATTCCAGTCAGTGTTTAGTAGGTGTCTCTAAAGGCTGTGATTTATTATAATTTTTCCTTTTCAGTCCTGCAGAGGAAGGGGCAAAGGCCAGGAGGGGGCTGGATTCTTTGCCTAGGGCACGGCTGCTCCTCAGGCTGGCCCTGAATTCAGAAAAGTGCTAATGCTCCCTGGAGCTGGAATGCAATTAATTTTCTATGGCACAATGTTCCAAACAGAGCATATTTGGGGAGGCTCAGGTTTGTGATTCTAGGCTACCCTTAGCCTATCTGTGCAAATTGGAGCTGCGACACCAGCTCTCCACACTGGGTTATTATTTTACACTTGGGAAACCAGCACATCTGGGATTTTTGACCTGAAAATGTTTGTTTCCATGACATTTCTTTAAATGAAGAGGGCGAGCATCTCATTTTACCCACCTAAGTACTCCAGTCAGATTCCTGGCCAGAGTCCACTTGAGTCGGCAACAAAATCTGCTCTGACTTATCTCCCACTGCCCTTTTTTTTTTTCTTAATTTTTATTTAAACTTTGTAAAGGTCAGATTTAGTGGATCTTTTGTGTTTTGTTTTTTTTTAACAATCACTCAGCAGAGACACTGCATGATTTAGAATAATCAGTTTAAAACCACATGTGACATGTAGCTGTAGCAGCATGCTTTTTCCATGACAGCTTGTTGTGTGTTGCAGGAACATTTGTCACTGATCACTCAATTTATCCACAAATTACAGCTTAACTTCATTTACACCATTTCCTGGTAAAAATCAGGACACTTTCCAGAAGCCTATAGGCCCCATCTCCTGTTGTATCATTGCAATCAGTAGATTATTGATAGATGAGGAGAATTTAACTGACACTTTGCTTTAAGAGATGTTGCTTCCATCTTGCAGTAATGTCAATGCTCTTTGGCTGCTACACGCTTCAGAAAGTTTCAAAATTTTCTAATACAAAACCTAATTTTTTCATCAGAGTCTAGAATTTTCAAAAGGGAATTTTCCAATCATTTTGAATTACTTTTTTTTGCCCTGCCTCATTTAAGCTCTCTCCCTGAAGCTGGCAATCCGGTCCTTGCACACGTTTCCCACCTGCATGGCTGGTGCAGTTACTTCCCAGCTTTTGAAGGATGCATGGAGACATGGGAAGGTGACAAGGTTGTACTAGGTAGTGCAGGGGTTATGTCCAGCTTGTGCGTGTGGATACTTTTGGGAAAGCCAGAGACTCACAAGTGGATTCAGGCTTTGGTTTGTGCTCTGATTATAGCTTTCTTTGAGTTTCCTGGGAACCTCAGGTAGATAGGCTGACATTTCCAGAGCCTTTCTGCATCCTCGTCAACTAACTCATGTTAGAAAAGAAATAAAACAACTCAGACTTAAAATACATGAAAAAGTGAAAGCATGCATCTTTTTTCCAGTGCAAACAAAGCCTTGTGTCTGCTACTTTTAGTGAGGGTAATGCCTTTAAAGTAGGAAGTATACCCTCATTTGAGGATCCCGGTCTGAAACCTTTCAAAGCAGTAGCCAGTACCAGAAAACAAGTCGTTACCTTTGGACACCTATGACACCTCTTGCTGGCTCAATTAGCAAGAGAAGAAATGATTGACCATTGCAGGACTCAGCCCATTCCAATCTCCATTGTTTAATAAACAGTTGAAAATAGTCATACCAGGGAAGTATGACTTCATAGTGTTTGAATAAGATATATTACCCAGTGGAGGCTGATAGAAAAATAAAACACGCTGAATACTATATATTTAGACTATGGTTTGGTAGGTGAAATTATATTTCCTTGTGAGTCACTGACTTTGCTAATGGATCAATACCATAGTACAGAGGCTATAATTTTGCATGAAGTGCAGCTTCCACTCCTCAAGAGAGAGGGTTTGAATATTCTTTTTGCTGGCATGACTGCACTGGCAGAAGCAGGAGCTCCTAAACTGCGCTCCCTGATTCGCTGGTAATGCAAAAACTCCTTTGAGGAAGCTGTAGCATAAACCAGGGTTTTACTTTAAGATGGGAAGAGCATGATGCCCTGGAAGTTGGAGGGTCCCTGTTCTCTGCTCAGGGTCCCAGGAGCACACCTGGTGCTCACTGGGACACCCTCTGCTCCTTTTGCCACCAAGCGTTATCTTGGTATATGTAGGACTGAAGCTCCAGGTCTGGGCTGTTGCCCTCTGCTGTCTCTAGTGGAGCTGCTTAAATGGAAAACAGCAGAAACTGTCTCTCAAATCAAATAGTGGGAGGCTTTGCAATTTGGGAAATCCAATCTGGACTCTTCCTATCACCATGGCATTGTGAGAAGGCTTGGCGTTGGATGGAGATACCTTCCCACTTTCTCCCCAGCAGAGTACTACAGCTGCCAAGGTTGCAAAACTCTTTAGATGGCTGCTGTACCAGCAAATCTCTGGTTTTTTCTCAAGCCTCCAAGATCGAGGTCAAAATGCCAGTAGATGAGCCATCCCCAGATCTCCCTGTTTTCTCTATAGGGGAACATCTTTTTCATGTTGGCTTGTGGACCAGCTACATATTCTTTTAGCCTAGGGAAGGGCGTCCAGCACCTTCCCTCTGTTTTGATTGCAGTTGGCAGCAGTAACATTGGCAGCCTGGTGATGCCCATCACTGCACCTAAGCAGGTCTGAGCTGCTGCTGATCTAATGTGACCCCTCTGCTGAAAGCAGATGATCCAGAGTGGAGTTTTGGGGCTGGCTGCAGGGAAGGTGGGTGGCTAATTGTTGACACATAGCCCTTTTCTCTGAGTCATCTTGGATTTGGGGCCTGAAGGTGCACAGTGCATGGTATCATCTGAAGGCTGAGTGTAAAAGCTTTGAAAGAAGTAAAGACAGTCAGGCAGGGAGCCTCCATAAATCTATCAGAAAGTTAAATACTGTAAAATCTCTGTGTTGTTTACCAGCTGTGCCTACAATGAAGACAGAAATAATCCTGGGAAAACATGACCTTTGATCAGTAAGGTGGAGAAATTAGGTCAAGCAGGTTTTTGCTTGGCTGAAACCATAAGCTGGGGATGGACAAAAATAAAATTCTCTTCCAAAAATGTATTAGTCTGAGGACTCAGCAGAAAGCTGTGGTTCATCAGTGCTGCAGCCAACTTGCTGCACTTGTAAATCTTCCTAGCATTGAGCACCAAATGCGGAGGGCAGGGGAAAACACACACACACCGAACAGGAACAATTGCCTGCTCCTTGAGCCAAGTTTTGATACTTACATTACAGGGCATGCTCTGGCAGGGCTTTCCTGCATGACCTTGGGGAAGCTCCTTCTGTCAGTTCAGACTCAGTTATCTCCACCTGCGAAGCAGGGCACAGTCACCCCTGTGCTCCGGCTGTGACTGGAGGCGTGCCCTGTTCACATTTTGCAGATGGGAGGTTGTTTTGGAGTGTCACTGCCAGCACATGCAGCTGCACGTCCAGGTCAGCGTGCACGTGTCATCTCTGCCTTAGCATGAGGGGTCACAGCGTTGCAGTGGGGCTTCTCCTGAACATGGTCTGTGCATCTCAACAGGGTCTGGGCAAAACACAGAGCCAAGGCTCACTGTGTACGGAGTGAGGGTGGGCACTCTGAGCTTGGAGGGGAAGAGAGGTTAACTTTATGAAAACAGACCCTGGTTCTTTTTATTTACAGCAGCTATGTGTCCTTCTAAGATTGGCACCAGCCCATGTGTCTCGTGGCCTCCCATCAGAATCCTGTGCTCAGCCTGAGGTCACAGTGATGGGTCTTGATGCCCTCCAAACCCTGTATTAGCACTGCTGAGGTTCAGGCTGGCCTGAGGGGGAACCAAGGCTGAACATGCTCATCTATAATTAAGAGGTAAAACGATATTCCGCAGAATGCCACCACAGAAAATATGCATAAGTAGCTAGTCAGCAGTTTTGGATGGGCCAGACAGTCCCTGCCTTCACCCATATCCCTAGGCCCATATGTGGGGGCCACTAACCTGAGAAAAGGCATCCTAATCTGAAATAGGTGAAGAAGAGAGCATACCCTCTCAGGATATTGTTTCATGTTTGATGACAAAATTTCCCAAACACCGGGCTTTCCTGCAAACAGCAGTTTAGCAGGATATGGAGATGTGTGAGTGCTCAGAGGGTTAAATCAGCAAATGGATGACATGATTTTACGCCTGTGGGCGGTTTGTTCCAAAGATCAGCTGCTCTCAAAGCAAAAGTAAACTCCCAGTGTTTATTATGAGTCACTTAAGCAAGCAAATTATTAGTAGAATCTGATCTGTGGTTATGTGAGTTGGGACCTGAGGTGAAGGTTAATTATTTGTTTTCTCCTTTTTTTCTAAAAAAAAAAAAAAAAGAGGAAGAAAAAAACCTGATTGCCAACCTCTGAGGTGCTTTATCAGCTGCATAGGAAGATGCTGCCTGCACCTATCTGAAAGCTGCTCAGCCTGGGCTTCTCTGGGTGCTCCTGGATCTCATGGTGCTGCTGAGTTACAGAGGACATGGAGCTGCTTTTGCACGCTGAGGGCTCAGCCCAAAATCTGCTGACATCCCAGAGAGTCTTTTCATTAACTTCAAGGGGCCCAGAGTCGGGCTCTGTGTGAATGGCCGAGGTCTGCAGCGGGCAGCAATGGCCCGAGCACAATGCCTGCCCTCCCGCTGCCCTCCCGCCGCCCCTAACCTCCCGCTGGAGCTGAGTCACCGCCGACCCAATGCTTCCAGTGTCCCCTGCGCTTGGTGGGATGGTTAGCCCGGCATTGCTGGGAGTTTCTTCTCAGGGCAGCACCTCATACATAACCAGTGCTAGGATGCTGGGGGGTGCTGGGGTCCGTTCATGGACCAAGAGCACAAAAGCAGATAGGGAGCTGAGAGGAGATGGCGGGGCATTTCCTTTCCTGCCCCCTGCAGTGAGCGTATTTCATCCCATGAGATAGTCCTTGCCATTGAAAGGAAAGAAATAATCCCCTGAGGACTGAGTCCTTTTTCTATCTGATGCCTGATAAGATTGGGATTGTGGGAGCAGGGCACACTGGGCTCCCTCCTGCCATGAAGCTTTCCCTGCCCCCAGCCCTGAGCCACAGCTCATTTGGGTATCCATCTCCACTGTCATTGCAGACACCAGCATGGCAGCATCCCAGTCGCTTTAGGTTGCTGTGGCAGCCAACAGCTATTAGAGCTTGTCCTAATGGTGACCTGATGTGTAGGTGCTATGAAGGTTAGAAACAGTTGGATGCTCTTGTAGGGTGAACATGGTACTGAGAGTGACCCCAGGGCTGCTCCAAGATACCGCGGGCCTCTCAGCCCTCAGTGTAACCAGCATAGGTGGTCTACAGACAGTGACAGTGTACAGGGTCTGGACATCCCTCCAAGGGCTATGGGGGACCTGACTCTATCAGCTAGTTTGCTGGAGAGTTAGGCTGTGGAGTTGGGCTGAGTTACAGTACCACAATAGAGGGAGGAAGGAAAAGGCCACATGAGCACATCCCATTGCAGAAGAATTGAAGTTGATAGATCTGTCCAGACTGCGCAAGTTGTCCCAGTACAGTGATTACCCTCAGTGCTCAGTAAATAAACAACAATAAAACAATGTAGATGTTTTCTGCATAAGGTAATAGAATATAGGTCTCTAGAGTCAAATCTGGAGGCAGTTTAACAAGGCTCCTTGGAGCAGTGGCTCTGTGTTTCTCTCTGTTTGTAGAGCACCATGGTGCTATTCACATGATTTTTAATGCAATAAAATTACACAATAATAATAAACGAGAACAGAGATGATTCTCAGCCATACCAAATGAGGAAAGGCAAGGTTTCACTCTTGCAATCCCAACTCATTCCAGAACTGCAAGCAAACTACTAGATTTTTAAAAGCAGCCTTGCTATTTTTTTTTTTCCTTTTACTGAGCCTTTTTAAGACACTCTGGAATCACAGTGCTCTTTGGGAAAACAGCATCTTAGCATCCCTGTGCTTTGCTTCCTTCAACAGTGTAGGCTGCAGAGAGAATTATAACTCCACCAATGCACCCATCAGGCACTATGATGGTAAGTGTAGTATTAAATCGGAGCTTTGCAATTCATTTTCCTGAGGTCCAGTAGGGACCACTCAGCAGGAAAAAGGCACCAGCTCTGTCCTGGTAGACACGGTAAGAAATGTGAGTTCCTGGGAGCACAAAGCTGGTGAGGAGTGAGCAAAACGTGCTTGCAGCCCAGCTGCAGAGCAGCACACATTCCTTTGGGCAACCCTCTCCATGTCCCAGGGAGTTACAGCTCTTTACTTTTCCTGCTCGCTTTCTGCCAGTAGTGTAAATTCCTCACTGTGTTTGTGGGGAGCAGTGGGGAACCTGTCATCTCCCAGTCCAGATACCGTGGCTTTCACATTCAGAGAGATGCTCCCCCACCCTCCCTCCTCTTCTGTTCCCTAAAATGTGTCTATCTCAAGGAAAAGCAGTTTAGCACATCAACAGTCATGTTCAAATTCCAAGGCTAAGCACGCAGCCTGGGAGAGAGAGAGAGGGCAAAAGAAAAAAAAAAAAATCAGGTGCTTCTCAAAAACAATCAACCTGATTCACATGCAGCTCAGCAGCTTTTTTGATGGCTCAATTCCAGATTTCACAGCTATTCAATAGTTCTCTTGTGTAGCTGATCCTTGTCTTAGAATTCAGCACAACTCAATCCATTTTCCCTTTTCTTTCTATAAACACCCCCCTCCTCCTCTTCCCCTCCCTTCATTTTCTTGATTTACATCTCTAGGGAGATGGGAATGTGAGGGAGAAGCTTGTAGCCTTCCTTCCTGGGGGGCCTTGAACTGGTGTCCCCTGTCTCAGGTTCCCATTATCCTCGCTGCGCAAGCCGCAGCCCCTCTGCACTCCAGCCCTACTCAATTGGAATTTAAATGCTTCATGATTGTTGTCTCACAGAATAGGAAAGTGCTGCATTAAAGAGTAAATTACAGCAGACAAGTAACTGCCTTGGGAAGGAGTGTGAAAGGAGAGATGAGCCCAGCACAATGCCGGTTTGCAAAAGAGGATTTTTCCAAAGATGAAACAATCTTCCTGGGACAGCCTTCTAAGTATAAATATGATGCGGACAGCATGGGTATGGGGCTTTGTCTCGGAGAAGTGCAGTGTGCTCATCCTGGAGCAGGCCCACAATGTGCAGCTTGGACACAGATATGAACTGTATCCTGGAGCCAAGAGTGTGGCTGGATCCGGGCTTGACATTCAGTCTCTTACGTGGACTGGATCTGGGCAGTTTTTCTGGGATCCAAAGCACTAAGCAGCTTGCAAGGTAGCGAACAGAAGAGGTTTGCTCATCTCCTTGCTTTTGCTGCTTTCTAAGCACAGGCAGTTTAGAGTTCACTCATGGTACCTCCCATCCATGCTGAGACTATCCCGGAGACCATCATCCTCTCTTTATCGACTTTGAGGTGACGATCATTCATTGTCTAAACACTCTACTTGTAGCTGTGGGGCCCTTTCCGCATTCCCTGCACTGTGAACTGAAAGGCAGAATGAAAAATAAATCCCCAAGATGTCTCAGTAGTTCTACAGATGTTTCTATACACTTCATATGCTTTGGGTCCAAGCCTGTGTTTTTCTGCTCAGAACAGACCCACACGCACCAGCCCCAAAACTCAAATGTTCTTGTGCTCTCTGAGAAGGAGCATTGCTTCCCTTCCTCATGTTGTGTAGCATTAAGATATGTCTTATGTTGGGGCAAAGAGAAACAAGCCACCTTCTCCAATACCAGAGCTAAGTATCTGCATCAGTCTGACTTCTGTCTCCGTGTTAGTCACCACCAGGTCAGTCACAGCAGATTCCAAAATAGCTTTTCAGGTGAGATCTCTATGAGAATGAGAAGCCCAGCTGACTCAGTCTGGAGCTAGCTATAACCTTAGCAAAGACCTATTTTCTTGCCTGAAGGGCAAAATATGCTCTGCTGGTGGTGGAAAGCTCCTTGTGACTTCTTATAAGGACTCTTTCAACTACATTGTTCACCTCTATAAGATGGGCTTTCTCCCGCAGGAGAGGCAAAAGCGAAAGGCTTTGAAATTTGAGAAAAACACAGCAAACTTAAAAAATTATGGTTAACATTCAACCAGAGCATCTGAGGGAGGAACAAAAATGAATTAGTCTCAGTGGCTCAGCCACAGTGCCAAGATCTGGAACAGAGACCAGCCGCACAAAAAGGGAGCAAACTTCAAGTATTTACCCTTGAGAGATACTGATGGCATCTGTCTCCTTAACATTTTGGCTTTGCAGAGCCTGTCATATTAATAGAAGATTCATGAATTAAACCAGCCAGGTGGTGTAAAGCATAGGTCACAGAAGCCCTAGGAAAAGCATGAAAAAATGGCATGTTCACTGAGATAAGAGGAGAAAAGATCTGGAGTTTCTCTCCCCTTTGCTCAACAGCATATGCCTTTCAAACTGTTCGTTGAAGTAAGGTGCCACGGACACGCACAAAAATAATGCACAAATATGACTAAGAAAAATAAAAAAACCCAATGTGCGCACACACATGCAGGCAGGCACACAGTTCTCTGAGATCGCTGGCATACACTTTCCTCCAAGCTGGCTCCGAGTGGCTCCTGTTTAATTACTCCTCTGGAACTGCTGTAGGAAAAGCAGTGCCAACATTTTCTTTTTTTTCGTTTGAAACTACATGTGAAAAATGCCCCTTGGCTCAATGTTGACAATTAAAGTCTTAGCACTGAAATATATTTTTGCAAGGTTGCCGTATTTTTTTACTTAGTGGCCATTCTGAAATGAGTCTTTTCAAATGGCCTTCACTAGGACTTTGCTACCTCACCTTGCCTTTGCATGTTGTGAACCCCAGTATCCCACTAAAACTTGTTCAAGGAATGAAAACAGCCTGTTGTTCCCAGTGAGCATATTCTGTTTTTCATTTGGAAGAGGGTCTATTTTTAGAGCCCACAACCAGGTGTTCTGCAAGCACATCAGAATTTGTTGAAGTCTCATGGAAGTGACACTGCTTTGCCCTTCTAAACCAAAGTCTACTCTTCACCCGAGTCCCCAGTCAGGGAATAATTAAAAACAACACACCTTGTTCTAACCAGGTGCTTTACTTCCTTTGGCTTGCCAGGCTCAGCACTGTGTTGATTCAGGGCCTTGTGGCCCAAAACAAATGCCACTGAAAACAATAGGAAAACTGGGCTTTGGATCAACACACACACAATGCAAAATACTTTGGTCCGAGCGCTTCTGAGGACAACCAGCATGGTGCCATCAGAGCACTGGCATCCTATGGGAGGCCCACAGTCAGCTTAGGGTGTGCCATCACCCCTCCACAGCCACCCCACAGACCTGCTCCTTTGTCCCACAGCATCTCTGGCACAAGGCCACAGTTGAGGAATGTCCTCCAGCACTTTGGTGAGCCATGACTCTCCATGTCTCTCCTAAGGAGACATGGATCAGGAGAGGAACCAGCTAGATGAATGCCTAGGGATGGACACACAGTAAACAAGTCCTGCTCTCATTCTTTTCAAGCATTTTCTCTCAACCTCCCCCAGAGACGAGAAACCAGCCTTTGGGCTGGCCCTGTGTCACGGTTTAGGGTCAAGGCAGCACACTAGACCTATAACAGACACTCTCTGTTAACCCCCACCCTTCCCCAAAGGGGAAGAGAAAGGGAATAAGGGAGAGAGACTTAGTGATTAGAAAAGGAAACTACAACAGCTTGGATGAAAATGAAAATAATAAAATGGCATATATACAAATATATACAAAACCAGTATCAAACCCAACCCCCCTGATGGTAATTAAATCACTGTCACCACTGATGCTGTGGAGCAGGCACCAGGGGAGTCCCAGACTGGGCCCAGCAGCAGACGGGAGCTGTGTTCAGAAGTTGGATTCTGGTACCAGATTCAGGAAAACACAGATCAGTGTGATCCCTCAGCTTTGTACTGAATATGCCATCTATGGGATGGAATCCCTTGTTGGTCAGTGTGGGGTCACCTGACCTGTCCACTCCTCCCTGCAGGTGTGGCCTTTCACTTTCTGTACCCCCCAATGTGGTACACAAGCTCCAGCAGTGGCTTTGGTCTGCACACTAACCCTCGGTACTAACTCTACGTATGGGGTGCTATCGCTGCTAGACGCAGACACTGACTGGGAAGAGGCTGCTAACTTCTGACAGTGTAGTTAGAAGAACTGAGCTGAAGTAAAATTGCTGAACAGAATTAGCTCTGTTCTCACTCAAACCAGGACACCCTGATTGGCCGGTCATGGTTTTTCAGCAGACCTGTGGCCATATCCTTTGAGTAGGTGACAGCTGGTTGTGCGTCATCAGGGGACAGCTGATGATGCATAGAGCTGGGACAGAGAGGGAACAGTGACAGGGTTACAACATCAAGATCCTTCTTCTCAACATTACCTGAGGGCCAAGCTTCTCTGCTAACAGAGCCTCCAGCACCTCTTCTTCTCACTTACTGCATACAAGTGGTCCTTAAACTTCCTCATAACCTTAAAAAATATCTCCTCCCAGATGTGCCCTGTCTTCAGCACTCACCTAGTTGCTCCAGTCCTAAAAGACTTCTGACTTCTAAAGGTTAGCAATTAGCACAGGTGTCAATTAAAACCATCTCTGCCTCCAAATCCTCACTAGCACAGAGAGCATTGGCAAAGAGCTGCCTCATCTTTAGCTGTGTCTGCCTCTTCCTTGCAGGCAAATGCAAACACCAGGCTCACTTTGAGTTTCTCTGCTTTGTCTGCTTGTCTTCCAACTCTTTAGCATGTCTTGAATATGGCTTATTGTCAGCTAATAAAGAAAAGAGCATTGCTCTCCAGCAACGGCAAGATCCCAGATTTCATGCCCTGCTGCAGAGCCAAATCCTGTCAGGGAAAGCAGCTATCACTGGAGGTTTTAAATAAACCAGTGCTCCCCTCAAAAACCCTCCTGTTATATAATGTTCTCTTTCCCCTCCTTCTAATGAAAGCAACCAAGTAACTGTCTATTTTTACCATGATAGGGATGGATCCAGCATCCCTAACTTGTACGTGTCCGTCTGGAAGTCAGTGGGAGCTCTGTGTGCATGGGAAAGCGCTGCAGGACCACGATCAGGAGTGACTAACGCAGTATTGTGCTCCCTGCTTCGGTCTGAGAGAGGCCAGAAAAACATGGGCCACAACGTCGTGCACATTTCGCAAGTGACATTTGCTGTTAGCCAAAATATACATCAATGTGACTGAGGCATATAGTAAAAGGCACATTCCTTTACCACACTATTACTGTAATATCCCAGTGCCTCCACATTAATTTGTTCCCAGGAAATTCCATCATCACTATTTCAAGCCTGTGGCTGTTCAAGCCACTTAGGATGATGGGAAATTACACTACTCAGGAAAATAGAATAGTAAAAACAGTGATTAAATTTGCCTTCATTCTTAGTCTGCACAACATTATCAATCTCTGGCAAAATATTTTTCAGTATAAAAGAATTCCAATTATGTCCTCAATAAAGTATGAAAAATCAGCTGGAAGGGAGGGTTTGGGTTTTTCCTACAAAGTCCAAAATATGAGTAATACTGCCTACAAAGAAATTCCCACATATTGTTTAGAAATAAGGGATACTTTGCTCCAGAAGACCTGACCATATGCAGTGGAAACACTGTCAAGACTGAATCAGGCATGATTGGTGCTAGTCCAGTGGTCAGGTCATCTGGCCATGGGGTCCAACGACAACTAGCATTGACTGCTCCTAAAGAAAACAATTGTAGACTGACCTGCTGTGAAAAAAAAAATGCCCTTCTCAGCTTGGTAATAAGATCATCTTATGCCTGAAGGTTTGTGTTTCTTCCAAAATGTGTTGTGCAGCCAGGTCCTACTGCTCCAGCAGCTATGGACGGCAGAAGTCATGTCCCATATATTCATGAAGGTACATAAATAGCCTTAAACTTAGCACTGCATAGATCTAGCTAACAGTGTTTTTATATGACAGCAATTTCATATTCGAATAAATATCTCATTCTGTAATACCTTTATTGATTTCCAGTCAAGCTACTAAATAGCTCAACATATCTGACAGTTAAAATATTTTGTTCTGCCAAATTTATTTGAGTTTAGAACCAGAGGAAAACATGTTTAGCTTGAGTTTTGAGATGCAGCACCAAAATATACAATGTTTTTGTTTAAATTCCCCAGTACTGGAGTCTGGGGAAGCCTCAGCAATTAATTTGGATTAAGTGAACTTGTAAGTGGGCACGTTTCATGAGAGGTAGGTCCCATGCATGACACCACAGCCCTGTGCTAGCATCCTTCCCAAGCACGTGCCTGAGAGTAACCTCACATCCCACCTTCTGGGAAGATGCATAACAGAGATTACAGAATAGCCTGTTCTCACAGTCCCTATGTCAGTGTGCTTATCTTTTATATTTCAAAAGCATGGCTATTTTCACGGGGAAAAATAGATCTGAGAACCTGTTCTGCCTTTGCCAGCTGACGCGTGACTCTGACCCTTCATGGGTAATATTACTGGTGCTTCTGCCTTCACACAGGGCACCAGGAGACAGCTCTGAATGAAGGTGCCCAGTGCACTCATCAGTAGTGCTGATTACTATACACAGAAAATCTTTGCACACAAACTGAGGGACTGAGGATGAGTATAGGCATATAAGGTTTACAAGTCAACTGTATCTTTTTTCCTTCTAGGATTTGTGTGTGTATCAGTGTGTTAATATAAACCCTGAAAGAGGCAGTTAATGGCTGGGAAAGGGTAGGCTGTAGTTAGATATTAAGAGGTTTTAAATAAGAATGTGCATGTAAATCTGCTCAGTCAGTGTTTCTTTGGCTTTTGCGTTGTGCCTGGAGTGGGCTGTGTGTGCTCTATCTCCAAACTCCCACTGTCCTGCTCTGTACTGTTGTGCTGGTCCTGTATTCTACCATAACAATGTTTGGGAAAACAGTAGAGGAGCAGGAGAAATGGATTTATGAAGAGGAACATTAAATAAATCGGAAATATACAGCACTGGCTTCCTACTGTGCTGCCAGTTAATAGAGCCCAACAAGTTATTTGCTCATTACTGACACTGAGATGACTATGGTTACAGCCACAATTAAGATCGTCTGAAAAGCTGTTTTTCTAGTGTGACCACAGAACTGAAAACTCAGAATATAAAATATAAGATGGAGTTGTTCTGAAATAAAACTGGCTTTGTAGTTTTCAGATTGAAATGAAACACCTGAAAAAAAATTTTTTGATGAAATTGACTCAAAGCAGAGTCAAAGTGATTAAAATTCCAACCCCAAACTAAATGTTAATTTCGCAACTTTATATTTAACCTTCAAAATAAAGGAAATATGGGTAGTCACCTAAATAACATCTGAACAACTTTTTTTCAAATTTCTTTTTCCCAGCCAACCTATTAATTGACTTATAACACACTTTGTTGACCTGGAGTTGCAAATTTGGTCACCTAAGACAGCCGGCAACACTTTTCTGCCCTCCTAACAAATTCTTTTGTTCAGCCGTGTACAACCTTCCCTCTCTCATCCAGTGGTGTGTGAAGGATAGACACCATTCCTGGCCAGGAAATGCTGTAAAAGAAGTCAAAGGGCACTGTGAACATGACATTTTTAAGATTTAAGTCAAATGCTGCTGCATACAGTGGGAGTCTTCCCACTGCTTTTGGTGCACTCTGCATCTGTCTGTTATTTTGGAGGCTGCACCTTCGCTTTTCTAATAAACATGATGGTTAACAGGGTGCATCTCTGTGACTCCTACAAACACACCTCCATGCAAACACTGCTCTCTAGTATGGGAGTTTGGACCTTTGATTTGTTTAATTTTTACATGGTTCCTCCATACCTGCCTTTTTGCCTTTGTTAGCAATGACTGCTTGAACAGAGCTTACACGAACCATCAGCAGCAGATCCAGCCTCCCAGGTGGTGGGGTCCCATCTTGCCAAGCCATGGCCATGGCTGCAGCTGTCCTCCCAGGCTCAGGCATGACAAGCAGTCCCACCAGCATTACAGGTGGCCTGCATGTTTTACCCTGGTGAAGCATTCCTGGGCTCCAGCCATGCTTTTGCCACCTCTCATACTCATATTTCACCTTGGTGCAGCAGTGTCTGGATTAAAACTCCATTACTGGCACAGGTGCACAACGTAAGAGGAAACTGAGGTGCAAAGGTTACATGGCTTCCCTAGGCTGATGAGCGAAGTTGTAATCAGAGACATGAATAATTGAGGTTAGTTTTTGTATCAGTTTTTTATCACAAGCCCTGAATACAGTTATAAGCTGGTACTGAGTTACTGCCACTGTCACAGGTACATTTGCTTCCAAGTTACTGAGACTTTTCTATTGCAAAAATCAATACCTGAAGAAAAGAACCAGACACGGTGGAGTGGGTTTAGATGCACATTATGACTTAAAGCTTCTTTCCGTCAGGCTCTCACCAAATCCTCTCTGCTTAGCACCATCAATTGGTTTTTTCAAGTCATATATTACCTGTCTTTTTTATTTTTTTTTATCCTTCTTCTTGTCTTCTGATTTATTGTCTTTAGCCTTCACAGATCTTTTCTTCTTATACTTAGAATATTGTATACCCTAAATCTAAGGATTACAAAATGCTTGGAAGTGATTTAGGAATCTAACTTATTGCTCATTTCATGGGGTAGAAAATTGAGATTTTTCTCTCTCCACATCAGAGGACATGCTGCTGCAGACGGACTGAGCAGTGAGAGAAGACCTATGTTTTAAGCAGGCCAGGGTCTCTGCTCTGGACAGTATATGCATTAATAATCACAAAGGCAACCCTTCACTACATAATAAACATGTGGAAGCAGTTTTACTACTTAGATAGGATCTCCAAGCCAAAGAAGAAGTTGTCTGATTTGTCAGCATCTGGGAAGCAGCTCCATTGAGACGCGACTGTATTAGTCCTAGCTATGTATCCAGCCTTATTAAAGACTTATGCTTTAAGTCTGTCTCTAATAAAAACCTGCTTTGGTAGGAATTGGGCTTCCTTACCCTGAATGTCACCTATTTTTAAGTAGGGGTTAGTAGCATTTGCTACTGAGCTGATAAAGCTCTTCAAGCTCTTAACCGACCTGCTTATTTTCCAACAATGTATATGAGTGTAGCTGAGTTTTCTAAAAACCAAACGTCTGTGGCCTCTGTCAGGAAGACCAAATGTAAGTCACTGGCAATCCATAGTGTGACTGCAGTGCAGAAGCAGACATGGGAGACCAGTGGTCCTCTCTGAAGTGAGCCATATGATGAAAGCTCTTCTGAGGGGAAAGAAACCTCTTCTGAGGGGAAAGAAACCTGGAAATTAGATGGTATCCAAGATTCAGATGGCTTTATTAATTAGGTGCTGTGGGTAGCTGACTGCCGTGCAGGTGGCTGTCTTCCCCAGCAGCATTTGAAGCCCACAGGCTGTAGCCAGAGACAGAAGCACCATGGTGGATGAAGCTACCTCTGATATCCTGGTCAGCTTTCCAGCTGGTGTGTAAAACCCCTTCTTTAATGGAGCTGCTCTGATTTATATTTACTGGAAATTCAGTCTGAGGATATCCAGTGGAAGCCAGGTCTGATATGTGTCGGTTTTGCTGAGAGTTATTATTCCTCTGACACAGCTTGCTGCCTGGATTTTGTTCCTCCCAAAGCTCATGTGTTCTTCGTTTATGTTTCATGGCCAAGCTGGCCTCAATAACTCAAGGCCAAAAACAAGATTAGAAAGATTGATATCTGCTAATGGCTGTTTGGTGGTTTTTCTGGGGCACTTTATCAACTCTGTCACAAGGAATAATACAAAGGAGCAGAATTCTGAAGGTCTTGAAGGTCCTAAGAACCTAATTCCTCTCTGCTGATGGCTGCAGCCATTTCCTCATGCTTTGATCACCTCTACTGTGCCAAAGGCTGGCCTCTGAGTTCACTTTCCCCTCCTCACTCCCAAATAGCTCTCGCCAAGAGCCTGGAAGCTGCTGGAGCTCCAGTTCATAGGCTGCTGATTTATGCCAGTTTCTCCACCAACAAGTGTGCACCATTCACATTCAAATACTGCAATGCTTCTCAGCAGACAAGAGGTGAGGGCTGAAGGAAACACTGAGGACCCTTGTAGCAGTGTCTGCCAGAGTCCTATTTGTATAAAGTTTGCCAACAACAGCTCTTGCAAGGACTCCAGAGAATTTTATTTGCTCTGGGGATTAGTTTGGAGATTCAGCTGGGAAAACCAACCTCTCTCCCCTCCCCCTGTGTGATGCCCCTTGAGTCTTGGAGACCTATCAGCTATTTTGCATGGTGTAGGGAGATATTCTCTTCCAATATGTTGAATTTGTTGAAATGTGTCTGACAGGACAGCAGAGCTAGTTTTCTTTACTCAGAGAAGGAGGCTCTGCGTAGAGGGTAGCCAAGTATTGCACACCGATGTCAAGGAATGAGTCTCAAGAAGAAATTTGGCTGCTATGAGTGCTTTGCAGTCAATTAAAAAGAGGACAAGGAAGAATACCACTCAGAAATCCTCAAATATACTTTTTGTCTTGAGGTCTACTTATTCACTCCCTTTCTTAGGTTAACTTGTAGCGTTCTCTGCCCAGTCTGTGGTTTAGATTTTGAAAAGGGGCATCTTGCCATTTGAGGACCACTGTGTATCTCCAAATTACAGGGGTTCAAGGTTTAGTTCAATGTTAAATGCAAACTCTGTCACAGAGGTGGGTATCTGGGGGATGTTTTGGTGGTCTAGGGTTCTCCCAGGGGGCATCATCATCACCAGTGAGAGACCCTGGAGCAGTCACAGGACACATGAACCATGACCCTTGGCAAATGGGACCAGACACTGAAAGGGATCTATATGCTGGGCAGAGGAGACACAGAGATTGTACAAAAAATTAAAAAGAACCCAGGTTTTGGGGATGCTGCCCTTCTAGGGTCATGGCATGGGGCAAGGGCCTCCATCTCAGTGTCACCAACACACTTTGTTCCCAGAGAGGCACACAGTATCTTGCTGTGGCTGACCTACGTGACGTGCAACTGAAGAAAAGCTGCTTTCTTCCCAGCTCCTTCTGTTTGCAACACTTAAATCAAGCAAAAATGAGCCTGCATCTTTTAAGATAAAAAGGATATCAGCTTTCATGGGTTTTGTCTACTATTGTCAAAAATCAGGTCAAGAGGCTGGGTTAAACAATTGCTGTGCAGACTTTCCTCCAAGGTAAGTGCAACTTAACTCTCTTGCTTTGCACTGCGCTGCCTTTTCTCAGGTTAATTTTCATGACAGGGAGGACACAGAAACTGCTTGGCCACACTAGATGACAATTTATGTCTGCCTCACACAATTATTTTAACACTGACTTGGCACACTGTCTCTGAGTTTTTTACATCTCAGGGTAACAGTGATGGAAAATAATATCCAGATTTTTACAGTATGTAAATGACTCCAAATTCACAGGAGAGTATCCATCCTTGCAAAGACCACTCTGCCAGCAATTCCTTTGTAGCATTATATTCAATTGTTAGGCTCACAGGAATATGAGTAAGTGAAGACTGGCTCAAAAGACAATATTTCCCTTTAGCTTCACTGTATCCCCAGAACCCTGTTAACTCGGGTGAGATGAGATCCAGATCTGAGCCAGATTTTTACCCCTCTCTGTAGTTTTGAGCCAATCTGCTGAGGTTTTGCTGTTCAGAGAGGGGGAACCTGACTCAAGTGATTTATTTATTTATTAATTTGCAAAAAGCTAATTGTGATTGAGATTCAGAATTACAGGCACTCCTGCAAGTCTTCATCACTCAGAGCTCCAAATTTTTAAGTAGCAGAGATTTCTTGTTCAGCTACAGGTTTAATGCCACATCAGTGAATCCCCTGCTGAGATTATCAGTCTCGTTATCCCCCTTTCTCTGTCAAGATCTGCCCTTGAGCAAAGCATCCAAGATGCTTTGGAGCTGGTGTGCAGGTGCTGGGCTCAGCCACTGCTTCTATAAGAGCTATTAAACAGAACAAAGAGCCTGCAGGAATCCACTAGTAAAGTGCAGGCTGCAGGAAACTCAGATTTGGTTTTGAATCAGATCTGTACCTGTCCATCTGGCAAGACTGAAACTGACTACAACTCAGTGGATTATCCTATTCCTTGCTCCAGTGGTTTTCAGTGTTTTGAATCCAGGTTGGAGTGGAAGAAAATTAAGAAGCAGAGAAAGGGAGATGCTGCTGGGGAAAGAAATGAAATATTATTCTTCTCACCACGATGCCTAGCTGGTCCTGGATAAACAAAGCCCAAGATGTACATATTGAGATTACATTTGTCTTATCTGTGATCAGGAATTGCTGGAAACAGAACTTGTGAAACAACAGTGCAAGAATAACAGTTTTCACTGGTAGGGAACAAGCTGTTCTTGGAGTGTATAAGGGGGTTTTGACAGTCTCATCAACAGACAGAGCCTGCTATAAATGCTGTCTGATTCTTACTGCATACAGCCCAGACCCACTGTGGGACCTGTCTCAAGTGCAAAGGGAGTGAAGTGCCTCCATGTGCTGCACATTTCCACCAGATGCATATCTGCATCTTCAGGCATCTAAATATTATTATCAATCTGGCTATGTTTCCCTTCATGCCTCATTTTCAAGTGTGATAAACAGATAATTCTATCCTGGGGCTGCTGAAGGCCAGAAGGTGCTTGGATGCTTTGGTGACAGACACAACACCAAGTGCCTTGGGTGCTTAAAAGGTCATCAAGGAGGGCTGAGTTTCTGCACTGGTCTTCTGAGAGATGGGACAGACCTATCAGTGTACCCTCGTCCATGTCCAGGGGAGCAGGTTGTGCAGGCTACATAAAACTGGGCCCAAGGAGACAATATCAGCATCAGAAACTCTCGCAAAATCCAGTACCAATCTGTGTGTCCAACTCCCACCCATCTCGCATATGCAGGGGGAGAAACCCAAGGGGGCTGAGGAAGCAAGGCAGCAGGTGCTTTTCTGTGCCATTGTACCATGGTGGAAGTACTGCCTTCTTGCCCAGAGCTGCAGCAGAATGAGCTCTGGGGTCTCTCCTCCCACCACTTTTGGCTTGTAGTGGGGAACACGAGCCACATTTTCCCCCACTAGGTCGGCAGTAGAGACCTGGATGTGCAGAGTCCCCGCAGCATCATTTGGCTCTCTATTAACTTTATCGTGTTTGCTACTATACTGGGACCATTGCCCGGCTTGGTTTGAACCACGCTGCTGTTTTCCTGGCTCACATTAGCAGCAGCATTACCAAAGTGCTGCATTACAAGAGCCTGAGCTGTCAGATGTGCCTGATTTGCTTTCAGCACAACTCCTGATGGGCACAAGGCTACGCACGAGCAGATCCTATTGCAAGACTGGGGTCTTGGAGCGTGCAAGTGTGTGTATGTGCATAAGGGTTCATGCATTTAGAGAAATAATGTTTCCCTTCCATCCAAGGCCAAGAGACTGAAATCCAAGCAAGCCTAAACTTCTTTACCATTGACGCCATAACAACATTTGAGGTTTCGAAAAGGAGCGGAAAAAATGTGTTACTATAGTAAGGGAATTGTAATAAGATCTTAGCCTTGGAATAACGCGCTCCTTAGCGAAGCAGCGAGCTCTGCAACGCTTCCGCCTCCTCGAGATTTGTGAGGAGAGATGTGCCCCAAAGAATGCTAGTTATTCTGAATGGGGAGAAAATGCAGCCTACGGTGAATGGAAAGACATCCAGGAAAAACAGAGAAGCATTGCTGCTCTGTTCTCTAGCTCCCATCTCCCTCCCTCAGCTTGAGAAGAAGCGTAATGTAGCAGCCTGGTGGGGCTGCTGGTAAAGGAGTATGGGAGTTCACAGAAGCACTTAAAATGAGCGAGACTGCAGCATAGAGATGAGAAGAAAGTGACTTATGGGTTATGTAGGACCTGGCTGCACTAGAGAGGCATGAACCCCCCCCGAGAGAGATGGAAGGCAGCTCCTTCTGGGGCAGTGCTCTAACAAAGCTGACCTGTGAAGTGTTGCACCTTGCACACAGCCCTCCATTTCTCTTTCCTTCACAGCTGATGCATTTATGTAGCCTAGAAGCCTTGAGAGCTTCTATCCCAGACAGCTGATAGTTTTGACTTACACCTTGTCTCTGAGCCATAGGGACCGAAGTTGTGTGTGGATGAAGCCAGGACTGAGATTGCTTCCCAGGGCTCAGCAGCCACTGGATCCATTGCAATGTAACTCCAGGTGGTAGTCATGGAGAAAAATGACAGCAAAGAAGACTCCAGGTAACTTTCCCCTCTCTCCTCTATGTGTGGTCAGGGGGAATGTTTCTTCCAGAACAGGATTCCAGTTGATTGCACTTCAGAGCAAAAGGCTGCATCTGTTCTTAGTACTCAAGGAGAGCAATTAAAGGCAAGAAAGGGTCCTTCTTACATTTCCCACTCTTAAATAAGCCTGTGTAGTCTGGGCTGTTGTTCACAGGCTCAGCAGCATATCTTCAGTGATGTCAAAGCTCACTTACAACATGTGTATGATATCTGGAGTTGTAAGAGCTAGCTCAACGAGAAGCATCGGTTCAGTGCTTGGTTATTATGGAAGGAATACAGGACAGAAAAGAAAACATTATTTTTCCTCGATCAATCCATAGTGTGCCAGCACTTTGCAGAGTCTTGATTTCACTGTCTTAGAAAAACACATAGCAGAGCTGGAGAAGATGAAGAGAGGGCAATAGATATTGTCAAAGGTCTGGAGTAGTGCCTATACAAAGAATAATTAGAGTAGGACTTTTCCTCCAGAAAAAAAAATAATAAAAAATTGGAGAGAGGTTATAAAGTCAAAAGTGTGATTGAGAAAATAAGGAACCAACTGTTTGTCATCCATCCACAAGTGGGCAATGTGAAACCACCTGGGGCACGTTCAAAACAGGCTGAAATGGTGGTCCTTCCTTCACTGAGTAGTTAAGCTCTGGAGTGCCAAAGGACACTGATTGCTGATGGTTTATATGGGTTCAAGACTACTGGTCAATATCTTTATATTCCATCCTTTTCAGCAGTGATGGGGTATTACATGTATTAGGACTTATTTTTCTAAGTTCTTCCTAATTACAGTTATTGTATTATCAAGTCTCTGTTCTTTTGGGACACAAGTGATCAAATTTAATGGAAATTCTGTAGCAATCACAGTTTCTAAATCCGAAAGAGAAGTCACTGTAAATGTGAGGAACATGTTAACTGCTGGCCTGATCCTGCCACCCAGTGTGCATGATATTTTCTTGCTTGAATACTCCCATTAATCCCAGTGGAATTATTTACATGCAGAAGCATTACAGGTTCACATCAGCCTTAAGAAACATGGCAGGCATTAAATGAATTCAGCCACTAATTCTGCAAAGGGAATTAGGACAGATCTTCTGATGGAGAACATGGAATTTTTTCAGCACTTTATTAATAAGTGTGTTCTCAAACATTCATCAGCTATGACACTGGATATAAATACGTACCAAGGGGTAATTCTAATGGATGGTGAGATTTTTAATAAATATCTGGAATTTTGAACTATTTTTCATTACAGATATGCAATCTGGGGCAGAGGATGTAGGAAAAAAAGCTGAAGAGGATGTAGGAAAAAAAGCTGAATTTTATTCCCCTTCTCTATGTTTAATGAAAAAAATTTGTCTCTGAAACATGTGGATGAGGAAACAAATCCTTAAACAGTAGATTTCCAATCATAGCCCACAAAATATGCTCATCTACTGGTAGATGTACAAAGTAACTATATTTTGTTTATCGGCACCTTGCAGAAATGGGTCATTCATGTCTGGAGTAAATCATTTGTATTTTCAAACATAGTAAACTAAAAAGGCAGGATTTTTTCCAAATCACTCTGTTATACACGTGCGATCTTACAAACTTTGCTGCTCTTGCAGAGGTGTAGCTGAGGACAGAAAGTTACCCTTTGAGTTTGGGTGGCTTTGTGAAATATATTTGAAACCCCCCCCAATATGCCTCCTAGAGTCATAAGTCAGCGGTTGGGTGGCTGGTTTGAATTAGGACAACGAACAAAGACAAATGAAACATAATCCTGCATGTCTGTACATTCTGGAGGCTTTCCTCTTCATTTGGTGTTAGTACTGAACCAAAAGTATTTAGAGAGGCAATATTATTGAACACAACAAATAGGAAGCAAAGCATAATTTTTGTTACGGGTAAGTCATCCCTTAGGCAGAAGCATTCCATTGGTCTTACTACATTTCACTGCACTGAACTATGGTTAATTTGTGGTCGGAAAAAATAGAGGCACTGTGGTTATTGAAAATTATATGCTGTGTTTCCAGTTTAAAGGGAAACAAAAGGCATGTGTTGTAAATACAACCTTTTTTCTTTAATTTTAAAAACAGGAGTCCATTTGAACGCTCAGTTTAGGTTGTATTCAGCACCTGTAGTAACTATGCTATTTCACTGCCCATTTAGGAAAAATTTCTCCAGTGGGAAAACACAAATCAGTGCAGTTGAAGAACTGGCAGCTACAAGTTAACTGTGTTCTTGTGTCAAGCTCTTTACAATGGTGACAATATTTGCTCCCTGATGGTACAACTAGAAAAAGAACATTCTTGTTTTTAGCAATGACAATTGCTAGCCCTTAGAAGAAAATGCCAACACAAATGTTGGAATCTCCCATAATTTGGGATCTTTAACTCAGGACTGTAGCTATTTCCAGAGAATATATGCCAAACATTACAGGATTGAGGCAGGACTTGCTTGTTAAGGCTTGTTTCTTAGGAAGTCAGGCAAAATGATAAAAATGATGGTTTTGATCTTAAGATTTTTGGCTTAGGGATTACCATTTGTGACATGGTTTTTTTTTAATATACTTGAGCCTTTACTGTAGGAACTTCCTTAACAGAGATATGTAATTTCGATGATGTTTTGTGTATATTTTGCTTTTAAAAAATTGTATTTTTCTGCAATCTGAGCCCTGAATATTGCCTACTGTTCATGTAAGAGAGATAATTGGGTTGTCAGAAATGAAAGCTACCCTCTAATTATATACAATATTTTCAGAAGAGGAAAACTTAATTTTCCAGGGGGGTGAAAAGACTGTTGCCAGCTTCAGTAACACACAGCTTGAGGACCTCCAAACACCAAGGCCTATGTCTCTGGGGACTGAACCGAGAAGAAGTCCTGGTAGCTTGGTGGTACGGAAGGCAGGGTTGCTCTGTGGCCATAGGAGGGGCAATGGAGGATTCTGTACTGCTGGTGTAACTGGGTGCTGGACTGAAATGTATGCTCTAAACAAGTGCAAAGCTGAATCTGCCTCTTCCTGCTGTCACAAACCTATACATCTAGTGGCTTTTTTGGGTAAAACAACCCTGCTTCCAAAAGTGACCTTGAAGCAGAAATTTTAAACATGCCATAAGCCTGTTTTGTCCAATTTTATGCCTCTTCTGGTTCTCCAGGGCTGTGATCAGTATGTCAGTTTGCCTTGGGGTATGTGCTTTTATTATATTGATAGATCTGCAGCTGGGCATTAATAACAACTACTACTGGTTCAGACAGAAACAATGGAAAAAAATCTCATGATATACTCTCAAAACTTGGCTGAAATTTTGCAAGCACAAGTAGTTTTGGAAACTTCAGATAAGCTTCCAAAGGTTTGGATCCAGGTCCAAACAAAACCCAAACTCTAAAATTATGAGGCTTGTGCATCACTAACACATACTACTATATTCACTTCCATTGGGAAATTCTAAATATTTTACGGATTTTTCATGCCCCAGTTGGTTCTCTGTGCTGGCTGGGATTTTTATAGTCCTTCTGCCTTTGCAACTATATAGAAATCAATAAAGATGAATAAAGCTGGGCAGTCAGATTCTAATTTATGCTGATCGTGGTGGATGGCTCAGGGCACTTCAGCACACATGCTTGGCCAGTGACCTTTCACACTCTCCTTCTAGATCAAAGTACTTTATTCGTCCACTTCCAAGAAAATCACAAAGACAAAATTCCCATTCAGCATGCCTTTATTAATCTACAAAGGGCCAAATCCTGATGCCTTTAATCTGCTCCTGCTCATCACTGCAATGATTTAAAGAGCAGAGCATTGCCTTCAGAATTTTGGGCCCAAAATCAACATGTAGAATGGTCAAATTCTCAGTGGATATAAATGAAGATGTGATCACTTCTTTCAGACAGAATCTCTATAGTTCTCAATATTCCCTTGAAGCCAAACCTTCTGTCTGTGAATTTGATAAATCCTAAGCAAGAGTTCCATTTCCCTGACTCATTTTGACTTCCCTGTTTTCAGCTGAACAATCACTGTCTTCTTGCAGAAATTTGTTGCACTATGTCTTGCCTCGTTTGGGCAATTATTACCGAGTGACCCTCAGAGAGGTAGGTCCTCGGTGCTTAATAGGATCTAATTAGATAATGCCTCATATAGGTTTTGGATAATACAGGCTGCTTCAAAACTAAGCAGATTCAGAAAATTTCTACCAGTGTTCACACAAGAGGATTTATTTGTTGCAATCTGTTGGGGTCTCTGAGTCTTGTTCTCAGGGTGTAACAGGCAAACTCCCACAAAACTCACTTCCAATTTACAACTGTGTCAATGAAAGGAGAACCAGGGCATCTGATCCACACGCACACACAAGAATAAAAAGCATTTTCAGCAGTTGCAGATTGGTCACAATTTCAATTTTCCTCCTTCTGATTAATTTCCATACTTCTGAAAAGACAAACTTCTGTTCGCTCCTTATGTTTTATGTTTGCTTGTGTTCAATGCTTTATAAATGCGCTTTAAAATATCAAGTGAACTAAGTTTCTTCCTGATGCTGAGCTTCCTCTTCAAACAATGTTCTTAGTTCAACTAAATTCCTATTGAAAAAACCATATGCATAGTACAACTATTTATTTATATTTTTAAATTTTTCATCATTTCAAACAGAAGTTAGCAGTCACTGCAAGGATAAAATATTAGGTTAAAAACATTACAATGAATTTATTTCCTTCAACAGAACATTCAGTTTTCTACCGAACACCTTTTCACAATGCGTCATGTTTTCCATAGAATTGTCTGTTTTAATTAAAAATAGAAACACTTTTAAATATATTTAAAAACAAAATATTATAGCTAATACTTGGAACAGCTGACAAACTTGATGTCTGAGTCATGCTGAAAATAATAAGATTTTCCCCAGTAAGTAAGTTTTTTAGGACAGCTTAAGGAATTTCTCTTTATTAATGTTTCACCTGACACACAATGTTTCAGCTGCAAAGCAATTAATAGTTGGTGATAATTATCCAAGATTGAAATTTCTGCCTATATTCATTTTTAATGATGGTTTTGAAATATTAAAAGCAAGGAAATGGGCAGATAAGATGACAGACTCATAACTAAGATGTGATGCCACAGACAGCTTTAATAAAATGAAGATGAATATGTGCTTTTAATGAGCTAGGACAGAACTAATATGTTAATGAAACATCAGTTTTTAGACATCTGACCAGAGAGAAGTTCCCTTCTCCTGCTAAAGTTTGAATCAAAGTTCAGTTACAGGTGTTTATCACACCCGTCAGAGAACTAGATAACAAGAGCGGGATCTCTTGGTCCACCACTGCCATATGTCTGCTTGGAACAGTCTCATTTTCCTGCAGACCATTAAAGACCACTGATCTCAGCACATACTCTGTTTTCTCCAAGGGTGGTGGTTTTACATGTTCATAGGTCTTTTAAGGAGCTTTCAGTAGCTCCGAGAGGTGTGAAAAAAAAAAAGTAAAAAATTACTAGACATAAATGCACTCTAGTACAAATGGTGCAACATTAAACTGCTAGAGTCACAACGAGTCAACATATGTATGGACATACTGAGCTGAAAGGCTGTTACTGCATTTTTTGCTCACAGTCTTGTGCCTGGCTTTTGAAAACACACCCATTACATACAGATTTGTGCATACATGGATTTTTACATCATTTTGCAGTCTCTGTAGGGCTTTGCCCTTTCATGGCCACAGTCATAGCTCTCCACACCAGGTCTTTAGGCTGCCTGCAGGACAGAGGTAGCTCTTATCTGGGTTTTGGGTACTTGTATTGTGAATAATGACTTTTGGTAATACAAAATGTTCTTGAATCTGTAGATGCTGCTGCAATCCCTTTCTACCCTTAGAGCAATAGCCTCCAAAACCATTGTCTCAAACACGCAAGACAAACAAAAGCCATTGTGATGTTTTAAGAGCTCTGGCCACTCTGAGAGTTTTATAGGTGCAGTCACAGGCATTGAAAGCAGAAGGATATTTCTAACTCCCAGATAATTGCATTACTCCACTATTTTCCTTGCCTTGTCTATCTCTGTGTCTTTCCGCAGCAAGAAGGCTTCACCAGTGCTATGAAAGAGTATTCCTGATGCAACTACATGTATTTGCTATAGGGCAATCACAAACTGCTTCTTTATCCTGAGCCTCACTCAAATTCAGAGGGACTTGCTGAGACTTAACTTCAGTTTCTGAACTGCTTTGGGCTCCTTGCTGCCAGATAGCTTGATTTAGACAAGTGCTAAAAAGGACCATGTTACTACCCCAGCTCAGGCCAAAGCATTTGGCAGCACAGTGAACGATTTTCAGCCCACTGGACTGGCTCTCATGATTCGAGTGTAATTTGGCATCCTCTGGCAGGACACTCACACTGTTGCTGCTTGTGGGTCTGTGCCAGCTAGATGCTTCATTCTTGTAGAGGGTGAAAGAGGGCCAGGTACCCAAGTAGATATTTCATCTTTGAAAGCCTCTTGCTGTCTTTGTTTTACTTACAATGATTTTCACATTATAGTTTATTTGCCTGCAGGACAGCATGACAATGGTAATCTCTCTGAGAATGACTCAGAAGAGTTCATTATTAGAGAGCTTCTGGAAACTCAGATCCATAAGTCTTTGTTAAGAAGACAGCCATGAGAAACTTGTAGTGAGTCAGCAATGGGTGTCCCTTGCAAACAACTCCCTGTTCTTAGAAAAATGATTGTAGGCCTTGGAAATCCAAAGGGGGATCTCTGCAGGAACAAGGTTGGCAGTTCTCTTCTGGACACCTCCACCTAAATCAGGAAAACTTCAAATAAAACATCTGCAAGAGAAAAAAACTAGTTTGAGCAGTTCACACCTGTGTGGAATTCTGTTATCATCCTTAAAGCCAGCAGCATTTGTACAGGGTATGGGGTAAAACTATCACTTTTTAACCTCAGTTGGCAAGTTGGATCTAGGGATGAAAAGGCACAGCACTGTCAAGTCCAAAACTCCCTCTACAGCATCCAATGGTATTATCTTCTGATTAAGTTCTTTCATGAATATTGGCATTTTCCCAACCACAGCTGACCTCAGCAATAATCAAAGGAGACGTCCTACAGGAGTGAAAAAGCCTTCTAGGTTCTCATGACTCAGGAAAGATGAATAGAGTAATTGTACAGATGATGTTTGCCAGTTTCTGTGTAATGTTCACATGCTCCAAATATGTTGTGCACTCTGCAGGCAGGGACATGCTGCTGTGAACCAGGATGGAGGACACATGTCCCTGGGCTTTATCTAACATCTAACCTTGCTTTGATGCTATCTCAGAAGGGGAAGGTCAGGGAGAATTGCTATCTTTTCCCAACAAATTGGATAGATAAGCAAAACCCTGCAATACGAGTTGGCAAAGGAGACTGCCTCTTTAAAGTCAGCCACTCACAGTGACAATGATGTGAGGACCTGAGCTCATGAGGAGGTCTGGGCTGAACAGCTCTGAGTGCCATAGAGCTAATAGAAGCTGAGGCCATGACCCATGCAGCTCAGTGGCAAGTATGTAAGGCAAAGGTCCCTTTCTGTCCACTTGTATCCAGGCTGTGAGTTATTACAGAGCTTTAGCCTTGAGGTTCAGTCTCAGTGTGGTAGCCAAGGGCTGGTCTGCAGAATAACTGAAGCACTGGAGACCCCAATACCTGAAAACTGAAGAATGGAGGGAAAGAGGAAAGGACAGAGTCTTCATCTACACTCCAAGGGCCTGGTAATTTCTTCCCAGAGTTCAATGCCACATAGCAGACACAACCACAGGGCTTGCTGCTGCACCCCAGGATTATTTGACTCTGTCCATGGTGGTCATCTCACACCACATCCTCTCTGTCCCTCCCTTCCTTGCGTGACCTGGCATTGATGGCATTGCCACAACGCATGACGCAGCACCACCACTCACAGGGGACACGTTTGCATCACACAACCAGCATGCTCGGGAGCAAGCCCTGTTTTTCCATGTCAGAGGCTCACTCATTTTCAAAATCAGTAAGGACACACAGTATGGCCAGCTGTGAGTGAAAATGCAGCAACATCACTATTAAAAATTCTAAGTCATCAGTAGGAAGATAAATGAAAAGTAAGGAGCTACCTTTCCAAGGAAAGTCAAAGGACAAGTATGAGTACATATGTATTTATATACCGCTGTGTATATATATATGTATATGCACTTATGTAGAAGATGAGGGTGATTTTAGAAAAGGGTTTGCAAACATCCTGTATTTCATCTGGTGAGCTATTTCCTCAAATAATGTGAGTGCCTGCTGTGTGAAGGTTGCTGCACATCTATTTCCTATCGCAGACAGAGCTATTACTTAGGTAATCAATATTTAATCTCTATTAGGAGGAGTAATTTTTAAGCCTACTTTAAAAAGTGCATCTGCAGCAGTTGATATAAATCATAGCCATGAAGAGGTGTGCTGGACTCAGAATCTTCTCCTGTATCTCAAGGGAGAAACCAGCCTTTGCATGAGGGGAGAAGGAAGGAAGGAAGGAAGGAAGGAAGGAAGGAAGGAAGGAAGGAAGGAAGGAAGGAAGGAAGGAAGGAAG
>WUAM01000383.1:8358296-8368683 GCA_024336885.1 Actenoides hombroni
AAGGAAACTACAACAGCTTTAATGAAAATGAAATTAATAATAATAAAAATGCAATATAGACAAATATATACAAAACCAGTATGGAACCCAACCCCCCTGATGATAATTACATCACTGTCACCACTGATGCTGTGGAGCAGGCACCGGGGGAGTCCCAGATTGGGTCCCACAGCAGACAGGAGCTGTGTTCAGGAGGTGGATTCTGGTATCAGATTCAGGAACACACAGATCAGGATCGAAGGCAGAACGGACAGAGGCCTCCTGGGATGCTCCGAGGAAGGAACCAAAAGAGGACCCGAGCCAAGCCAAGCAGAGCTGGCAAAGCAGTCCAAGAGGGGAGAAGAGCCCAAGGACCCTTTGGATCCCTCAGTTCTGTACCGAATATGACATATATGGGCTGGAATGCTTTGTTGGTCAGTTTAGGGTCACCTGTCCTGTCCGCTCCTCCCTGCAGGTACAGCCTTTCACTTTTCTGCACCCCACAATGTGATGCACAAGATTCAGCAGTGGCCTTGGTCTGCACACCAATCCTTCATAGTTAACTCTAAACATGGGGTGTTATCACTGCTAGAAGCAGACACTGTGAGAACAGGCTGCTAACTTCTGACAGTGCAGTGAGTTAGAAGAATTGAGCTGAAAAGTAAAATTGCTGAACAGAATTAGTTCTGTTCTCACTCAAACCAAGACAGTTTTAAATTCAGAACTCTGTGTTGGGGCACTTTATTTATGGTTGAAGTATCAAGATAGGTCTTGGCAACATCTCCTCCTATAAATGACAAATATTTGTAAAATGGTTTGAGTTGTATACACAAAGATACTAGGTTAATACACTCAAGACAGCAGAAGCTGAGCTTTTTCAGCAATGTCTGTACAGTAGTTTTGTGCTGTAGCTCTGTGATGTACAGCCTTGCTCCAGAATTTACTGTTCCAGGCTTCTGCTCCAAATGGGGCTGTAAATTACCATTTCAATGGCTTAGCCTTAATTAACCATTTTCCCAAGAAAGATTCCAAATAGTAAAAGTGCAGGCCATGGATATCAGTTTCCAGGTTTTGTAGGACTCTGCCTATTTTTGTGGGGTTTTATTATGTTTTCCAGATTTTCCTAATTCCATCTAAATGATCAATATTTTTTTTTGAGCCCTAACTCTTAAGTGACTCTCTCTAAACCCTATGTAATGCCCAATATGTTTTGTTCCCATTTGAGGGTTTACTTTATTTCAGACAAAAAAGCAATTTCTGTGAAGTTGAAGTGTATGGTTTTGGTTTCAGGGCTACCTCTCTCTGACATAAAACTACTAAGCCTTTATTGAAATATATATGATTCTACCATAAACGCCCTCTTTATAGAATGCACCTGGTGAATATAATGGAAAACATATTTGTTTCTTGTAAGAAACCGAGCAACTGTTCTGTAATAATATATAGTTTATTTGATATTTAAAAGGTCATAATTTTACACAAAGAAAAGAAAAATGCAGGCGCAGTAAAAAGTAACATTAAAAATGTTGCTGCACATCTCACACCTCTGCTTTTGTTTTACACTGATAAGAGCAGCTGACATGCTCTAATAACAGAGAGAGGCTGACATCACAGCTCTATACCTCACCAGCCCTCAGATTTAGCATTTCCTAGTTCATAACAATTTAACCTCCTAGTCCCTTGGGAAATAAGAACATGATTCCCAATTTTTTACATGGGAAGGAGTGAGATGCAGGATGGGTAAACACATTTCCAAATGCCACCCAGGAAGCCCATGGGTGCAGTAAACCCTGCTTTGATCAGTGTAGGAAAAATTTAAAGTGCCTCGTCTGAATGGTTGCACATACTTGGTCCACCAGTAGATTACATGCTACCTGACAGCACAGGAGCATGAACTACTCCACAGGAGAATACAAACCTACTTTACATGGTAAGTGAAGCCCATTCCAGATGTAAGTCTCCTGTGGCCCTGGGAGCAAGTCCTGACCATGGTTGTGCAGCACCTACAAAGAGGAGGCAGGTCCTCTGCATTCCTGGAGCCGGTCTAGACGATCACCCCTCCTTCCAGCTAAACCATATAGGGGGATCACAACAACCTCCAAGATTTTCCTCACCTAATTTGCACTTAAAGAAATGCAAATCCTCTATGTATGACACATATGACAGTTCTTACAGTACAATACACATCCTGTCTGGGTTGCTGACTTTTTTGACTCTTCTTTTATTAAGACCAGTGGTGAAATTCCCACTGATGAGCTCAGACTTTAAGGCTTAGAGGATAACCTATGTCAGATCCAAATTAAGGGATTCGGTAACCACAGCACTTAGTGTTGAGAAACCAGCATTTCATGAACATTTGTCCTCTCAGTAGAGGCTTGTGTTTAAGCACCACTCCTGGGCTTCCTTGCACTTCTGGGGAGGGTTAGGTGCTCACAACCCATCCTAGGTGACATCCTTGCCTCAGAGGCAGACTGTCCCACCATGCTGAACAAAATCACATGGCTCTAGAGCAAATAGGATTTTCTAGTGAGCCACCATTTTACTCACGTGAACTAAGATGGTCTGTATCTGTCTTTCAAGGGCTGTTTTAGCATTTTGTGTTGGCCAGTGCCTGGAAAAAAAGTCAGGACTCTACAGCTTTGTGGGAAGGTGCTCATACCCGTGTCTGGACAACCACACCTATTCCTTGCTTTCTAGCCCAGCAAAACTTTTTTTTGAAGGCAATGACATAACTTCAACAGAAGGGACTAAACTTTCTTCTCTACACAAAGCTTCAGGAAAAGAGATATCTTAATATCTTGAAAAAAACATCATGATACCTTGAAGAACACGAGATGTAGGATGAATCCCCTATGGATGGAGGTACCTGAATGTAGCCTTCCTTTATCCTATGGGACTGCCTTACATTAAGGGAAGAAGTAGGTGCTGATGTGTTTTTGGAGGAGACTGGTGCTCTTGGCTTTCTCAGCTCCTTTACTGGTTAAATTGTCTCTTTAGCATCTAAATTAGCTAATTACCTTAAAAGCCTTTGCTTCTAGATGCTGAAGCCTCAAAATCATCATTACAGTAATGTTTGTATTTGAATAGGGAACTAATTTTGTATATGTTTTGCTCTCCTCTTTGAACTCTCTTGGTGCTTGTTCTCATCCTTGAAACTTTTTAGATCCTTCCCTTTGCAAATCTTCTACATTTCCAAAATCAGAGGAATGGGAAAATTATGTTATTTGGATAAAAGTCCTTGCATATAACCATGGCAGAAAAATATGAAAAAACAGTCTGGGCTGGAAGTTGAAGCAGGATGAGATTGTCAGAATTGTACTCCTGGGTTCAATATTTCAATATTCTCCACTGTTCCTGTATAAACCACTCAACAGCTCTGTGCTTCATTTTATTTCTCTGCGAATTCATGTGTAAAATGTTATTATTCCTTTCCTTCTCTTATTTTTTTTAGTGAACTTTGGCTATGCTTTGCACCACACCAAACACAATTCCTGCTCACAGGAAATGCAATCTGGCAAACAGTATTGTTCATTTAAACGAAGCCCTGGGTGTGCAGGTGATATAGTCTAGGGCAAGTACTGCATCCTCCTGTTTCTTCTTTAAAGATAATGCTTCAGGAAATATAACAATGAAAATATCACCATTGATATCACAGTCTGGACCCACTTGAGGAATATGCAGAGATCCTATTGCCATGGGACTGGGTTTCTCACAGTTGTTGATACTGACCTCTGTCTCAAGACACTCCTGAGAGGTAAGGAAGCATTAGGACAAGCAGATGGGCATGGGGGCTGGGTTTCCAAAGGCTAAGAGACTTGCCCAAGGTTACCTAGAAAGCCTGTGACAGAGCAGAGATTTAAACCCTCAAGCACAGCATGCTGTCTTCCCTCCCCTTGGCCATGGGATAGCAGGAGGGATGGCTGAATTGAAGACAGCAGCCTGTTTGTTGTACTGGGCCGTCAGATTTGACACAAGACCTGAAAAGTTTTCAGGGTCAACAGCAGTGCTGTGAAGTGAGAGCAGAGCTGAGTGTCCCTCTCCCCAAAGCCCTGTGGCACATGGTTGTGCCAGCGGAGGGTGGCTCCTAGGTCATATGGGTGACATGTGGCATTGCCAGCTTCTTCTGGGACAGGATTCAGAGCAAGCTTTTCCTCGTTCCTGCCCCATTTGTAGTAGCAGTGAATTTGACTGAACAAGGAAGACAGTGCTTCTCTCTCTCTCTTTTTTTTTTTTTTTTAGTTTTTGGTTTCATTGCCTTTGATTCAAAACAATGTTTTCCTTCTGTTGAGACACTTCCTTTTCTTAAAGAAAATCATCAACTCCAGAGCTGAACTCGCTAGTGAATGGTATCTCTAGAAGCTGAGGGCTTCATGAAGAAAAGCCTGAGGGCCCACAAGGTACCAGCATGCTGTGCAGGGCAGAGCTGCCCTCCTCTCACCCAGGGCTGCCTGCCCAGGGGCAGCCACAGTGGGCGAGCTGCCTTGCACTGTAGTGGGCTGGGGGATCCCCAAGGTCCTGGCCCGATGGGCTCTTCACTCCAGCTGCTCTTCATTTTCCTTCCTTCTCACTAGCTGATTTATCTCCCTCCCCTCCGTATCTCTGCCCCTTCCTTTGTTTTTTCTTTCAGCTAATCCCTTCCTGCTTTTCCCTGGGCCCCTTCTGTGTTACATATACACAAACACTTTTCTATCCAGGGAAGTTAATTTAGATTAAGGGAGGGGATGGATTTAAGAAAGAATAGTTCTCCCTGAAAAACTCCACGTGGAGATGCCCTAATTCTGGAATAAAAGCATTTTCCAATGAACACGATCCTTTGTATGTAGCAAATTAAACCCAATTCAGTTTGAAATCATTCTGCTAGGATTGCAAGTGCTCATCTGATTTTGCCCACATTTAATTGGGAACATGTCCTCATGCCAAATTTGCCATAAAGACAAGATCCTGTTCCACTCCCAGGCGTGCACAGATACCCCTCCCAAACCATTCAAAGCAAGCAATGCATCTGCCGCCCAACCAACCATGAAGAAATCAGGGAGCTATAACATAATATTTGCAAGCCAAACTCTGCTCACTCTTCTGCAGTACCCCTTTGTCCATTTAGCCTGCAAACTCCAGGGTGAGAAAACTTTCTCCCTCTGTTTTTTAAGTGGTGCCTGGCACAGGCCTTCATTGTACGGTCATAGCTCAGCAAACAAAGGAATCAGCAGAAAGGGCTGTGCTTTTACAAGTGACTCCTAGTTCCAGGCAAACTTAACTCCCTTTGACATCTGCAGGGCAGCAGTTTTCACTCCACCCAAATTTAGGAACCAAACTTAGCCAGCTGCTCTGTGGAGTCCTCTTCCACAGAAATCTGGGAGAAATGAGCTCTAGAGAAAAGAAAGAAATGGTTCACCCTTCAGTAGAGCTTCTCCCTAGTAAATTTGAGAGCCATGGGATCTACTGCCTCCTCTAAGTGCCTCAGGTTGGGTTTCTGAATATATCCACGGGCATTTTCTTCCAACATATAGGATATTTTATGAGAACAATGAAAACTATGGGAAGGCAATGGGTAGAGGAGAGGTGAGAAGAGAACGTGTAGAATATTTTGTGGAGCAAAGGTGGGGAAAAGCACAAAAGTCAAACTGAACAAAGATTAGTATCCAGCTGGACTAGGTAAGTCTGCAGGTAGTGAAGATCCCCATAGTTGCTTGGGGGGTTACAGAGTGGCCACTCCACAGACTTTGGTCTTCCAAAACTAGAACTCTGTGCTGCACACAAGCAGACTGTATCTGTGCAACATGAGGCACTGCTGCAGAGAGCTCCTAGCCTCAGTATTACAGCTGTCTTGTTACTCAAACTGAAACTCGATGGCTTTGGTGATAATAAAAGAGCAGCCCCGGGGAAATTTTCTTCATTAACATGTTCTTTCACAGCCCACACTCAGGGTTTCAGTAGGAAAACTGCTTAACCTTTGCAGCGGCAGCAGCAAGCACCTTTTTTTGAAGTCCAGGCATGCTTAAAATACAGGGCTCACGTCGCTGAGCTGGCTGCGCATCGACGGCCTTCGTCTCAGGTGTCGAGGCCACGAGCAAAGAAATTCTCACATCCCAGCAGCACAGGGGCCTCCTGCCCTTTCACCTCTCATTTCCCCCCCTTTTTTACCCTCAGTTCTTCCCTTCTTCCCAGGCCAGGAGGGAAAATATTTTTAAAAGCCAAGAAAATATTAAAAAAAAACCCCTAAACCCCAGAGTGCTTCTCTTTTTTGGGGATGTTTTGCTGGTTTTGCAGGGCAGCTTGGTGCTCTACCACCTCTCTTACAACATACTAGTTTTTAGTATTTGCAGCTCACTTCCTGTATGAGGTTAGTTTGTTTATCATAAAACCCCTATTTTTAAACCCATTTCTGCCAATAAGTAATTTGAATGTTAATGTCAGGCACTCGTGGCCGGTCCCCCCCTGGTCCTTGGCTGATCCTGCCACCTCTGCCGGCCCCAGGAGGGCTGGGATGCTGTGCCATCAGCACCTAGTGGAGTCTGGAGGGGGGGTGGGGGCAGTACCCTCATTTCTTCTCCATTGATGCTCAGGGGGTTTATTTGTGTGTTTCAGGAAAAAGAAAAAAAAAAAAAAAAAGGATTTTTCAGAAAAAAAAACCTCTGTTTTTTTCAACACGGGGCCGTGCACAGCTGTCCTGTGGCGCTGGGACGTGGCGAGGCTGAGATGCGGCTCCCATTTGTCCCTTTGCTCTCGCTCCTTCCTCTTCGCATCCTCCCTGGCGCCCCATCCTCCAATTAGAGCTGCCAATTAGCGCCAGTTAGCGCCGGAGCCACGTGCCATGGAGGGTTTGCTCGGGGGAGCCGTGGTTTGCCGCCACGCGCACGCACACGCCCCCCCACCCCTCATAGAATGGCTGTCGCACTGTCTTCCAGCTTTAGTTCCCCTAATTAACAGCCAAGGTAATTATGTCTTGGTCAAAAAAAAAAACCAACCTCTCCGCTCAGCCCGCGATGGCTGCAATCGTGCCGGGATGAAGCGTGTTTTAATTAATGCCCGGAAGCGAAGGCTCCCCGCAGGCCCTCCCGGGAAAAGGAATGGACGAGCCTGTCAAAAGACTGGCGAGGAGAAATTAATCAAATCAGGGAAGAAAAGGCCCCGAATCCCCACGAGGGTCCTCGCCCCAGCCCCGGCGAGGCAGGCTGCGCTGAACAAGCCGTTGATGCAACATCCAAGGTCTTCCTGCTGCCAAAGGACTAGGCTTTGTAGGTATGGTGGTGTCACCACCAGGAATAACACCATCCTCTCATTTTTATCGGGTAGCTCAAGCATTAGACTCAGAGAATGATAGACCTGATTTGGTTGGAAAAGACCTTTAGGATCATCGAGCCCACCCATGAACCCAGCACCGCCAGGGCACCACTACACCGTGTCCCTCAGTATCACGTCTCCGTGGCTTTGAAACCCCTCCAGGGATGGGGACAGGTCTTAATTTTTAAAACTCCCCACAAAGGACCCAGAATGGGTTTGGGCTGCTCAGGAGGGGCAGCAGAAGGTCGGTAGTGGCTGGAAGGCACCTTGCAGAGCCTTTGCTTGTGGCCTGTGGGAAGGTCCCCGTGGTCCTGCCATCCTTGGGCTTGTGTTACACCATGTATGTCCAGCCCCTTTATAGCATCTATGATGTCCCCTTATCGTTTCTAGGGAACCTCCTTAACCATGCACCAAGGCAGACCGAGCAAGCACGCCTAAAGCCAGCCACCCACTCTCCATCCCCATCTACATCGGGTTTGACCAGAGGAGAGGTGGACCATCCTAGAACCTGCCAGAAACACGAGAAAACCTACTGGAAACAGTGAGCTTTGTTGCAATATGAAAATCAAATGCAAAACTGGGTGGGTATTTTTAGCCGTTTAAGGCTGAACAGGTGTTTGAAAGGTCACATGCGAGTCATGGGAGAGAAAAAAATTTAAAAAATCTGTATTTTGAGAGCCTGGCAGCGTGGTGGTGGCACTGGATGGCAGCCATTGGCCACACAACTCCGCCGAAGCCACAATGTCCAGTCCACATCTGATGGGTACTTTGGTTCACTTGACCTGTCAACCCCCCCCCCATGAGTAAAACACTCAATGTTACACCCACCTGGGGACCTCACTGTTGGCTCTGGTTGTTTGTCCTTCCTGAGGCAGGTGGAAGTTAAGGGATGTGGGAATGCCCTGGGTTGCTTTGGAGCTGAGCTGGAGTCCTGTGTGGCCTTAACAGTGTGCACACAAGGCAGTCTGGGGAGTCACAGAGTGTTTGGGGAGGGAGTGCGTATAGAAAGGCTTTCTTCTGATGGAGAGGAGGCTTTCAGATGGCTTTTTCCATGAGCAATTTTATTTTCTTTTCCCCCTTTTCAAGGAATAAAGGAAGTTTGTCATCCTCAAAACAAAATTGCATGTGGTCTTAATTAGTTACTAAAGCAAAAAATTTAAGACCACAGAAAGAAAGAGCCTGTCTCTTGAGGGGAGGACCCAGATGAAGTGTCTTTGATGGACCTGGGCCATGATGACTTTTGACTTGGCCATGGCCAACCTGGCCCATGAGCACCTTCGACTCGGCCATGAGCAACCCAGGCCGTGACCAGCTTTGATGTGGCCAACCTAGACTTGGTGATAGCCAAGCACATTCCCAGAGGCAAGATCCTGCCTGTGCCCTGCGTTTTGCTGGTAGGCCAGCGTTTCTCTTGCCTGTTGTCTCACCAAGGTCACCAGGTTCAGGCAGGCGATGAGCTCCTTCCAACATGAGTCACAGCAAAGATAAATGGAGCATGTGTGGTGTTCTAACTTGCCTGCACAGGCTGGTGGGCTCTCAAACACCAGTGGGACCAACAAGGCAAGGGCAGAGCTGAGCCAGCAGCTGCCAGAGCCTTGGCTGGACAATAAAGCCTGTTTTTTTTGAGTTACAGAAGCCCCCAAAATAGCACCTGAAACCAATAAACTTCCCTTTCAGGAACTTCTGTAATTTGAAACACACACAAGAACAACAACCAAGAAAAAAAAAAAAAAAAATCCAGAATTTTTTCAAGTTGTTTGTCAAGCAGGACTTTTGGGTTTGTTTTGAAACACATTTCAGGTGGTGGGAGCCAGAGTGTGGGAGCCCTCGCCACAGGCTGTGGCTTCTCAATCTGCTGTTCCCCTCAGTTTCTTCCCGTCTTTCAGCCTCTCCAGCTGACGCACGGTCCCACTGTGTTGCGTCACGCACGCTCAGCCGGTATTTCGGAAGAAAGCAGCTAAAAATATCCCCTGAAAAATCACGTGCCGAGCCACAACCGCGCTAGGTTTGCTCTGCAGACCTTCAGAACGGGAATGAAATGGGATGCCGGGTGAGAAGAGGGGACAAGCAGCATCAGCCCTGGGATGTGGGCGCTCAGGTTGGAGCAGCTAGTGAAATACCTGACGTTCCTGCAGGTCTGCTTTCCCCTTGCCACCCCGTTCTTGTCTCCCTCTGTGATGAGCCTCTGATGTCACTTATCAGCTTCTTGAATGATTTACTGGGGCCTTCCCAAGGAAGCCCACAGGTGCTGGTCCAAGGGGAGCCCCTGTCCCCATCCCACACTCATCCCTGCCCCCCATCATTTAATTTGGGGACCTCACCCTCACTTCTCATCTGCTCCTTTTATGCCAGCATCTGGAGCCATCTCACCAGAGGACTGTTTCAAACTGCAGCTAATGCTACCAGCTACCTGCTATTATCTGCCATGAAATAAAACCATCTTGCAAAACAGCTTTGGTTTTAGCATCCCAGGAACTTTGGAGGCCCTGGGAGCAGAAAGGAACGCTGGGTACGTGCCCGTATCCTGATCCAGGGGAGAAGGGGTGATAAAGAGGGAGAAATGGTGATGAAGCAGCAAATACCCCCTCCCCAGGCTTCCTCCTCAAAGAAAACAGCTCTCATGAGAAATAGTTGAAAGTTTTTATTCATATAAAACTCATATTAAGAACATAAAAGATTGCATCTTAAAAAAAAAAAACAAAAACCAAAACAAAAAGATCTGCAATTATTTACAGCAGTATTGCACAAGTAAAGTGGCAATTACCCTGTCCAAAATTCATCAGTGCAAAACACAAGGAAGCCAGGGAAATTGCGGTAAAAAAATGCTACATATGCTGGGTCCCGTGGAAGGAGTTTAGTGATTGATGGGCACGGCCGCACGTGCTGCCGGGGCGGTACCTGATGGCAAAGCTGCTCCAGGGAAAAGCGGCCGAGACGGAGAGAAAATGGGGCTTTTTCAAGGGTGGCAAACAACAACAACAACAAAAATTTTTAAAAAGCCCAAAAGGCAGGGTGGTAGAAGCCAGATTCCCACGTAATTTCCACTAATGCTGAAGTCTCTGTGGTGCCTAAATCGCTACCGGGAAGTGGGACTTAGGCACTTGGAGGAAAAAAAAAAATAATTAGT
>WUAM01000383.1:8368783-8411746 GCA_024336885.1 Actenoides hombroni
TTTTTAAAAAATAAAAAATAATTTACAAATATTATTCTGCAAAATATTTCATTATTGGTCATTGACATCTTAATTATTCTTGTAGGTAAAGAAGTTTGTTTCCACCCTTATTTATTTCTTAATCAAATAAAAGCAATATGCTGCATGTGCGATTACTTCAATGAAAGGCATTTTCTGAAAGCTGTGTACTGTTTATTTCCAATCCAGATCTGTTTTACACTTACCCAAATTGAACAAAACCTGCAAAGTATTTGAATTTCACCCATCACTGTCGTTAATCCCTCTTTTCTTCTGCTCACAAAAGAATAAAGTTTTGATCTGTGTTCCTGGGAGGCAATAGAAGTACAAACCCCTTCCTTATGCCAGTTTTAATTTTTTCAAGGAGATTTCAGCTCCCAGGTTGCTCAGGTATTGCTGGCTGGACTTTCCAAAGAACTCTGAACACATGGAAGTGTGTGCCTTCCCTTCCAGCTACAGGCAGCATCTATGCTGATAGTAGGTTCCTGACTGATTTAAAATATGAATTTTAAACTGTTTCAGTAGGATACAGACACTGATCCTCAGCCCCTCTGATCCTCCATCCCAAGGCAGACATGACCTATCTCCTGCATGGATGCCGAGGTGGGAGTGGGACCAGTACACAGAGATGTCCCCTGCTGCGCTCACCAGCCGCCGGCAGCATCAGCTCTGCCCTGAGCCAGGGGAGGCATCTTTGCCTTCAACAGCCCTTAAATAAATACTCATCCATGAATGTGTCTGGTAGCCCTATGGCAAAGAGTTCCCCCTCTTAACTGTACACTGGGGAAAATGGCTCTTCTTTTGTTTCCTTTTTTCTCTGAACTTGCCACTAACTAGTTTCATCTGACACCTTCTAGCTCTTGTATTAGAAGAGACAGTGAACAGTCATCTATTAATATTTTCCAGCCTACTCATGATCTCTATCATACCCCCTTCAGCAATGTCTTTCCTAGTCTGAAGGATCTGAGTCCATTTAATTGCAGTCCTAGTCTGCTTGAGAGTTGAATTAATCTGTTTAATTATCTGTTTAGTCTATTCTTAACCTATTGTTATGTTTCAATGGTCAGGAGTCACCCCGGTGTCTGATCTGTGCTGGACTGTTTTATAGGACCAACCAAGAAGGAGATCCTCTGGATATATGTGCAGCAGGGCCTGGATTGATCCCATGCCATTTTGGATGCCAAAGCCCACTCTGAACTGCTGTCTAAGGATGTCAGCCCCAGCAATTGACAGATAGTTAAATGGTTATTTTCCCCATTAAGTCTGATAACAAGAATGCCCACAATGGTGAGTCTGGACCCATGCATACCTCTGCCCCAACAGAAGATAAGAGGTGGCGAAGAGGCTCTGGGACTGCAACAGAACAGGAGCAGACTCAAACAGGACACCCTTTCCTTCCTCTGTGGTCATTGTCCTATGGTCATTTTTGCCCCAACCTCATGCATAACTCTATGGCCAACATCCCATGATCTTATAGGTGACTCTCGTGCTGGGGTGGCTCCTCACTGTTGGGGTGCAGTAAGCCTGCTCAGAGTATACAGTGCCAGACCACACTGCTACTTGTTTTTTCTTTCCTAACTCTAATTAATTCAGGCTTGTTCATTTATAATCACATTAAGTGCCATGCGATAATAAACAGTGGAGAAAAGCATCTCTGGAGCAGAGGAAGGAGGGCTCAGCATCCAACAGAAGCTTTACAAGATCAAGCCTTTAAGTGGTTGCAATTCAGCGATGATCCAGCTTATTCAACCTGTGAAATGTATTCCAGAAACACAAGCCTGCAGATGTCTCTCATACACACTGCCTCACTGACCATCGTAAAAAACTCCTATGCTTTCTTTTCATCTATACCAGATGGTGGCTGTGACACTGCGGGCCTGTCTTTTTTCCATGCCATCCACACAGAACTTGACAGAGTGAAGAAGAAAGGTACTTCTACCTTGGATAGACTTGCCAAACTCACCCTGAAGACCCCACACCCAGCTCCCGCTAATTGCACCAACATTGTCTCACAGCATGAACCATTCCAGCTCTCTGTTTTCTTTCAAAGTATATTTGTTTTATATCTGACATGTTTATATATGTTAACTGTTTGCTATAGATATCTGTCAGCTTCAGCTGGCAAAGCCAAAAAAAAAAAAAAAAAAAGAAAAAGAGGGGTTGGCTCTGCGCCAGAGGTATGTTTCTTAAAAGCACTTTGCTTTTTGCACATGGTTTTGCATAGAAAGAGAAATGAGGAGAGGGAGGGTGGAATGGCAAGGGATATTATGCTTTAAATACTATGAAAGAATTCCGTACAAAAATGTACTCTACTTTTCAGATATTAGCCTAAGAGCTGTAAAAAGTTATTTTACAGTCCTAGAAATGATACACAAACAGTGGTATACTGTTTGTCATAAAACCTGCTCCAAAGAGGGAATCATGTATTATGCTTTTCGAAATATGACATTTATGAGCTGCCTTTGATTGTTACCAGAATGTTCTTTAATGAAATAGAAAATGTGTGTCTGTGTGTACTTGCGCGTGTGTGGTGCGCGTGTGTGTTTCTGTGTGTGTACAATAAGGGGCTGTGTCACTGGGAAAGAGACATCTTCTGAAAAATGTACTTTACTCAATGCTGAGGATTTAATCTTTCTCCCTTTCAAAGAACAAAGACTACCACCCCTCCTGACAGGAAGAGGAAAGACAGAAATGTCCATTTCTTCGTATCTGGGGAGAAATCAACGTAATTTCCAGTATTTTTTTTTTTTTCTTCCTTGCTTTCCTTTCAAGGAGGAATAGGGGCTGTTGCTGTGTAATATCCTCTTCCCTTTGAGATACAACTTCACCCTTGAGGATGAAGGTGGAGAGATATGAATCCACCCTGATGCCAAAGATGTTGGCTCAGGTTTCTCTTACAACAATGTTTAAAAACGGCTTAAATTCAGAATTACATGATGCTTATGCCTTCTGCTAGTCCTCACCCACAGTGCCTAATTAGTCACAGTGATGGGATTCATTGCCTCATGGGTACTTTTTACTTTGTGAGGAGAACAGGCTGGTTGGGATGACATACTTTTTCCTACTGGACCATTTCACCACCCTCCCTGCCCAAAAGCTGGGTGGGGAATCAGATGGTGACTCATCCTATGCACTCTCTTTTAAAAAAATGCCTGACATTTTTCCATAGAAGCAGCTTTGTCCCCATGAGAGCTATGACGTCCTGCATCACTTTCTGGAGCAGGCTGTTTTTCAGGCTTTTTTTTTGTTTTCAACAAGGTTCAACAAGGGAAAGTGTAGGATCCTACACCTAGGGGGGAATAACCCCATGTGTCAGTACAGGCTAGGGATTGACCTGCAGGAAATCACCTCTGCAGAGAAGTCCCTTGGAATCCTGGTGGGCAACAAGTTAGCCATGAGTCAGAGACATGGTCTTGTGACCAAGAAGGGTAATGGTATTTTGGAGTACATTAAGAAGAGTGTTGCCAGCAGATCAAGGGATGTTACCCTCCCCCTCTACTCTGCCTTAGTGAGTCCACATCTGGAGTATTGTGTCCAGTTCTGGACTCCTGAGTTCAAGAGAGACAGGGAGCTACAGGAAAGAGTCCAGGGGAAGGCTGCAAAGGTGATGAGGGGACTGGAGCACCTCTCTTATGAGGAAAGGCTGAAAGACATGGGTCTGTGAAGATTGAAGAAGACTGAGAGTGGATCTTATCAGTGCTTATCAATATCTAAAGGACAGGTGTCAAGTGGATGGGGCCAGACTATTTTCAGTGGTGTCCAGAGACAGGACAAAGGGGCAATGGGCACAAACTGGAATACAGGAAGTTCCATCTGAACATAAGGAAAAACTTCTTTAAGGGTGGCAGAGCACTGGAACTGGCTGCCCAGAAAGGTTGTGGAGTCTCCTTTTCTGGAAATATTCAAAACCTACCTGGATGTGATCCTGTGCAACCTGCTTTAGGTGAACCTGCTTTAGCAGGGACACTGGACTAAATGATCTCCAGAGGTCCCTTTCAACCTCTACTGTTCTGTGATTCTGTGATTTTCCTGCATGAGACTGATCCTCACAGGGTAGAAAGCCACAAGGACTTTTCAGGCAGACTCAGTCTTTCTTTGTTTATGGTTAGGGCAGGGCTGAGCCCAAGCTCATGGCCCAAAATGAGACACAAAATTATTGCCCCTTGAGCATAGAACCATATTAATGTAGCCTTGCAGCATCTGACCCATTAGCAGTGGGTGCTTGAGCTGAAATTGGACCTGTTTAAAAAATTAATGATCGAAGACTTTGTGCCTGCAGTTATGGAGCAAGGGATCCAGATGCCTGGAATCTGTGCCTGTTATTTGCAGCTCAGTGATTTATTAGCACAACTCTGGACACAGACCATACTGGGTAACTCCTTCTTAGATCTTGAGCTACAGATAGCAGGGAAGGCAGACAGACTATCTGCAAGGAAATCTAAAGCACTTTGAGTCTTAACTGCTGCCTGAATCATCTCACAAAATGAATATGTTACAGCAAACTCTTGTCCTGCAGACGAATTTCATACAAAATGACTGTATAAAGTGCCAATGTTTATACACGAGGCTGATGTGGGTTGAAGGGCTGTTTGAAATGACTGTGGCTAGTTATGTAATTATTTGAGAACAGTAGAACACAATAAGTGAATATAAACATTGAAGAAGACAGTATGAGTTCACTGGATGCTTACATGAATCCGTCATCTTTATTACAAATTTCTCTCTTCAAATAAAAAACCATGTACTCTGTGGCCAAGAAATCATAGGTTTTGAGTTATGTTTGATGGGGAAAAAAGAAGATGGATGGGCAGTGGGAAAATCACTAACCTACGTGTGGAAGGACTATTGGGCATTTGGGTTTTGCCTGCCACAAAGCCAGATCTTTGGACAATGCCTTGATGTCCAGTTGCTTGGTACCAGGTTTAAATCTGACTCTGGATATCTAGTATATCCCAATATATAAAATGAGCTCTACAGCAACGTATGGAAATAATTGGTGAGGTAGAAAGAGTTAGTAATGGATGTGTGGAAGTAATGGATGGGTGAACCACGTGGACTTCATAAACTTCACAATATCATCAAGAAGGAAAAACAGGTAATGCATCCTTATGGTAAGCTGGTGATAGGTCTGCTCTGGTAATTTATGTGACAAGTAGCTTGCTTTTTCCATTTAATGTGGTATCGACCAGAATGGCAGAAATTATTATGTGAAATCTTTTGGAAAGAAAATAGCTAAGAAAGATAATCTTGTGGTTAGTGAATATGACTGCCTTCCCAGAGAGGGTTTCTTTTTAAGCAGACATATTTCTGATAAAACACTGACTCTTACACTGGTTTATTTCTTCATTAGTGAAATAAGTATATGTAGCAAAACCACGGGTTTTTTTACTGTGTTATATTCAGACTGGAAGTTCTCCAGGGAGAAGCTTTGTCCTTCCACCTGACATGTGGGGTCATGTTTCAGAGGAAGCCTCTGTGCTCAAAAGATTGATAAATATATGTCACAATTTTCTTCTGTCCCCTCTCTAGATAAAATTAGGGAGTTTTATTAAAAAAAAAAAAAAAAGAAAGAAAAAAAAAAAAAGAGACGACTGAATCGTCTGAAAAAAGTTTTCTTCCCAAAGACAGCCCCTTCTTTGTGTTGGCATGATATGCTATGTGTGAATGGGAGCCTGCCATTCAACAAAGCAAAGGGATATGGTTTAAATAATGATTACAGTAGCATAACTTCTCCTCCCTTCAAAATCAAGTACACTATAATCCAACACTGGTGTAATTCCTGGCAGGTCTGAAAATATGTGAGAGCTGACATACACCACTGAGTGCTAATAAGGCATAGTCAGGGTCTCTGCCTGGAAAAATTAACTTAGTATTGGTGTTTTCTGGACCAGGGCTTGCATTTGTCAGTGAGCTTATCTGTCTTAAACAACAAATGAAGTAGAGTGGTTGGAAGACAAAAAAAAAAAAAGGAAGGAAAAAGAGGTGGTTTCAAGACTGATAAGGTAACTCTTTCCTTTTTTAAAAAAAAATATATTTACTGCACAGTGCAGTATCTCCCCCTGCTAAGTGTGGAAACATGAGAAGAAAACTTATCTACATCAGCAAGCTAGTAGTGTCTGTAAAAGTGAAAAGCGAGGCTGGGAATCAGGGTCCCAACCCATTGTGCCCATGTCTGGTTTGTTGTCACAGAAATCCAAGGTCACTGTGTCCTTACATCATTAGGAGGAACTGGTTTTTATCCAAAGATCCCCAAGAAAAGTCACAGCAGACATCCTGCCTACAAGAAAATTCCAAAGTAGAAACCATCTTCTCATGTGTCCAGGGCTGAAGGCATCCAGGTTTATTTATATGTTGCTGAGCTGCTGTTTTCAGAGTAACAAGCAGCCACCTGATCTCCAGCAGAAAAATTGAGGCTGTCTTAGCAGTCTGCAGCACGGAGGCAATCTCAGAGCCTTCCCAGGCAAAAATGGTCTTGACATGACTTCACTGTATGAAAAAGTTCAGGTTTTGTTTTCACTCCAAGGCAGATCCAAAACACATTTTGAAACCTTGAAAGTCCTTGTAAAATGGATTCATTGTCTTCCTGCCAGCTCCAGTCAGCTGGTTGGGCTGCAGATTAAAAAAAGAGTTGAGTTACTTTAAAACACCCAAAGCAGAGGAGAGCACGATTTTGTTTGCAGTGACCCAAACTTCTAAAACTCTTCTTGAAATGAAAACCCACTAGGGACTGGTCCCAATTAATGGGACATTTGTGAGCGCAACCACACATAGACAAGTTGGGGCTAGTCTTAGTCTGTGTTATAATGGGGCAGCTGCTTTGAATTCAGTTACATTAACATGGCTGAAGGCAGAGATGATCCTGCTGAGGCTGGAAATGCAAAGATCCTACCATGCAGTTAACACAAAGCCACAGAGATCACTGCAAGTCATTCGGAAAGCTCAAGGAGTGAGATTTGCCCCCAAAAGGAGCCTTTGTCCTTTGCCTGTGGCAGGGCATGGGAATGCAGGCTGCCCTTTGCAGAATAACCCATTGCAACAGGACAACCACTTCTGGCCATTTCGTGTGTTCCCAGGAGGATGTCCTCACACTAACATGTGGGAGTAGTTTCTCCTCAAAGTTTTTTTGAGGAAATATTTCAGCAGCATCATCCATTACTCAACTCAGAGAGTTCAGAGATGCCCTTCACAAACATTACCTTGTCTCTGCAGTTGGTGCTTTTTTCCTCCCCTTCAAACTGGGAACAGACCATGAAATTCAGGGAATAACTGGCCCCCATCACCCTTACAGTAGCTGCAGTATGCTGGGATGTCTCAAGGCATTTGAAGCATTTTTAAACCAGCATTACTGAGAGCTATGTAAATCCCTGAGAACAGAGCTGATGACTCTGCTGGAATGGGGAGTGTTACCCTTACTTTAACACAGGTTTCTGAACAAAGACGGCCATATGCTTAGAGCTGAATGAGACTGTTGTTACCCAGAAAAAGACCTTGCTTCCAAGGCTTACACCGTGTTTTCTTAAATTTTTGAAGGACAAAACCCAGCTATTTTAATGAACCTAACTCAATAATTCCTAATCCTAAAGTTAAACACTAACACTAAGGCTCAAAACCTGGCCTCCCAAGTTTCAAAACACAAGTCATAACCAGAACCCATTGGTAAACATTCCTGAAAATAAGTTTTGTTTTGTTTTCCCCCTCATGCTCTGCTGAACCTTGGAAAAACTAACTCACTCCTAATATTAATCCTAGTATAAACAGATTAGAAGCTCCCCTTCCCCCTGTCCTGAAAAAAATGCCTGTGAAAAGACATTTTTTTTTTCACATCAATGCACATTTGTTTGTTTTATGGACTCTAAAAACAAATTATCTCTTATTTTGAAGCCTGAGACAAAAGTTTCATGGGTTATAAGAAAGGTGGTTGTTTTTTGGGGTTTTTTAATCCTCTTGATTAACAGAATTTGTGACTTTATCAGAAATAGCAGATCCAGCCCTTTTCCTTCTGAAATGAGGGGTTGCCAAGCATCCAGGAACAGTTATCTCCCTGCTTCTTTTGCAGTAGCAGTGTGTGATCACAAAACACTAGAAGTACATTGAATGAAGCTGGAGAAGCATGGCTTCAACCAGCCATCTGAATTATGAAACCTCATAATTCATTAACTTCAAGAAGTTATTTCAGCAGCTTCTATGGGCTCTACATCTAGTATTTTTTCTCTGCCCTCCTGACCTTGAGGCAAAACTAATGCCAGTGGAAAGAGGCAGCATTCATCCCTGCAGATCTTATACGCAAATTCTGGTAGAGAATTGGAGTCTTCCCAACCAAGTACAGTGTGATTCCTGTGGCCTTTAATGCACAGAATTCCTATGGCTTTCCTTGGTACATTTATTCAAGGTATACAGTGACATACTACCCAGAGAAATAAAAGAATAACTTTATCACATTGAAAATACTGGCAGAGAACATTTCTCAGAAGCAGCTGAAGTTGTTGGAGGGAGCAGTGATTTGTCTATGTTGATCAGATCCCCCCCAAGTTAGCTAACATGCCTCCCTGTATCGCACACAACTGTTACAAATCTCATATAACAGCATGTGCTCCAGATTTACAGCCAAAAATGGACATCTTGGGGTACGGAGAACTGCAGTTTATGAACATTTGGTTTTATGTTGGGTCAGACAGAGTTAAAGACAATCTTGGAGCATAGATTGGGCCATCTGTTATCAAGAGAATGGCTGATCAGAAAGTGTTTGTACTTTAACACTTCAGGCTCAACTCCTGCAAATGCCAAAGCTTGGAAGTGACTTTATTTGTGCATGTGAAGATGTTGTTCACAGCTATAAACTTTGAAAGTTGGGTGTCTTTGAATTAAGAAGGTGACTAGGCAAAAGGCAGGGTGCTGAGATAGGAAAAAGAAGGAAAGAAAGAAGAAAAAAGAAAAAAGAGAAAGAGAAAAAAAAAAAAAAAAGAAAGATGGATTGAAAGAAAGAAGAATGGAAAGATATCAATTAGAGGTGAAAACACCGCCAAGGCATTCAAAGTTTTGACACATTCTGGGAGGTGCCAGACCATCCCCCAGGCCAATATTTCTGGGTCTTACCTCCTCCCCCTGATGTCATGTGCTGAGCATGGTGACACCATTTGCAGAAGAACAACTTAATGTCTGTGGATGTGTTGCAATCTGACAGGGACTACTCATTTCCTGAGTGCATTGAATGTAGTTTCCTCGGGGTTATGGCATTAAATGTAAAAGTTTCTAGCATGCAACAGCCTCTGCGGGACTGGTAGTAACCATCCACTCTTCTATAACGCTTGCATCTCGAGCAGCTTAGAATGTTTTTGAAAAGAAGATGAGGTTTGTTATGACACTAAGGTTATTGGAGGGGAGGAGGGGAGCAGAGAATAAATATCGGATTTAAATAAGTGCCCCAACACAAGTACGATTAATATCCCTGCGAGTAGATTTTCATAGTAGGCTTTCTGCTGGAGAATCAAGGACCAGGAAACAGTCTTAAAAAATTTCTCCTCCCTGCATGGCCTGACTTTGACTCCCCCAGGTGATTTATTTCCTTTGTACTGAGTGTAATTCAGTACTTAAGGTTCTTAATATGTTTAAACATCATACTAAGCAGAGATGGCTCTAATCACACTTTTGCTCTAATGCTGACAAGGGCTGCCACACGATTTTACATAGTTTTACCCTTGTGCTTAACCTTGCCAAATATTACGGTCCATTGGACAGCCTTCAATGGAGAAGGTTTCCATCTCCATGTAACAGTACAAATTTCACAACAGTAATGAAATTACTATCCAGCATCAATAAATTATAGTGCAACAAACAACATTACTTACCACATAGTAATCTAGTCCTTGCCACTTTTACACAGCCTTCACAGAGGATGTTCCAAACTGTTCTCCATGTACCATTAGATGTATATGAGTCACTTTGATATGGTCTGTGGCATGATTCAGATCTGGGAGATGCTGTTTCTAGTTGTGGCACCAGCCAAGGACTTTCCATTTCAGATACAGCATCAATAATCTCTCTCCTCACCCTCACACTTGTGTGGAAAGTAGCTACTCATATTAAACAGAAATCCAAGGCTGGGCATCTCCTTCCACTGAAAACACTGGATCATGCTCTGAAAAGTACTTGAACTACTATTGGTCTTTCACTTAAAAAAATCCCATTGTTTCAGAATACCAGACAAAACCACCTTAAAGACCATTAGGAGACAGTGCCTTTTTCAACCATCTGTGTCCACTGGGCTTTAAGCAGAGGTTTCTATTCTGATTTTTCCAAGAAGTCTCTACAGGACCACAGAGCAGCCCTGTTTTCAAGGTTAACATGAGTCTCCCTCTTCAACTGTCTGGACTGTTCCTAGGGGACCAGTGAATATTTTGTCTAAACCTTGAACAGTAGGAAAACAGCCAGCGACAGGAGTCCTTACTGCTCTTCATTTCTTGTCCCTTAATTAAAAGGAATTAGAAAAGTGGGTTTTATTATTTTGGGATACATAAACTAGCAGTCAAACACCTAGCAGCTAGAGACACAAAAGTGATGATGGAAGCAATTTTTAAACAGAAAATTATTTAATAACTTCCCTTTTCCATGTACCACAAAGGAGTGATGGGTGGGAGCTGAACAAAGCCATGCTCACCCTCAGGGAGAGAATGGAAGACTGGGGACCTTTGACAAATTAAAGAGATATTTATTACTTTAATATCTCAAGTATACAACTCAGCCTCTGCTTTTCAGCTGTTCCAAAACATAAATTAGCTTGGATTTACATTGCTGATTGACCATGGAAGAGACTAGAATTAGTATCCTAAAGTGATTTTAATTGTGGAGTTGCAGACCGTGTGTCTCTGCACTGCTCTGATCAAACACTAATGATTAGAGGTTTGTAGGGTTTTCATCAGCTGGGTGGGCATCTCATGGGCGCTGCTTAGCTCAGTTCTGGAGGCCTTAATTTCTCTGCTATGGCTACAGTCCTAGTCAGCCTCTTAATTCAGCATCCTAAATAACCTCCAGAAAATGCTTGTTTTCACCACTGGCATAAAATCCTAATTTTTTGCATCCAAATGGGGCACTTCTGACCAGTGATGCATACACTTCTTTAAGTGGTCCCGAATCTGGAGCAGCTCCATAACTAGAACAGTGTACAGTAGAGATTTATGCACAGAAGCCTAGTGGGCTGCATATGATTTTTGTGCTCCAGCACAACATTCAAGGAACATGTGATATCCCCATTAAATGCTCATGCTCCACACTGTTACTGATGTGCTTCTGGACAGGAGTCCTGTCACAGTAAATCATCCTCTCTCCTTGTCTACAGACTCAGCTGCATGGTCAATTTTGGGATGACACCAGTAAAATATATGAGGTATTTCTAAAACCAATTATCTGATATCTAGTGATTGTCAGTTTTGTGGGACACACAATTAAGAGTGCTACAGCTAAATATTAACAGCAAATTCTGTGTCAGATGCATAGATGCCTATAATGAACCTCATCAAGGTCCAGGAACTCTTACTACCCTCTAGAGCCCAGTGCATTGCCACGCTTTGCAAGAGACCTACAAAGACACCTTTTAATTGAGGTCATCATCAACACAGCTGGTCAATCACTGAATATGCAGCAACTGGTGAGAGTGCACGTGTGTGTGTATGAACACGAGTGTGTGTGTGTAAGGATCTGTACATGACCAGCTGTGTGCCTGTGTCTTCAGGAAGCTCAAGCTTTTCCACAATTAGAGACCAAAATGCTCCCGTTTGTAGCATTGTCAGCCAGGTGGATCCCAAAGACTCTGTCCACTGCAGACCCTGATGGCTCTCCCACCCGTTTTTTTATCACATCAGATGGTACCAAAGACACTGAGGTGTTTGCCCCAAGAGGCCCATCTCACTGGGATCTGAGTATGAGGGAAGAGATGTATGCCTTGGGAGACAACCCAAGGATGAGGTCAAGTGACTATGGCTGTCTTGCCTTTGTGTGCAACACTTCCCAGGACTTATGTGCAGGACTTCCCAGGAGTCAGGAGACATGGGTTTGCCAAACCAGGTCCTGGCCATGAGGCTGCAAAGCATCTGGGGAAGGGGATAAGGTTTGCTGGTGTGTAGCTCATGACTCCAGAAGGAAAGGGTGACCAAAGCAACGGGCATGACTTCCATGAGAGGCAGATAGGAGCAGGGAGCTGGAGTCTAATCGCTGTACTTATGGCACCACTAGGCCTTTTGGATCCATGCTGAGGAAGACACTTAGCCTGTCAGCACCTCTCTGTTTGCAGTCTCTGTTGGAGGCATTTCTGCCTCTTTACCATTGTATTTATATATGAGGAAGATACAGCTAATATAACACGCAGGGTGCTAAACCCAAGAATGCCCTATTAAACCCTGTATTAGTCCTTTTAAAACTGTTTCACAGAATTAACTTTAAAAGAGGGATTTTAGATACCTATTTACAGGCTGAGGCTTTTTAAAGGTGTGAATGATCCCATAGCTTTCCTGGAAGAATAAGACAGACATTAAAATACTCCATGAAGATAAGCGACTCTGCATACATTAATTTGGATTAGTGTTTTTATGGTTTCTACATGTCTTTTATCTCCTGTGCAGAGGTGTGAGTAATGCTTTTTTTCCTATTGAAGAGATGCGTATTATTAAAATGGTTCAGTTCTATACTAAAAACACTTTCACAAGAGAGTAGAGCATGTGTACAAAACTTTTATCCAAGCGGTTTTTATATTTATATATTCCTCCTCTGAATAAGATGCATCATAGCCTCTGAGGATATGATCTGGAGGTCTAGACAATAACAGGGCTATTTCTTTGTCCTCTAGGCCACCCTTTTGTAACCACAGCGATTTTACTCACATCCAAGTTCATAGTCTCGGCATAGGAGCAGAGTATTCCTGGTTCAGAGTCATCAACTGAGTCATTGGCAGGACAAGCTTGTCCCTTTGCTGAATTCAATGCAGAAACCCAGGGGAGGATTTGCTGCTGTTTTTATGGTACATGAAACAGTGCCTGTTTTCTTTCTTGTCCTCTGCCATTGACTGCAGCCACAGCCAGAAGTGCCCCTGGTTGTCTATGTGCTTGTTACTACCCTGCAAATAAACAGACTTTTCTGGGCAGGGTGCTAACATCCAGCCTGTCTACATTATTAGATAACCATGCCTGAGGTGTGGTTACGATGCTATTACCCTGTGAGCCACAGTGTGGATCGGTTTGAACTTCGTTTCAGATGTGTCTCTGACCTGCACAGGGCTTTGCTCTGCACAGCTGTGTGTGATTCAGGGCCACGGCTAAAATGTATTCCAGTCCATCTCAGAGGAGCTGCATCCCAGGGTTGTTGGGTTTCTGCCACAGAAAACTATGAGCACTGCAAGGTTGGTGGGGATGAGAGTGGTCCCAGACAAAATCCTCTGTATTGAAGCCACATGCTACTGATAGTGGTGGTGACTCACTCTGCTCTTGTCTACCACCCATGACAGCAGTACTGTCATTCTGAGTACCAGACTCCAGTCAACAAAGGATTTAAAGTTTCTTTCTCAGCTCTGCTAATGTGCTGATGTGATGCGCAGCTTCAGTCCCAGCAAGGCTGCAAATATCTGTGCAAGGAAATAAACTGTCTTGCCAGGACTCTCACCACTGTGAGGCAGACAGGATGACTCCAGCATATCTGATTTAATGGTGAATGTTGCACTGAAGCCATCAGCAGACTGATGGCTTTGATGAATTAGCTGCTGAGTCTTTGCTGTTCACCCACCATGGTGCAAAACCACTGAATGTTCTGACCGGCTGTACCCTCTCCCAAAAAATAGCTGCTGGACACCAGGGGCTGGAGCAGTTTGTGTTGATGGTAAGACACATATAAATGCAAGACAAAAGTGAAATTTGGGCTGTTGCTGCTCCCAGGACCAAAGGCTAACAGATAGCATTATCTCTGGAGAACCCTCTCTTTTGCTGATAGCTTTTAACTGACTACAAGGAACATATGAAAGGAGACAAGAAGTATTTGCGTCAAAGAGGGACTGGTACGACTCACAGCAAAGGTCCTGTGAGAGTTTGAAGTTCAAACAAAAACAGAGACAAGCATTGCCTTCTCAGTTGACTGTGATACCGGCACAGCCCTACTGACTCCAGGATCATTAGTCCTTGTCCACATTAATACGAAAGGTTCAGGACACAGGATTTCAGACCACCAAGTAGTTATATCCCATTGTCTGTGGTAATGTGATATTTGTTTGAATATGAAAACCAGTCTTATAACATAATAGATCTTATTGCTAAGACCATCAACTGAGAACGAGGAAAATTGTGTAGATGAAATGGTAACATTTTTGCTCTCACTGCTTTATTTGCTAAAATAGATAAACAATAAAATATTTCAGTCTTACGAACTTGTTTCTGAGCAAGACAGCTCTCTCACAATGCCAGAAACATGAGACTGAACCCGAGTCAGGGTTCAAGAGGTGAAAGGAGACACCATCTAGAGCCACACATGGCCCTCGACTGGACAAAGCGTGAAGGGATGTGCACATCCAGATTTTGCTGATGCTGTAGTGACTGCTATTTCCCAGGTGCAAGACCTCTGTGTGGACTTCAGTTTCGTTGCATTCTCCAAATTTTATTTTTATTTTAGATCAGTTTTAACAGGCATGAAGAGATTCACAATAAAAGTTTGCCCTTAGGCTTGTTCATCTTCCCTGAGAGTCTCCTATGTTCCAGATACATTCCCCAGGGAAGCTGAGGGAGCATTTACATTTGTTTGGAAGAGAAATTAAGATTACAGATTTTTAAAATAGTGTTTATCCCACCCTCACTCTAAGGGGAAACAAACACATGCATCAAAAATTTTTATCCCTCTGCAAAATGACTCTAACTGCTCTTCAACAGATGTGGTTATATCTAGTGAACACTGTGAAATGCCAAGACTAATTTAATACTGCCTAATACTGACAGTTGCTCAGCAGGAGACCTGCAGGTGTGCACGGATAGTTGAGCTCTGACTTGGCTGCAGAAGAACTTTAAAGAAAATCCAACCCTGCAAAAGTGAATTTGTCCTAAGTTATCCCTTAGGTTTGTTAAAATTCAAGCAGGTAGAAGGTACCTTATTCATGTTCATGAATATCATGCAAAAACTTTTGGAGTTCTGCAAAACTTTTACATCAGCTGCAGCTAAGCCTGGGTACAATCTCCCTTCAGATCAAACTCTCCATCCTGAACTCAAGAGCTACAAATCTACAAGAACCTCTGAGATTTCATACTCTGGAGGAGTCCCCCAGAGCCATGGATTAGCTCTGGAGAAGCTTTAGGTTGATCAGCACTAGTGGCATGACCAGTCAACATGGGTAGTTTTAAACAGTAAGAGAATATGCTGATTTTATTTCCCATTCCTGGAAGTGTCAGGTCTCAGATGAGGTTTTGAAAAAACCAATATAATGGAACTGTCACTTGTTAAGTGGCTATTCCTATGGAGTGAAGACATCCAAACATGCTTGTGCTGTCCAGAGATCACATGGGCATTGGGACCAATGGTTTGTTCCTGTTGGTCTTGGTACAAAGTTCTGTGTCCAAATAAGCATTGGGATCCCAAGCACTCTATTGGGTTTGGATCTCAGCACTTAAGAAGATCTGCTTTCTTTCAAATAAATTTCCAGCTTTTTTGGTACAGCAATAGCCAGGTTTACAAATTGCCCTGTAAATGTCGCTGTCTAGGAAGCTCAGCCTTCAGCATCAGTTGAACACCAACATCAGTACTGCAGTAACATCTTCCTTTATTAACAGTTCGGGAGAAAGGGAGACGTATTTATTTTATATCACTTCTCTCACACCATTTTAAAGCTTAATTCCAGATGAAACCAATCTGAATAAATATACGTAAACTACCACCTTTGCAAACCTCCCTCTCATAGCTCACCTGACCTCTGTTTGCCCCTCCTGAAGAGTGTGAACTTCTGTAGGTCCTGTATGACACCAGCAAAACGCATGTGGGTATCTTACAGATCCTAAGCTGTCTCAAATGGCACTGGATGACTGTGTTCAGAAAATCAAATCACAGCCACAGTTTTCAGGGTTGCCCTATCATCCTTGAAGGGACAGGGTGCCACAAACAGTGTTTGAACGTGTCTGTTCCCAGGTAGTATTAGCTGGATTTTTTTAGTTTGATGATGCATGATGAAGAAAAAGAACACACATTGGTGAACAATACCTTTAATCAACTGAAAATGTTAAATATGCATTTTTGGCTCTTAAAGGTCTTGTTTGTACCCTCTAAATCTTATCTATTTTTTCCAGTTATACCAATTATTGTAGTAGAAGATACTTTCTTCTCATGGTGAGTTGAAATTACAAACGGTGATACTTTGCCCACATGAAGCAGCTCAGGAAGATGAGATCAGGTTTAGGTCTCTAAAACTTTCAGCTCTTGCCTTGCAATAACACACCTGAAATAGAAGGAACTCATAAAACAGCAGTAAATAATTAATTCTTGAAAATAACCTTTTCTTTAAAATAATTTAAGATTTATACTTTGTTAGCTCCAACCAAACTGAACTCTGGTTTGATGAGTGAGAATTTGGCAAAGCAGATTTATGCGACAGGGTATATGCTGCTTTTTTTTTTTTTTTCCCCCGCTAATAGAAATGATTTTTTTTTTTTTGTCAGAATTTTTTTTCAGAGTTATTTTATTATTGCACCCAATACACACTGGCTACCTTTGTGGTCACCCAAAGAAATGATGGCATCCTCCCTTGTTTTCCATCTCTAGTAGTTATTGTACCTAGCTTGAATATTTGATTGTGGAAAATGACATGTCAGGTCCACCAATCTACATGTGTGGCTGATTAAGGAATTGAACATAGAAGAAGCATGAGTATTCTGAATTAAAAATATGTAGAACTTTGTGCAGTTACAAGAGTAACTTGTCATATTTTCCTTAGCTGATCATCTGCTTGCCTTTCTGAAGAACATCATGGGGCAGGTCTCATTTTCTGGACAAAATATAGGGAAGAGAGTTCTAAATACATTGGCTGTGAAACCTGTAATGATATAAAAATTTGCCTGGTCTTGAGTTTTGTTTGAAACTTAGCTCATTTTCTCTCAAGGATTTGTTCCAGTTCCCACCCTTCCAGCTAAAACAGTTGGGCCAATCCATAGTGAGCTTGGACAATTTATGGCTCTGTATCAGTTTTTTGCAGAACTCTGTGCCTTCAGATGGTTTTGACATGAAACCAGATGAAGAATTTGCTCAGTCCAAGAACTTAGCATGCAATTCAGAACAGGAACCCGTGTGGATTGAAATTAGAGCAAATGGTTTTGTAACCCCCTTCAAAGAGAAACAACCAAGCAAAGCAGAAGTTCTGTTAATGGTTCAAGGAAGCTCTGTTGATTAATGACCTCAAACTATTTACAAACAAAAATAACTGGAAATGAGTTCAAAAGGGATGTCACATTCCTGTCACGCAGGGAATTTTGACTAAAATATGAACACGTTGACGGTTGCATAACTTGGATAAGAAGGTCTTTCATTGATTTTTGTATATTCACATGTTATTGCAAACAGGAATTATGCCACGTAGAAAAGTCTTACAATGTTCTAAGGAATTTTTCTGAACACAGCAACAACTCTAGGGAAAGCTGTCATACTCAAAGCTATATGGTACTAGACTGGTACTAGTATTTTAATTCCAGTTCCAGTTTTGGCTTTTGCTTCTGAGAATTTACTTGGAAATGACCTTACCACTTCTGGCATTAAGATTTTTAAATGTGGTTTGTGGAATAACTAATAAAGAAATGCAATTAACCAATTACAGTGTTGAACACATGGCAAATCATGTAAGAAACCTCAATCCCCCAGATAATACTAAGGAGTAATGTAAGAGCAATATGTTCACTTCTGCAAATCTCTAGTTCTGAAAGCAGTAGATCTAGCACTGGTTCATGATATTTGCATTTCTAGTCATGTTTCTTCTTTTTGTCTGTAAACTGGTATTTTTGAACTGCCATCAAAGCTAATGAATGGGTATCACTTTATGACAGTGTGCAGCCTGGTCACTTTTGTGGCTAATGGAAGGCCTTTTAGCACTTTAGCTTTCAGCTCCAGTCCTTGCTTTATGCATTTCAGACTGGACCTTTGAAATAAGTGGGTTTAGGCAGAACTAGGATAGATTAAAATTTGACTGTAAACTGTAAAAAGCATGGAGGAATATTGGTGAGAGTAGAAAAGAAGGGAGAGGAAGACTGTGGACAAGTCTGAAATGTAAACGGACTTGGGTTTGAAACATCATCTATGTTTCTTCTGGCTCTTTATCTGTCTGAAACAATATGTTCTGCAAACTCCATGTTTCTGTAATCTGTTGATCTTGGCAGAGAAATCTTGTCTTTGAGTACTTTATATGAAAGTGGAGTTACTCATTACGGACAACTCTTCATACTTCCTATGAAGGTTTTATGAGCCACTATAGATGGCCAGTAACTAGGGAGTGGCATACCAAGAGCTTTCATGTGCTGATGCTCAAGTTACTGATCACTGCCCTGAGGAAGTGACCAGCAGAAAGGAAAAATTGTGTTTTCTCTGCAGGCCTTTCCCAGCCTGTGTGTGGTTGTGGTTCGTTTGACAGCAGTGACCAGATTAAGTTTTTAAGGTTTAAGGAAATGCCCAAGCAAAACAAAATGACAGCAACAAAAAGTACCTAACTGAGCGAAATGAGTCACAGCACAACAAAACAAAAGCCTGTGATGCTAAGTTTATTTTGCAGTTTCTGTCTGCATGGCATTTTAATTGCTTAAACTTTTAAATGTGCATATTTATGCACACATTGAATATTTGAGATCCAGTATTAGGCTACCTCAGCAATATAGCTACGAATTCCTTGTGGCTTGATTTTTCTACTTAATGCATGCATTTCTAGGATATTTTAAGTTACTTTAGTTTGCTGATCAGGATGAGATTAAGAGGTTTCTTGGTCACGGACATAGCTGCCTGTAAAGCCAATGGGTATGTGAAGGTTCAGTCTTCTTTAATTACACAGACATAAGAACGACAAGGTTAGGTGGTTGCAGACTGAAGTCAGGAGAAAGATGAATAGGAAATAAAATGTAATTTTTTTACACTGAGCATGGTTGAATATTGGAATTGTTCCCTGAAGACAGAGATAAATTCTGTCTTCTTAGGACTAGATCTCTTTCTGAAAGAAATGCTGTGACTCAGCTCTCAGCTGCTGGCTCTAAACAAGGAACCACACTAAGACAAATTTCTGAATGGCTACTTCTGCTTCTCTGTTTTGATTTCAGTTTAACATGCAATTCCTTTTCATGAAGACGACTACAAGATGAGGAAATGCCAGAGGCAATGTAAGGGAGACAATTTTTCACTTGGCTGCAACATTTCTCCTGGAGAGACTTGTTCAGGAACTGCTGTGGGGTACATCTAAGTGAACTGGTGGCAACAGAGCAGGATCTTGCTGCAGGTGAAAGTAACAGGAGAAGGTGAACCTGTGTGAGATAACCTACACATCAGAGAGTACAGGAGACAAATGTCTGGAAGCCTCTGAAGAGGAAAAGAGAAATAATCGGGGCTCCTGCTCTATATAGCATATAAAATTAAAAGATGGGAACATTTCTTGTTAAGTGGAAACAATTTCATCGTTTTTGTGGTTTATGAAGTCACCAGAGTTCTGTGAGGGGTTTAACGCCTCATAATTCACAGATGCCTGTAGGGTGTGCGTGTGCCTGTGTGCGTGTGTCTATGAGATGCTGTTTTCCAGGTCCAAGTTGCTCCATTGGTCTGTTTGGGTGGCAGCACGAGCTGAGCATCTAGGGGATATGCCTCTGGGAGGTGGCTGTGCCATGGCCTGCAAGGTAACATGCCTCAGTGATCACATCAAGGAGGAAAATCTGGTCCGCAGCAGATCACATTTGACAAGCCACATCAGCACTGGCTCTTTGTCAACTGGTCGCATATTTCAGCAGCATCCACTATTCCCCTGACTAAAAGTTACATTACATATACAAATACTAGGCTTGAAATCACTTTTAGCTATGCTGCTTGAAGTCCTGCCTTCTCTGTGGAACCAGAGGTGGTGAATCTACAAACGTCTGTGGGTGAGTTTGAATATGCACTGAAAGGTGAGCTGTCTAAATGAACTAAAATGACTAAAATGGTACTAGGAACTCCTAGAAATTAAAAATTATTCCATGATGTTTCTTACATGTCTTTTCCCAGAAATGAAAGGGAAAATTAGAGTCCAAGCACTGAGCACATTGAAGATTCAGGGCCAGATCCAGAGGCTTAGTGAACAAAATAATTTCATGCTTTTGTAGATCCTGAACTTTTTCCCATAATGCTTTAATTTTAATCATGAAATAGAGTAGCCCAAGTGCTGCTCTAACATGCTCTGAATGCAAAAGGTCTCAGAAAGTTATCAAGCACAATGCTTTGTAAGATAAAAGGATACCCTGACCTTGCCCTGTATGATGGGAAAAGGCTCAGAGCCTCCTGAGCTCCTGAGCATTGAGACTTCTCCAGCACTGTGTGGATTCTCCAGGAAGCTTAGGACAACTCTGAGAAACTGAGGTAATATAAAGTTGGTCTCACCCAGATAAGTACCAAGTTTTACTTTGGGACAGTTCAGATTTTTTAATGCTTAATGACAGAAGAATCACAGTTTTCTACTTTTTTTATCATTCAAGCTGGCCAACTTTCAGTAAAAGCTTGTTAACTCATTTTGATAAGGGGAATTCCCACAGCCTCTATCTCAAAACCAGAATAGCAATTCCCATTGATAAAGTGCTGTGGGATCATATCCCTGTCTGTTGCTTTTTAGCAGCTTTTGGAATTGTCTGCCCAACTGAGACAAAGAATTCATTTTATCTCCAAGTGTTACCAACATATTTCTGAGAAGGGGGTACAGTCTGTATTAAAAAAGGAATAGAAATGTAAAAAAATACACTAAATTGGGTCCTTCTTATTAATTCTTATGAATTAATTGCTAACTAAAATAATGAGGGATTCATGACATCATGCCTTATGTTCTCTTAGGTCTGCAGGAAAAGGAGGCAATGCATATTGCCATAGGCTGACTAACTGATGATATTTTATGAAGCAACTGAATATAAGAGGGCTGTTGAGTTTAGTGAGCTGCATAATTTGAGTGTTTACTGGTTTTTGGATGACAGCCTGACATACTGTTTAGTGTAACCTTTCACAATCAGCATCTGTTTTACCAAAGAAACCAAGAGCTTCTTTCTTTAGAGGTGACTACTGATAAAGTCTAGGATTTTAGTGACATCAGTAAATGCCACTTGAGTATCTTCTCTCTTGCTAGGATGGATGAGTTAATTTGATTAATTTCAAATCCACCTGAAAACTATGGGATGAGATGCTGGGGAGCATTTTACTGTGAAGGGATTGAGAATGGGGAGAAGATTAAAAATTAAAAAGGGGTGAAAAACAGAGCAGAGGGAAAAAGGAGCATAAAATTAAATACTCCAGTGATAGAATGCAGCATGTGTTAATGTAGAGTATGACATCTACTACTACTTTGGAGAAGTCTTCCAATTCCTAATTCAAAAGAAAGTCTCCCATCTAACAAGGAAAAAAATCACACACACACACACGCTCCAAGACGTAAAAAAAGCTTAAAATATACAAAGAAAGAAATTTTGTAAACTCCATCTACAATAAGAAGTACAAGATCAAAAATTCTCTAATTACTTGGGATTTTACCATTTCAGCACAGAAATATCTTGTATCTTAAGGCATACACGTTCTTAATCTTTACCAGACCCTGAGGGTCCTTACTTTGGGACACAATAAGGAGAGAGGGACAAGTCTGAGCCAGACCTACACAGCCATATCTACACAGCAGACATCCCATTTTGGCAGCAAGCTTGCAGGTGTAAAGCAAACACAGTTTGATCTGATGTGTGAATGTCTACACAGCTCAGGTCCATTTGTTTCGCATCACATCATGAGGCTGTTGAATAGTTCATGGATTGACTGGGATACAAAAATCACACTCACTAAGAGAGAAGCTAGATGCCTAATGTTTCTGCAAATGGGGATGTTTAAATGAGTGTCCAGATATTGCAAGACATCGTCCTCTTTATTCCTTTGTTCTTTGTCAGTGTTTGGGTTATTTGCCTTCATTTTTTATTTTTTCTTCAAGAGGTGCTTTGCTAGCTGCAAGTGATATGAGTTGCATACAGGCTTCCACAGCTAATTCTGATGAAGCCATTTCCCACTAGATGCAATTATTTATTGTATCCACTTTTCATGGAGTTCTCTGTTTGGAAAAAAAAGCCATTTTTGATCGCTTGAATCAAAATCCTATATTAGTAGAGCCTTTACAAACGTATCATTTACACTGCTGCTGGGCTTGTCTGGTGTGGACAAATCAGTCCTCTGGATGTCTCCACCATGCCTGGGAGAGGAGGGTTCTGGTGTGGGTGTTGAACCAGAGCTGACAACACCCAAGGGATGCAGCAACGTTCACATGGCAGACTGCAGCCCCTAATCCCTCGTTTCTTGCTCTTTACCATTGCTGTTCCCTCAGCTCATTAGATTAACACCATTGGGAAATGCCCAGTGGCATGATGGTGGGTCACAGCCCTTGCACAAGCTGTGAGTGGTAGACACCAACTGAGTCTGATGGAGTTCCCCAGTTACTTCCCTGTGTTACTTTTCAAAATAGGATTTACTTTGCTAAATCCCCTGGAAGCTTTTAAAAATGTTCTTCCAGTGTAAAGTGGGATAAGTGAAGAAAAATATAAGTGTTAGGAGTCAGACCAGTCCTAAAGAGAAAAAAAAAAAAAAAGAGCAAATGTCTTCAACAGGCATGAGAAAATTAAGCTTTTTAACCTTCAAATAAGATGGGGATGGGGGGAGCTCTTTGAAAATGCTTGTGCTGTGAACACACCGTGTTGCTTGATTTCAGTTACTTAGAGAAATAAATTATTTGGGTTTGATATAGGTTGTTTTTTTCTTTTTCTCCATTGTTATCCTCTCTTTTTCTTTTTCTCATCTAAGAGAAGGGAAAAGGATAGATATGAAAAGGTATAGAAAAAGGGAAATGTGTATATTCTTCATAGGAATGAAGAAAAAAAGAGAAAAAAATGAAGAAAGGAAAACTGAAGTCAACTTTTGAATTTGACAACATTACAGAGTAAAGCCTTTGATAAATGAAGCATCATTTTCAGTCCTTTTTTGTCCAAGAAATAGGAAAAACCCCACTACATTTCCCATGAAAAATTCTATCACAATTTGAAGCCCTTTCTCATCAAAACCAGACATTACTAATGAAAAATATTCCATCAAGGCATTCTGTAGTTGGCTCACATTTGCAGCACACACCTCAGCTCCATTTCAGATCACATGCAGATTGTCATTAGCCCAAAAATCAGGTTTTGCCCCTGTAGACTTAGTTCCTAATTCATGGGAATAGTGAGGGTGTTTGCAGAAAGCAGCCCACTGTGAATAGCTCTGTTTCTGCTCAGCTGCACCAAGTGATTGTTTCTGAAAATTCACTTGCTCTACATTGAGGGTAAGTCTGACAATTCTGGGTGTTTGGGACCTGCTGTTCCTCTTGTCAGTTGGGAGGATAAAACTGTAATATCAAAGAGGTTAATTAACTCTTTGTCTTCAATTCCTCTTTAGATAAGCAGTCAAACACTCTTATTTTCTGTCATTTAGAGATCAAGGTGAAGTAAATGCAGTATAGTCATCCAGACTTTGATTTTAACCATGTCTTTGGGTCTCTGTGAATTGCTTTGAAAAGGCAGGTAAGTCTCACCGAGAAATACTCTGCTTTGAAGGTCTTCTGGTAGAACTTCAGAAAAGATGATCAACTTCTGATCTAGATAGCTTTAAATCACTAACCCCCCTGAGACTTAGGCATAAGAATAGACCATGGTCTTACCTGTAACCAGCCCTGCACTTCTCTGCCTCAGTTTCCCCATCCATATAGCTGTCACCATGCAAAAAGGCAAGCTGAAAAATGTTTCTGCTTTACCCCAAATAACTTTAACATCCTGTCTTTTGTCTTTACAAACTTCAAGGACAACAGAGAAGAGTATTATTTTGTCATCTGGAGAAATGGCAACTGAGTGAACACATGTAACTAGTTGGCTGATTGCATGATGATGTCGTTTTCATTGATGTAATCCTGCCACGTATTATCTGTTCTAACGGGGAATTTATCATGAAATTTATCTTTCTTCTTTGAAGAAGCTAGCCATTAACAATCATTGCCAAATTGCTTCAAAGATACTTTTAACTGCATTTGCATCCTTACTCAGTTGCTTTTAGCTCTTCTTAAAGCAGCAGAGTGCTCAGAGTGTGTTGGGCACCACCAGTTCATATGAGTGTTATGGTGTTTTTAAAAAATTGCAGACTTTTGTAGAAGGTAAGTCCTGAAGTCCCCTGCACTGGGGGTTCATGAGCTTCTGCTACCACTGGAACCCAAAGGCATCACAATGGAGTGCCAAATCCAACACTGACCTCCTCCCTGGGTGCCAAAACTGGCCCAGGGAGACCAGCCACCCTCTGCCTTTGCAAGTCTTTTGAAAACAGATTTTTCATGCCCTCAAGTGCATGATTTCCCCAAAAGTCAAGCGTGTGATGGCTCAGCCCTCTGACAGTCTGTCCACCAACACATTTGCAGACAGACTGCAGCTGGGGTCCACGCAGAGCTGTCCTGGAGGGGAGATCATCACCCCCCTCCGTAGCAGTGAGCCTGATTTGGGGAAAAGGGACCTCTGCTTCTACCCTCCTCTTTGTTTATCAATTCCTAGCTAATGAGTCCTTCTCCTCACAAAAGGAAGTTATCCAGAGTGATAGTAAAGATGAGAGTTACAGTAAACCAAGGAGAGAGCAGTGGGGAAATGTTTGAACTCAGGGTCTTCAGCCCGGCTAAGTGGAGGGGAGAGTGTTGTTGCAGTGAAAGGACTGTTAAAAATACAAAGTACAGACTCTCTGGGGCCTCCGATGTTGTTTTACCCTATGAAACATGATTTCTTATTTTTAAATAGCTGTCATGCTTGTTAGTTTAATTTATCCCTTCTCAGCTGCAAACTACAACATTTTATGAGCCTGACTGAGGGCATTTTCACACAGGCTCTGTGGCTTTGTGCACAGCCCTGCCAGAGTCAGGCTGTGCTAAGCCAGGGTCATATTTTGTACTCAGCTACACCCCTGCAGCCCTGCTCACACCAGCCCAGAGCCCAGTGCAAAGCCCATGAGGTTACTCAGCTCTTTAAAAAGGGTTTTGGAGAGGAAACACCTTGAAACTAGTCTGTGGTGTTAGTTCACTTGTGGTATCGGAGACTCAAGGACGATGATGCTACTGGTTTTTTTCTGATTTTGCCCAATAGTTTTGTTTTCTGCTAGATTTTTGGAGTAGTCGAATAATCAGGTCTGCTTTAAGAAGTGACTGAAAACTCTCTGTTACTCACAAAGCCTGGGTTGTTAGAGGGGATAAAGCCAGGGAAACACTAAGGGCTTAGTGTCAGAAGCAGAGCGCAGAGACACATGTTCTCGCTTGGTTTCAGCTTGTGTCTAGACACACATGGACAGTGCTATGTCTGTTTTAATAATATCAAAGCCAATTGTTAACATGCTTATTGTTAATGAAGAGCCACAATACCTGGGAGCAGAACCAGGTGAGCTTGAAAACTCCCCAGATATGTGCAGCTTAACTCCTTTGCTTGAACTGAGTTGCTTGGATCCACTCTAGTGAATCCAGCTTCATGCATCCAAGGTATATGGATGTTATTTTCTATTCTGTGCTGTGAATTTGTCCCAAATATTTTGTCCCACATGGTACAGAAGGACTGTGGCTGAGGCAGGAACTTGAACTTTGAGTCTTTCAAATCCCATCTCCTTGCTTGTATCTTTCCTTCTTGATCCATTCTTGCAGTAAGTGTTTTTTTTAAGGGAACCCAACAAAACTCTGCTGAACTTCACTTCCACCAGGCAGGTGGGAGTGATGGGCAGAAGTGCTCACTACCTTGAACTTCCCCTGTGTAAAATGTGGGCCAGGTTTTCAAACAAGCTAAATATGACCTGATTTGGTGCAGAACACTGGGCAGATAAAAACTGTTCTCAAGAAAGACTGATAGTTTGAGCTGCAGGAATGATACAGGATGTGACTTAGTCTAACTAGAAGGGTAAATGAAATGAGAACTTCCTCCCTGTACTCTGTCTGGTTAAGGACCATGCGTCTGACCTTGGCTTTTCATCAGCTGAAGTTTCATTCAACAATTCTAAAACCACTTTCCAGGGGGGATTGTAGTATTAGACACAGAGGAGCCAGAATTGTTGGCCGTGATCAATAATCTGATTGTCAGTTTCTAGGTTTTCACAAAACATACATTGCATTATATGAAGCAAAACCAGAAGCAGATCTTTCTGTAATACATGGGAGGGCTTTACAGGGAGCCTTCCTTCAAGCAGACACAGGCAGGAGGTATCTGGAAATCTGGAAGACATGAGAATGAAATGATGACTGATAGAGAAATAGAGACCACAGAAGACATCTGTAAGCCTAACCACATGAGAGACCCAGAGGCAACTTCAAAACCACTAGTACAGCCACTCTAGGACAGCTTCATTGAAACAGCATGCTACAGAAATATCATTCAGGGCTTTGTATTGATAGAGGATGATGACTGCAGTATGGGGAAAACAGCCCATCTGGACTGAATGAAGTGATAAACAGTTATTTTATTTGTTTGTGGCACTGCCAAGGCTCTAGAGCCAACTGTCCAAATTTCCATTGTTTTGATTCAATTCAATCTTGCTCCTGTCCCCTTTGCTCTCATGCTGCTAAGAAATTGGTTTTAAGACAAGGAGGTCATAGGGAAAGGTATGAAGTTCAAAAGAACTTTGATTTTGAGTATTTACTAGAGCAAAGGTGAAAAGCCTTGAAAATGTGAAGGGTGTTAAAATGTTTTGTGACTGTAATGATAGCTTGGCATCATTGTGCTGGAATGGAGATACTCCTCTCTTACCCACTTACATCGGTAATAAGGTGTTTCATTGCAGCTCATGGAATTGGAAAAATAATAAATATAAAAACCCAGTGCATAACTGGCTTTAGGAAAGAAATCTAAAGCTTGGAGCATCCCCAAATTACTTCAATCATCAGGTAAACATTGTAAGATAGATGAGGTTGTTTACCTCTCCAGGTAAACCACTCTGAGGCTTTTGGAGGAGGGAAAAACCAGCACTCTTTCTGGCTTGCATCAATTCCCAAGAGCTCAGTGTGAAGAGTGGCAAGTGAAAGTATTTGTTAAGTAGCAAATCTCTCTGCGATGTCATTCATTCCTCAGCGAGAAATAGCTAGGTGGAATGATTGGCTTTTGATGAATCTTTCAGTTTAGCCTTTATGGCCTCATCTCCAAACAACAGGGGAGCAACACCATACACTGCTGCACACCAATGGCATGTTCAGCTGAGGCTGGGGCATTCCCTGCAAGAAAGGGAGGTCTCTGATAAACCCAGTGTGTCTGAACAAAGGACAGTGTCAGAGGCTGTGAATGTGGAGGATTTCACAAGAATATATATCTCGAAATACTTTCAAATAATGCCTCTCCCAAAGACGACGAAAGTCAGTGAAATATTTTCCATGATCTTTGTATATGTTAGATGAAATCCTCATAGAACAGGAGGGATGGCTGCAGGACAAAGGGCTGGTGAAATATAGTCCCATTTTAGCTGGGATGAGAGACAGCCAGGATGTCTCCTCCAGCTCCATGGGCTTGGCAACAAGTCCCACAGCACTGCATCGTCTCAGTGAAACACTAACTGTCCATGATACCCTATACAGAACATCTGCTGGGCAGCCCTTTAGTATCACACAGTTACCAATAGGGACTGCCTTGTAATTAAGGGATGGCTGCATGGAGCATGTAACTGGTCAATAGTTTTCATAAACAGCCTGTCTCTTGGAAGAAGGCTACATAATGAACGAGTGTCAGTAGGTCATGAGTTAGAAACAGATTTTGTCTTGCTGGGAAAAGTTATGTTTACCAATCATTCATTAGGTGTCCCAGATGGATGCCGCCGGGCAGAAAGATGGGGAGGGAGATCACCACAGCTATATCCCAAGTTACCCTAAAAGAGCAGAAATATTAGCAAATGGTTATTATTATTTATTACTTATTTTGATATCTGGATGGGTATATTCTGGTGAAAAATGACATGCTCTCCCTTGTAAAAATGGTAATGATTTTTGCTGCCACTTTAAATTAGGCATCCTGCAGCTGGTACTTTTTGGACAGCTGGTGCGATAACCTCAACTGAATAGTGCCTCATGACCTTCTCATCATGGTCAGTTGTCATATAAAACTTATCTGGTCATGAATAAAAGTTTTGATTTCCTTTCCAGCTAAACACTGGGGCTCCCTGCTGTTTTAAAATGCTTTCACCCCCTCATTTATACGGACACTTTTCAGCCCAGAGCAAACCACAAAATTAAAAGGAGAGACTTCTCCAGAGGATTAGAGCTGGGTTTATGAACCACAGTGCTTATTTGATGTGGATCATGGGTGAGACAGTGCAAAGGAAACTTCCACAATGTACGATTCAGAAAAAAAACAAACCTTGAGTTTGAATTTTTACACAATTCTAACGTATCTTTTACTAATCTGCAGATCATTACAGGAAAAAAAAAAGTGACAATTGGGGAACATGTGGGGTGAAGCAACCCAATGCACATGCTGCTGAGATGCAAGGTGGCAGCAGCTGGGGGGTACATGGGCTAATGCAGGAGTTCACTGGTTTTTCTTCCTCTCAGATTTTGCAGTCATGAATGACACCAGATGCTTTTTGTCTGTGCCTGTGGGTAGTCCCTTGCCCATCACAAGTGAGGAGATTGGGCCAACATGTAGACAGAACTCATAGTGAGTACCGTGGGAGTCAGGCCAGGTTTTTTTATGCTGGTTTGCAGGGGGAGGACACCAGGTTGGTGAGATGCCAGGTTGGTTAGATGTCAGGTCCCTGACACCCTAATGAGCAAGGAGTCCTGGTATCTTTCCTAGGGTTCTCCTCTCGGCAGATAAAGCAGGAGTCATCTGATCATGGCGTAGCTCCTAGGCCACCTGCAGTTTCCTTTATACTCAAAGCAGAAGAAAATGTTTCTTCTAGGGCAAGGTGAAGTGGACACTTGAAATAATCATAAATGTCCATTCCTTTGCATCAAGCGCAAAGGCAGTCTGGAGCTGTTACATCATGTATACATTAATATTTTCCACGGCTAAAGTCAGGTGTGACAAACACCTCTCTGGTGGCTCAGTCTGATAAAGAATGGAGGTAGCTGAAATTTAAACAGATATTTTGCCATGTTTATTTAAATGTGGTTTTTTCTTCTCTTCTCCTGGGAATCTAATCCCATATGCCTATTGACCCAAATAATTCCCACCTCAACAAGGCAGCTATATGCATCCATCAACTGGAGTCAAAGCAGTAAAATTAACCACAGGGTTGGCCCATTTTTACTTCTATTTGGCTACACTGGTTGTTGACAGGCAATTCTGGGACTAAACAGACAGAAGAAAGAACAGTGCTTCTACAATGCTGTTCCCTCAGGCTGTGATGTCTCAGAAGCTTGGGTGTGCTTGGATGGCAGGAGAGAGCAGAGAAATGTGTCAGAAACTCCTTTCTACAGCTTGGTCCTGCTTGCTTTACAAATACATGCCAGAACACAATGAATTGCTGTGCAGGACATGGTCCTGTGCTTAAGTAGGTGGGTGCAGATATCATGAAGAGTCACCTGGGAGTCAAGGTGGTGTCTCATGTTGTCCCATGGTGGAGTATGAAGGGTCTGAGGTATGTTTGTTCAAGATAGGCAAAGCTAAACAGGTTTCCCTAGAAAATGCATTTTGTCTTAGCTCACTGTCCATTCTTGCAGTGAAGAAGAGAGTCAGCTTCATGGACACTTCATAATAAATAGTGGATGTTACCAGTTAGTCTGCCCCTCAATTTTTAAGCTGTTAAGATCACCTCCAAAAATGGTGCTAGGGGAGCTCCAGGATTACTAACGTGGCTGGGTCTACCAGATCCTTACAAAAGTCCCACGTTTTTTCATCCCCACAGCTGCTGTTTTCTTCATTTTACAAGTGGAAAATAGAGATTTATGACAATTGAGAATGAAAATAATTTATGTCCCAGTGACATGTACTGTGACACAGGAAAAACCTGTGCTGGAATATAATGTTGACTGCAGGGGTTTAACACTCATGCCAATGCCCACCAAACTGCCAGTCTGTCGTCAGCTGTAAGAAAATGCTCAGTGAGTAAGAAATTCACTCTGCATGTCACCATAAAACATATTGGCCCCAGATGAGTGGAGCTTTGCTAAACCAGGCGTGTGCTCAACTCTTCGTCCTCATCCCTCCCTGCTGTGAGAGCAAGTGGAGAGCAGGGAAGGGAGTGGAGAGTCGGAGCTGGGGTGGGATGAGGCAAGGGAACGCTCTCCAGGTTATTATTGTTCTAGTAATTAGAGCTATAGGAATTCCCATTATTCCCAGGATGCTTACACAGAAGCTGTTTGCGTTCTGCAAACCTCTCCAGGTACTCAGAGGGGATTTACCTAGTGCGAGGTAATTTGTAGCCCTGTTGTCTGTCTATTTACTTTGGGCCGTGCACACTCTAAATGAGAGTAAAAAATCTCAGGGACGGGGGGAGATGAAGGAGGAGGGATTCTTTGCCCTGATGAATTGAAGTGTTGTTTGAAAGAGGCAGACAGGATTCCCGATATTGCTTCGAGTTCGGAGGCCGCAGCCGGGAGGGGGAGGGGGGAAAGGACAAGTCCTTTAATGAAAAAGGGTTTGGTTCCCCCCCCTCTTTTTTTTTTCCTAGCAATTTTAATTATCACTAAAACCTCCAGCCCATTCAGGCTCCTGAGAATACAGTTGGGCTCTCAGCTGAGGTCTGCATTTATTAAAATCCACCCGTTAGGCTGGGAATGCAGGCTGGTTTCTGTAGTGGTGTCACCGCTGGTGTTACGGGTCTCCTGGTTCTCACATTACGCACCATGGACTCCACCACTCCGCATTAGCGAGGCCCAATTAAACCAAGCAGTTGATTAAACAAGCCAATCAGGGTAATTAGTTTAATCAGATTCCCTTGGTAGCCAGCACTGAACTGCTTGTAAAAGGCAGTTGAAGAATGAAGTGCACCTACTTAAGCTCCTATTTTATTTTATTTTTTTATGCCTGAGGTAATTAGAATTACCCATGGTGAGCTGAAAATCCAAAGGCCCAAATGGAGAGCGGAGAGGACGATTAATGAAGGCGATGATGTGTGAAGCAAACAGAAAAGAAGACAGGATGTGTGGTAAACAAATGGAGAGGAGGCAGCCCTCTGGAATGGGGCACAATGAGCAGCCTCTCCGCCCTGCTCAATGGCTCTGTCTGAAGTGGCCGGAGACGCCAGGGCTTTTGGGGCAAAGAGGGGCATGTTCCTCCTCTCTCTATGGTGCTACCTCTGCCACCGAGCTTTGCACGGGAAGGCTGGGAGAAATGGGAGAATTTTTGCAGCTGGTTGCTGCCAGCGGGCATCCCACGCTGTCTGGCAGCTGCTTCTTTTTGATCCTTTTTGGTGCAGAACCTGAGCTCTGCTGTGAGAGGAAAACCCTGTGGGTTGGATGGGTTGGGTCCCTGGACCTTCTCCTCCTCCTCCCAGGAAGTCTGGGTGGAAGGATGGGATACCTGGCCACTCTACACTATGGGTCCATATTTCTGAGGCTGTCTTTCTGCTCTGACAAGTGCTACATCTTACTGTTCAGCTTGTTAATTTTACCTGCCTGTCAGATGTCGCAATTACATAGAAAAAGCTGAAGCTGAGCATTTTTCAGTGTCTTTTATCTCACTAAAACAAATCCCAGATTTTTGACTTTGTGTCCTTGCTCAAAATAAAAGTAAATTTCAGCTCAGTTTGTCAGCTGCCAGAGTCACCAGGGAAAGGACTCAGGAGATGGGAATTTTAGCTGTGCTGGTGCTGGAGACCTCCCTGTTTGTGGGCAGCTGAAGAGGGTGCATATGTAAGAGCAAAACTTCAGGATAACATGCAATGATGCTACTCCACAACACCCTCCACTCCCTCCAGCTGTCTGGGACTTCGACTTTGAGTGCTTTTTATTTAATGGTGGTATATTCTTGAATACTCCTCAGTTATTTTTTTCGCCGTATCTAAATGGTTTTTAAGCTTGCTTTCAGCACTCACCGCTCCTGCAGCACACAGGTCCACAACTGAACCACATTTGGGGCAAAGAGCTGTCTGCCGCAGCTTATTCTGAACTCAGTAAACCTAAGAGGGTTTTTTGTGCCCTTAATCCATGAAGAAAACCCCTTCTCTACCTCTGACCATTTTTGTCCATACTTCTGTTATGTCCTTTCTGATGTGGACAGACACAAACTGCTCACAATATTCAAGGTGTGGGTGCTGTATGGATTTGTACAAATGAATATCATAATGATGCTTTCTCTTATGTTCCTACTCATTTTTCTGAATGGGACTATACTCTTGGCCTCAATAATCTACTGCAGCAATGAGTTTCACAAGCCAACTCAGCAGCATGGACGTGCTGATTATCTGTTATTACCCTCAGAAACTCAGAGTTGGAACAAGAAGATCTTATACTGTTGTTCAAGGCTGTGGATGTTGCCATAACACATCCAAACCTGCCTACTCTGTCTGTTTACAGTCAGGTCATTGTGCTGCAGTCTGCTAAATTAGATCCAGCTGTCCCAAATGAAAAAGAAAAGAAAGAATATGACAATATACCCTCAGCCTTGCTCTTCCCCTTGGTCTGCAGAAATCCCTGGGACCATCAATCTTGAGTCTCTAACACTCTTCTAAATTGATACTTTTCTCATTTAAAACCCCATCCAATCTAATCTCACTCCACTTACAGCATCATACATTTATAAAGCTTTCCCACTATATTTAATGAGTGGCCAGGGCCTGCCAGCCCCAAAAGGTTATAGGGAAATTCTCTGAAATAGACACTTTCTATTCTCCTAGCTCATTATTTGCTCACACAGTAATTTTCAGAACTACATCAAATATATTACCCAAAGATATTCTTGCAAAGCACTTACAGTAATTACTTTTACCTAATACACTGCAGTGTAGCGTTCAGAAGAGCTAATTTCCCCAGCAGCTCTTACCTATCAGCAGAGGAAAACACCCAGGCATCACCAGGCTGACTGTTGGAGTCTGATAAAATTGAATAATTAAATGTACTTGGCTTGTTCTACTGCGGAAGTGTTTTGTGTTGGTGCACTCTTTTAAAAACCTTTGTCCACTTATGTCCTTCTGGTTATTACTAGGAGAGAAGTGCTTGTAAAGGCTTCTTGAAAGTCTTCTTTCTTTCTTTCTAAGAAGGAGACCCAACTTAAATGTGGCACAACCAGACAAATCTATCTTGCACGTTATGCCTGTCTCAGGCACATAAACTATGTCCATACTTCTCACAAAGCCATCAGTCAGTCCTTGACCCTGAGACCAAGTGGCATGGGCAGCCCACCATGGTGTGTTTTATGGCATGGAACATTAATGGGATTGGTGGTGAACACACAGTGAAGTGGCAGGGAACATTTAAGTTGCAAAGCCTGCTGAGGTAGGTTTGCAGGACTGTGAAGAAGAAAGAAAGACAAATCTGAGGCGTCAGATCAGTGCCGGTAGAGATCCATTCCCAGAACTATGCCTTGTTTTGATTTCAGAGGGACCTGGCTGAAGCAGTCTAAACCAGACAGGGAGAAAGATAATGACAAGGCAAGACTTCACAGACATCTGTTTATCAATGTGGGTGAACCCAGACAAGATGCTGAAGGCATAGGATAGAATGTAGGTTATGTAGGAAGACATAAAAATAGGTCACAAGTGAAAGAAAAATGCTTTTCCGCTGAAAGTGATTTACTCTGACCAGGTAGATCTCATCTCTGGATCTTTGAATGTATCCAAAGGTTGTTAATTTTTTTAATGAGCTGGGAAAGTAGAGGTCACCAGTAACACCAAGAAAACAGATGACTTCCTTAAGAGTTGGCTGAGTTGATGGTTTTTTTACCCCCAGGAGGTCAATAGATTTCATTGGGAAGCAGGAAATGGCTCAGAGACCAGCTACAAGCCTTTCATTCCAGGTTGAGGTGGAAAGGACCAAGAATGACTGGTGGAATTGGGGACACAGCCACAAAAGACCATGAGACGTGGCTGCGAGTGAGGATCACAGGTGGTCACAGATGACCAAGTTCAGACAGAAGTAATGTCCCTACAGCCTCAGCCCCACCATTTAAATCATGTAAGTGTACAGCTTTTACAGGAGGAATGTCCTGGCAAAGCAGGAACTCCTGTGGAGAGGTCTTGCAGACTCCCCAGTTCTTAGACCATTTAAGGTGTTTTGCATGTATCTTTCCACATGTAGGTGGTATTTGAGTAAAGTTTTTTGAACTGACCATTTAAACTTCTCAGTGTTCATGTGTGTTTGGCACTAGGGTTTTCCCTCTGGCGGTTATAGAAATGGTGTTCACAAAACCTCAGAAATTTGAATCCAAATCCTAATTCCTTGAACTGTCTCAGCCTAGGTTTTGGTTCTGTGTTTGAAACAAATTTTAAGTCTCTCAATGCTCCCTTTGAAAAGACATGCAAAATCCTCCGTCCCTGGAACAATGACAAGGGACCGGGAACATCTGCACTGGAATGGCCGTAGCAGGCTTGCTGTACAGTAACGTGTGTTGGCTTTACAAATTCCCATTAATCCCACCACCGTGCTGGATTTTGCCTATGCAGCAACGCTAGCAAGCCACTCCTGACCTCGTCCTTGTAATCCACAATGTAGACGAGATATCTGTGATGCTGAGAGAATGAAACGCTTCAGTTTTACATGAAAAAAGGGTATTCAGGCTTCTAGGCCCAGGAGTACAAATTATTAATCACTCCTCACAAGGAATCTGCAGATGGATGTTTAGCACTATTCACCACGACATAACTGCAAATCAATTAGTTCATTTTGTCCTACCCTGAGGCTGTCTGGCAGACAATAGCAATGTCTTGTGCAAACGCTTTTATAAAGAAGACACAGGGGGAAGGAACCACAAAGGCCATTGGTTCTAACGAGCAATTAGGAAAGTGTGCAGGGCTCGCTTTCCTTTTTTTCCTTCTTCCCCCTTTCTTTCTTCAATTCATTCTGAGGCTCTAATTCTGAAAATGATGCTTTTCTTCCCAACTTCCTGTTTGTCAAATGAAGTGCTAATCAGCAGCTTACAGCTCTCTAGCCAGCAAGGGGAGGATGAGGTAAGAAGGAGTTGGGAAAAGTGGAGAGCCAGGGAACAATGTGGGGGAAACAATGCTCACTTATGCTCTTCAGGCTTTCTGGGTGATGAGGGCTACATGTAACTCCCAGGAAAAACAACCTGCGCTAAACCACTTGGTTGTGATGCTCAGAGGAAGGAAGCCCGTTGCTCCAGGGAAGACAGTGAGTGCTACACAAGTGAGTCTGGTCCCCCACTGATACGCCTGACATGCTTTCCCTTGGTCCCTGTGCAAGCAGTTGGAAAAGGGAGAAACCCAAGTCCAGACTGGGATGACCCCATCTGCCCTCTGCGGGGGATGAATCCCCTTCCAACACTGACAGAGAGGCCAGGGAAAAGACATGCCTTGTTGCATTCCTAAATTTAGGAGAGGTGAAGCCAGGATTGACCAAGATACCTTCACCTACAACTTTACCTGGGAGGTGATCATTAAGAAGGACACTGAGATGTCTCCACTGAGGACATGTCTTGCTTCTCTGTTAAAGACAGATGCAGAGCAAATAGAGTACCATGCCAAAGATTTGCTTTTAAACTTTTGTAAGAATGTCAGATTTACCAGAGAAGCCATCTGAAGTATATGCCCTGCCCAGGAGAGCAGCTTTTAGGATTCCCTTCCCTTTGCCTTTAAAGTCCCTCTCTATCATGGTGTGCTCCCAACAGCAGACCACAATGCCTCTGGGGGCAAACCTTCCTTATTTCCCATGCCCTTGCTTCTCTGACCTCTTACATTTCATCTGCATGTGATGTGAATTTCAGGAACTGTCAAGGTCAGTGGCAGCTTGTAGAGCCTAATAAAGTGGGACTGAACCTTGATTGGGACATTGAGGTGTTATTGCAATATAAATCTCCAGAATAGTGACTAGGAATTACTGATATACTCTGGGTGCCCAGAGACTGGCTGGGATGGGGTTCGCTTGCAGTGCATACCTCGGGGATCCCTAGGCACAATCTCACCCCTAAGCATTGCACTGTGCTGAACTGGGGGCTAAAGACTACAAACTGTCTGGCAGTCCTCTTTGCTCTGCTCAGACTAGAGATTGCTGATTCCTGCAGTCAGATATCCACAAGCACTGTGTCATACAAAAGTTGCGTATTTACTTGTGGGCTGTCAATCATATTTTTCTTCTTGATTTCTATAAGTTGTCATACGGGTGATGATTGGGATTTTTGGCACACAAGCAGTTAAACCCATGCAAATAGTATTTGCATGAAGTTTGAGCAATATATGCAGCCATCTGGAAGGTCCGTTCCAGACCAATCCCTGCTGGCATCACCTTGCTCTGAATGTATATGTGCTCTCCATGTGGCTGTCTAGTTAGTAGGACTGGTTATTTGAATTGTGATTTCTGGACAGGTGTCTTAGTACCACCTTTGCTTTTTCTTCTTTTTTTTTTTTTTGCTTGCTGATGCTTGAACTTTGTTGCTTGTCAAATGACTGCCTGGTGGCTTGTAGGAAATTTGTAGGAAACTTCAATGTCACTCTTGTAGAACTGCTTTCTCTGCAAAATCTGCTCTCACTCATTAGTAAGAAGGCAGGTACCAAACTGTGCATTGGTACTTAAGCCTCTTGGAGTAGAGATGAAGAATGTTTTGAGCCAGAAATTAAAAAAAAAAAAAAAAAAAAAAAAAAAAAAGAAAATATCTGAGAAGAGTTTGAGATTCATTAAAAATGGTAGATAATTTTGAAAGAATCAGCACACCTTATTTTTAAAAAAGGTGAAAAAAGCCTAGACAGACAGTCTTAGGAGCTTTTCCACTTTCCAGATGAGCTAATAAGACTACCTGGTGTGAGAAGGGATGGTCGCGTTCACCTGTACTTGCTAAATCTTGTTGCTTCCCTCACCTGATGCCAGTACTCATTTGATGTTGCTGTACTCTACACCCCAAAAATACTAACCCTACTGAAGCTTCACCACCAGTAGGGTGCACCTTGGGATAGATGCAAACAAACAGCAAGGGTTAAGCTGGAATAGAGCCTTCCCTCTTGGTGACATCTTGCAGCTGAACATAACTTTGGCTCCTTTGAGAAAAACTTTTTTTTTTTCATTTTTACCTATCTGTAAAAATCTGTGTGAAAAAAAAAATCTCACCTAAATCACTTTTGAAGTGCTTCTGTAGTAAGCCCATAGACCCTGGTAGTTCATGTCCTCTGTCCCCTGGGCATGTGAATACTCTGAAAAGTTTCAGCATTTTATTCAAAGTAGCCAGAAGACCATTAGCACAGCAAGATCTTAAACAATGCACTTCTAAATCTTGGGATTGGTCCACAAATCACCCATCATCCTTTTTCCCTGTCAAACTCTTATCATTCACAAACTCAGGAGATCTAGAGAGAAATTAAACAGTGCAGGAATGAAAGAATGCTCACTAAATCTCTTCTGAATTTCTCTCATTTCTTCAACTTTGTCAGAAAAGCTTTGCTGAAATGATAGAATGGAGGATTCCACCTTTAATTTGCCACTGGTTAAACACTATGTTGCTTTTAAGAGGTGAGTGTTCATTTCCATTCATAATATTTTAAGAGATAGACAGTTACCTAGACAGAAGAAGACCCTTTATCTGAGTTTGATTTGAAAGACACTGAAGTCATACACCCTTCACCTAACTCAACCACACTTTGCATCGGGTTTGAGCAGATACAGGTTCAAATCAGAGTAGTAACAGATCCTGCTTTCTTGTCATCAACAACCTGACTACAACCACGGTCTGAAATCAAGCAAGAGAGGACTTTTTTTGTATGGCTCACCTGCAGATATCCCCGTGGGAGTCTGTCACCTTTCTGGAGACCAGGGATCTGGTCATTCAGTGTGTAGCGCTGTGAACAAGCAGAGAGGTACAGAAAGCAAATCCCCTACCACATGCAGGGTTTTTACTTCTACAGGTGAGAAATTAAGGCCGGTCATGACAAAACATCTATAGCCCCAGTAGCTGTTGATTCAACCAGATTAAGGTGTGCCATGGAAGGGGTTGAGTTTCTGCTAGGCTTTGTCAGAACCAGAGCATGCTTCCCATAGAGCTGCACTTGCCAGGCAGGTTTCAGCCCTGTCCAGTGTCCTCAGTGGCTGGTTCGGGAGGGTGCCTGGCACCCTGAGCCTCCCAGGTCTGGGAATTACAGAGGCAGGGTGCTCCTTAGCCCCCCAGCTAGACAGACCCAGGCCAGCCTGTCAGGTGCCAGCAACTTTGTCTGAAGAAGAAATGGTCTCTGGCCCCAGTTAGAATTGCTCAGGTTGTCCCTGAAGTGAGAATTGCCACAGGGTTAAGCAGAGAAAGGTTAGTCCATGTGGAGAATTTCAGAAAGTCTCATTTTCATCCCACATCTGAATAAAAAAACCCAAAACCACAACAACTTTGGAAAAAAAAGACAGCTTTTTAAATCATGAATCAGATTTCTCTCTCAGCTCAAATAAGCAAATTACACACAAAGAAGGAAAGGAAACACTATAAGAAAAAGAAGGGGCAAAGAAAAAAAGATGAGGGAAGTCAAATAAATGAGGCTTTCTCCAGTCCCTAGTAATCACAATGCAGTTCCATCCAGAAATCTGTGAACCTTCTTGGAGAATTGCTCCAGAAACCACATCTATTTGGCCAGACTAGAGCTGGATGCAGTGCGCAGGAGTCCCTGGTGGAGTGTGCACTGGCTTTTCTTTCCTTTGGAAGGAGTCCATGGCATCCATACATCCTTGAGGTTCTCCATCTCAGTGAACGTCTACTAGACTTCCCGTCCTCCTGGATGTGGCCAAAACTTGGGGCTCATTCCCTCATTCCCCTGTGAGAGAACAAGGTAGGGAGGTGTGAAGGAAATCTGCCAGCATCAGGGAGAATGACCATGTCTCCTTTTACCACCCCTAGCAGCTCTGATAACCCTGCACCTTCTGCTTGCCTGCAGCAACCTGCTGCCTCTCTGATCAGGCTTGTTTCTCTGGAGTCTCCCTGTTGGCAAATGGCTTGTATTCAGGCACAGCTAGTATTAGTTAATCAGCACGTTTAATACATTAGCATGCACTTATTTATCTGCATCCACTGAGCTTTGTAAACTGCAACTCTCGTAGCTCAGGCTGGAAAATTAGTTTCACAGCTGCAGAGAGTAGCTGTTCATTTATTTACAGTCCTTGGAGACCTCGCTGAATGCAATGGCACAAAACAAAATGAGGCCTCTAATCCAAAAGCCAGGAAGCTTAAGCACCTGTAGAAACAGTTTGCATTCCAAGGGGCAAATTATCTCTAATCTTGTTAAATGACTGCACTGTGAAACAATTGCAAAACGTTTTCTTCGATGGCCCACAACCAAACACGAGGGGTCCATTACGGCTCGGTGTGAGGGAGAGCCAGTAATCCTTACAGGAGGACACAGATGATCGCAAACCAAGAGCCGCAGTCAAAAATAAAGAAGAAATAATGCTTGAACTGTTAGAGAACGGATGCTTCCAATTTTCTAAATTACAATAGCAACTTGTTGCCAGGCAATTACAGTGTTTCATCTGTTTTTTCCTGCTTTGCCCCCCACCTCATTTGTTTTTCTTCAGCAGATGCTGTTTCTGAACTTTGTCAGTCAGGTCCTTTTCTCCACCCCCTGCAATTTACAGCTGATAATGAGCCACCAGCCAGACACAGCCACCAAAAAAAAAAAAAAAAAAAAATTTAAAAAAAGGAGGAAAGTTGATATGTTTTTGTGCTTGTTCTCACTCTGACAGAAGCACCTTTGCCAGTCATTACAAATCACTGCTTTTTTAAGCAGGCTGCTGGATATTTTTTCTCACTGTCCAGGACACATGCTGCACATAACTTTGACAAACTACCTATAACTATTCACTGCACCAGTAAAAAAAAAGATAATTAAAAAATAGTAATTATGCTTTATGAAACTCCAATGACAGTTGAAGTCTGAAATCTACAGATTGAAAGAAGTGCTTAATTCAAACAGGGGTCACAGGAGTGCTGGAGCCAGACTCTCTGCATGTATGCTGTTTTGTGTGAGGATGGACTTGGTTTTGTGATGAGCAGACAGCATGGATAGTTCATTACTGCTAGAGTAAATTCAGATCTAGAAAAGGTTCACTGATGGGTATCCGGCCTGGGTGATGGGGAGTGGCACTGGGGACACTCTGCCAGGTTATATCCAAGCCCAGCACCCCACCCTTTAGTGGGGTCTCAACCAGTCCATAGCTCAGCTGTGGCGTAGCACTGAAATCAGAAAATCAGATTTTAAAACACATTTTCCCTCCATGGAGCAGACCCACTGACCACTCAGTATGGTAGGGACAGAGGACATGGACCCACAGTGAGAAAGGTAGGGGTTGCACATCTCCCTCTGGACTGCCCAATGGGCAGATGGCAAGTTTTGGGCATGGCACCCTCTTCCACTTTGCTATAGTCTTCAACATCATTTTAAGGGAGTGTCCACACCTCAAAAACATGTTGTAGGAACTCATGCTGTGATGACTTACTGCTTCACTGGAGAAGAGGTACCACAAGCCAGTAGTACCTCATTTCTGGGCAGGGCCACATTGTCTGGAAGAGTACATTAGTGACAGTAACACTGCACTAAAGCTGTATTGGAGAGTTATTCACTTCTTTCCTGAATAAGACAGCATTTTTCTCCCCTGTCTCCACACTGAACAACATCTCAGAAGTCCCATTAATGGTACATCTATGACCTTGGGCAGGGTGCACAGGGAGATCTGCAAGTGTAGGTAGACATAACTTCTACAACTCTTCATCTCTGTCTGCTATTTTTCTAGCTGCTGAAAGATCTAGCTTCAAGGACAGGTTTCTTTTGCTTTTGAGTCATTGCCCTTCCAATATTCCTGAAGTGGAGGAACACTGGGAGTAGTTTCTGAGAAATTATGAGCTATATGAGGTTAATAATGTTCATGTCTCTTGGAACTGGCTTGGCTGAGCTGGTAGAAATTAGACCAATGAAGCTTTATTGATGTGCATCAGCTGGAGTTTGAATAAAAGAGCAACCAGCATTTACATACTCATAGTATGAGACTCCAAATTAATGATGAGTAAGTTACATGTAGGGCCTTCTTGGCCATCTGGTGGGTGCTGGAATTGCCAACAAGGTGGGGGCATGAAGCAGAGAAGCTGGGCAGAGGAAGGGTACAAGGAAAGGAAGAGATTACCTCCAGCACATCTGCTCTGCAGAGCTTGAATTCACTTTCCATTTTCAAACAGGCTAAATTTGCACACACCCATCGCACACAGCTGACTGTACTTTAAGCCCATCCTCACTTTAAGTGGAATAATGAGGTAGATTTTAACTCCATATGGCCACAGAGGCTGTGGTTAGTTCCTGGATCCCTTATCTCCAGCTCTGGGACTTTACTTTTATGGAAGAGAGATATTTCTGTATAAAGTTCAAGAAGGGATTAAATCATCTTTAGAAGCATAGCTGGGGCAAACAACAGGCAGACAACAGCCTGTTAAACCCAGACTTCTGCCTCTCCACAGTTTCCCAGAGCCTTCAGACTGGCCCTGTGGTTCCTTCTACTTTTTCCTCTTCTTTTCTGCCTCTTTTCATGTTACTCCCCATTTTCTTAAAGCATCTGAGAGCTAATAGATCAAATTGAATGCAATTGCTCCCCAGCAGCGAGATGCTGTGTTTCCTCTGCACCGCATCTATGCACTGTTCCACTAGATAAACAGCACCAAATGTCATCTGAGAATCACATCCTGCTTTCATTCTCTCCCCTCGCATTCGAGGCTCTAGCTTTGTGTGGGAGTGATTCACTTTCTCATTGAATGCAGAGTGAAAGCCCATTTTCAGCACTCTCCCAACACCCATGCACAACCAGCTATTCATTTCCAATGATCATTTGTATTTCTTTTGGAAGACCTTAAACACCACAGGGGATAAAAGGAAAACCATTCAAGTGAAAATAAGACTGGCAAAGTTAATACATTGCCCTGCTGTCAGTGCTTAGCTGAAGACGAATACATATTAATACTTTTTTTTGCCTGGTTTTGTAAAATAGGTGGGATTTGTATGTGCTGTGTGGGTGTGTTTGCTGTTTTTCCTAAATAACTATTCTGCCACGTAGCCAATTTTAACTAATTTTTTAAGGATCTCAGAGATATTAAGTACCTGCAAGTTTTTGGAAAACAGATGCTTGAGGAGAAGAAGGAGACAGCAGTGACAGCAGAAGAGCCAGTGTGAGTAGAGCCCCCATTAAACACTAGAAACTCTGCAGAATAACTTGTCCTACAGACACCAAAACTAAAACCCAGGTTTAGGCCACCTAGAGACAAGATCTCTGCTGTTTAGAGGAAGCTTTTCTAATACCACCATAACTGTGGATCCGATCCAGGCCCTAAGGTATGACCAGTATGTTACTTTACCTCTCAAGCTACATAGGTGAAACCAGATTATAATTCCAAAAGGCACAGTGTGATCCCTGGTTCCTTCAATTATCAGGAGGAGGAAATCATAGAATCATAGAATGGTAGAGGTTAGAAGGGACCTCCAGAAATCAAGTCCAACCCCCCTGCCAGTTCAGGAACACCCAGGGCAGGCCACACAGGAACAGATCCAGGCGGGTTTTAAAAGTCTCTAGAGAAGGAGACTCCACAACCTCTCTGGGCAGCCTGTTCCAGGCTCTGTCACCCTCACAGGAAAGAAGTTTTTCCTCATGTT
>WUAM01000383.1:8411846-8444131 GCA_024336885.1 Actenoides hombroni
ATCACAGGGCACAACTGAAAAGAGACTGGCCCCTTCTACTTGACACCCACCCTTCAGATATTTGTAAACATTAATAACATTTCCTCTCGGTCTTATCTTCTCCAGGCTAAACAGCCCCAGGTCTCTCAGCCTTTCCTCACAAGAGATGATCCAGTCCCTTAATCATCTTTGTAGCCTCTGTTGGACTCTCTCTAGTATTTCTCTGTCTCTCTTGAACTGAGAAGCCCAGAACTGGACACAATACTCCACATGTGGTCTCACTAGGGCAGAGTAGAGGGAGAGGAGAACCTGACCTTCACCAGTTATTCTCATATGGCAGACATATTGGAGGAGAAACAAAGGCTTCTCGTGCTCCTTGTCCATGCACATAATGTAGGACAAGGTTGCTTATTCACGCAGGAACTGTTGGCCAACCTTTAGTAGATTCTAAGCTATATTTTTTGTCAGATCTAGGTAAAGGGATATGATATATCACACTGATTACATCAGCTCAGGAGGAGGGACATGATATTAAATTCAAAATGCCAGGTGATGTTATCGTGCCCTGCAGTACTTTTGTCATATGATAAGAACTATAAGCTCGGGGGTTTTAATAGAAAGCTCAACATGTCTGTCCTTTTTTCTTTAATAATAGGTCAAGGTAGCAGAAATAGGAGTGACCCAAAGACATGGTGAGATCAGTGAGTTCAGGAGACACTGATGTATCTTAGTTTAGAAATATTGGAACACTTCTGCATGGTATTTGTCTTCCTCAAAGAAGAGGAGGTAGGAAATCTAGGGGTGTCATTGAAGATAACAGTGGAGTTCAGCAGGGAAACTGAAGGCTTGCAGGAAATCCATGGTGCTTTCATGGACAGCTCTGGTCTTTCAGACATCTGCTGGACAAGGCACCTTGAAAGGTAAACTACTGGTTAATTGGAGAGACTTGGTGAGTTAAGTATAAGAAGTAACGTAGAGTAAAAGACTAGCAGAGGAGCAACATTGCACAAAGGGGAGAAGAAACCATCAGAACCACCAGAAAATGGAAGAACAAGTAGTTTAACAAGAAATGAAGACCGAATTGAGCTATCCAGGGACCAAAGAATCTACAAAAAGGCAAGAGGGTAAAACACATGGGAGAAAGGATAGATTAGTATGCGCTCATCCATGAGGAAGAGCACTGTTGATACATACCAGTCCCAGAAAGGCAGGAGACAGGATGGTCCTTGCCAGGAAGAGCAGATTGACATGTCATTGAGAAGGGTCCAGAAGAGAGTGGGGAGTACAACATGGTTTGGGAAGCTAAAGTGAGGCCCCAGAGGATGTGAGGAGGTATCAAGGATATTTATGCCCACTTGGGAGAGACATTCAAAGAAATTACTCTTGGATGAGTCTTTCAGCCTTTGGTAAAGGTAGGGGAAGTCATTATACATAGGCCAGCAAGTACCTCAAACATTCATCAGGAACAGTGGTTTTGAGACAGCTACTTATGGTGAACTAGTAATGAAAAAGAGATTAATCAAACTGATTTCACCTCAGTAAAGAGAGAGGTATTGTAGGATTAAAACTAAAATGTGTGAAGCTCTCATGCAAAACTGAAAATGAGAAATTGAAAATGAGAAATGAGGGAGTGAGTTTGGGAGTCATCTGTGTGATCCTTACACCTGAATTCAGCACAGAGGAAGAGGAGACTCAGTGTATAAGGGAAAAAATGGTGTGTGCTGAGATGTGAGAGAGTAGAATGGATTCTGTGGAAAGAAAAAATTATTTCTGTAAGCAATAATAAAATAGGCAATTTGATAATAAGTAGATTTTGTCTAATGCAGGTGGAAAAAATTATATTGGCATTTGTCTACTGATTAAAGAGGTATTAGCAATAAAATGGAGGAACTTGGACTGACAAAGCAGGATGTAAGACAAGATATTATAAGGATAACAGAAATATGGTAGAATAACATCGTATCTGGAACACGAGAGGTAGATATTGGTCAGGAGAGATAGAAACAAAAATTAGAGGGAGAAGTAGTGTTGTGTGGTAACAGTAGGAGAGATTACCAAGAAATAAGAACTGGCTGCATGGGCAGAGCAAAACACATTTGAGTCAAAGTGAGGGAGGGTAAGCTGGCTAAAGACATTCAAGCTGAGTCATACTGACAATCTCTTACAAGTTCCCTGGCTGGACTGTAGGCTAAAGATTTCTTTCTTATATACATATGTATATGTGTGTATATATATATAGAGAGAGTGTGTGTGTGTGTGTGTGTGTATTTATATATATATAGAGAGAGCATTGTATATACAAGTGAGAATTGTATCATTATGGGAAGCATTAATATCGGACATACGTACTGGAAAATAAATGCTACCATGAAAGGCCTATGCAGTTCTGAGTGTGGGGTGACCCACTCACTAATAAGTTCTAGAACAAATACAAGATGATGAGATTCTAGATTTCATTTTTTTATATAGTGAGAAAAGAATTACTCTGGCTCTGTAATCATGAGATGAATTCATGTAAATGAAATTAAAGTTTTAAAAAAAGGATCTGTAACTGAGGTTCAATGGTGCAAATTTAAATAAATTAGAGGAATTAAATGTAAAACCAGTGGGGTTGAAGAGATCCAGGGCTGTTGTGTGGAGATGTGCACGATACTTTTCAGGCAAGGGTGGGAAAAACCCCTTTGTTCTTGTACCCTGCTCAGGCTAGGGACCAATATTGTAGAAGAAGGATCCAGACTGAACGAAGTGCAAGATTCACTTCAAACAGGCTATTTGGCGCAGGCAGAGTGAAAGGTTACAAGGGCTGAAAAACAGACCTGACCAGCAAAAGAAGCCACATCTTAAAGGTCAGAAAGCATAAGAGGTTTGTGAGAACTGTCAGCTGACAAGCTGAGTTAAACCTCGCAAAGGAAATTAAAATCAAAACCAGAAAGTTTTTCAGCTAGAGGAATAGGAGAGAACAACTCAACGAGAGCAAAGGGATTAAAAATATGGCACCAAAACTGAACAAATGCTTTGCCTCAGGGTGCAGTTCAGTGAGTTGGGGCAAGATGGCTTAAGGGATTACTTATCTCTGTCAGCAAGCAGAGGCTCTGTTATGCTTTTCCATCTCCTCCTCAGTCAGGAGGCCTCAGTCCATGTCTTGTGTCATCTCCTTAACCCATCAGTAGCCTACCCTAGCAAAGCATGTGGCTAGTTTTTCTGTCATTTTAGCAAGTTGATTTGGCTCAGGAAACTGCTCCACAAGTACCCAGGTTGACACCAGCAATAAGTGGTAGCATGAGGAGATGAGGGAGGAGAGAGGCAGGTTCTTCCCCCTTGCAGCCTGTGTAGTGTTAGCTATTAGGCTCAGCTGCTCATGACAGCACCACCTGCATTTTTATTGAGGATATTGCAAATGCAAGTGAAAGCAAATGAGGATGAGGCTATAGAAATGGGAACGACCACATAGGAGGAAGGGAGATTTTGGGACAGATAGTCTCTGTCCCCAAATTCTGGAAGAAAAAGGATGTGAATTGGCTAGTCCAGTAGCAATGATGCATTCATTCAGTCATGGGTAGCTCATGTAACTGGAAAATAGGATTTGGGCTCCATGGTTAAATAAGAAAAGCAGGGAGAGGACAAGATGTTCTGGGCAACTACAGAGCCATTAGTTTGACCTCAAAGTTACATAAGGCTTTATAATAATTTTTTGAAGGAAGGCAAACAGAAAACATGGAAGTTAATAGAAAATAGCATAAAAGACGACCAGTTTATCACAAGTATGTTGTATCCTTTATATCTACTGTGTGAGTTGATCTTCTTTATTCAGCCCTAACACAGAAGCCAGGAATTGGCTGGTTTTCTTCCGTCAGGATTGTTTTATTCATTGGCCATTCACAAAAAAAAAAAAGAAAAAAAATCCTATTTCAATAGCCTAGGGAAATGGATGTTCAGCAACATTCACTGTAGCTCACTGGGTTTCTAAGGGCCATACAAGCAGTGGGTACAACAAAGTGATATAGCTCGGCAGTGGTATGGTAGTGCTGCGTGTGTCCTGTCAATATGCCTTGCAGCAGGATGCCTGCAAACTCTCGCAGAGCAAAAACCCTGTCCCATCACTGCTGTGGCTTTTGAAATGTCCTTCAAAATACAGCAGAGCCCTCCAAATAACATCTATAATTAGGTGTTCTTCCTCGGGCTCCCCTTGGTTCTTTATTGCTATTTTTGAAGGGTTTTGCTCAGGAAGGTCTTTATACTCTGCAGGCACTGCTGAATTGGAATGGGAAGCAGGGTTTCTTCTCATTGTAAGGTAGGCAGGGCTGCCTTCCAGTTTCCCAGCTGCAGAGATTTATAGCCACTACCAGATTCACTAGGTGGCCAAGGTTTTATAACCCAATTGAACAGAATAAAACAATTTAGACTGAAGGCAATGAGATGCAGGACTCAATGATTTCAGGAACTTGATGTATTACTGTGATCATGCAAGTTGCAAATTGTATATATATGTATATATTTGACAGATAGTTTTCAAAAACAATGTAATTATTTTGAATGATTTAATTAGGGTTGACGTGCTTGCAAAGCATCCCTGGGAAAGAAACAGAAAACCTTGAAGTGTATGGAAGATTTTCAATCTATTAAATCCTGCTCTGTAGAGAGGGGTTTGGTATCCTTTCCAAGGCTTCAAACTCCCTTGAATACAAATTCCCTTTGAGCATCTCCAGGGTTAGGCTCATCCAGTCCATTACTGGCCTGGCTGAGGCACAATACAGCAAAATGACAGTGGCATGGCAGAAGGTTATCTACCTTTGACATCCTTAGCCAAACATCAAAGAGACCAATGTGCTCAGGATGGTTGGCTACTCGAGCAGCAAATGGGAAGAAAAAATAGGACACCTGAACATGTCTCTTCCATTGGGAGAGCTTGAGGTAAAAGGACTGAAGAAGCCACTTTTCTGAAGTCAGAGATCAGTACTTTTCCTAACAGCAGAAATGAAGCTGACCTCTAGTTCAGGGTAATGGTGGACTTGTGGAACTTGCAAAAAGCTGAAGGGGGATGCATTTATATTCTGCACAGTGTCAGATATGCCTCCCTGACCATCAAATAGGGCAAACCATCTGAAGGAGTTTTGTGTTCAGACAAGTAAGATGAGCCTGTATTCATTCTCTTACTTGAGCTACAAAAGTATTCAGAGCTAATTTGGGTCTAAATCCCAAAACCAGCTTGCTGCAATCTTATCTGCACTCACAAGATGTGAATTTTCAGGGATGTTCCAGATTTTTTGTTGCTAATGCTTGTTCTGCCTGCTTGATGGACTTTCTGGAAATAATGGGCTGTATAAGCTCTGATAACCTTGCATTTCAGAAATCTGTGTCTCTCATTGTACTAAATATTTTCAGGTTTCAATTTTCCTGTGAATCAGACTCTACGGAAGGCTTGTGGGATGCTCTCAGTGAAATCAAAAGCATCCAGGGTCTGCTTTTCAGGCTGTTTTACTATGGAAATGGGCACCACCCTCCCAGTCCTGTTACCTTCATACGATGGACATTTCTATGGTATATTTTGAGTTTCTGTCCTGCCAACCTGTGTTGAGCACTGTCTGTGCATGTCCTTTTGCTACAGGAATGGAGATAGTTGGAGCAGCTGTGAATGTTCATTGTAGAAGTAAAAACTCTGACTCCCAACCAGCTTGCTACTGCAAAGTCATTAGTAAAAAGGGAAAGGGAGGAATCTGGTGTCTGAGAGCAATTGAATAGAAATGAAGATGAAAATTAAAGATCAAAAGCTATGAATGACAAGGAAATATCTCAACAGGAACTTTATCTCCAAGACCGGGATGTCTTTCAGGATAAAAATGGCTGCTAATGAATTCTCTCCATATAACCAAACGTGTTGGCTGCTCCCACCCGGACTCCCGCAGCTTATGCTTCCCTGCAGTTTTCATTTGCTTTATTGCTTTCAGATGTTGTTTGATATTAGTTCCTCTGGTAGCTGTGTCATTGCCACCAGCACTGGGGGAATGTGTCTTCAGCTGACTGGGCTGCGAGGCGTCAGCCTTGCCTCTCTGGGGACTGTCTGACACTAAGGAAGAGCTGCCTAACTGCGGCCAGATAATTAAAACCAATTGATGCTATTAAGCAAACACAAGCACCGACAGCTCCAAGTATACCCTCATACAGCAGAGTGTACCCGGGAGTCGGGAGGGAAGGTTAGTGGAGCAACTGGCAGGAATAACACCTACAAGGAGAGGTTTTGCTGTTGTGAGCACTGCTCCTCCTGGGCCTTTTAGATCTGTCCCTTTGATTTAGTGGTACAAGTTAGCTAAAACTCTGCATATCTTTTCCTTCTGGTTTGAAACACTCCTCCACATTCATTCTGCTCTTGCCCAAGCTCCTTAGAAATCTTTCCAGGGAAAACAATCCTGGATTTATTTACAGGACATCATTATTTATTTAAAGCAACCCTTTTGGGGAGAAGGCAAAGGGAGATCTGAGCTCTCCAGTGAGGACCTCAAAATGAGCTCTGTGCTTTCAAGGTAAGGGCATTTTAATTGAAGGGTTTACAGGGGAAGAGGAATGTGGACATGGGGTGGGAGCGTGTTTCCCTTGATGATTTCTGTGTGCTGTGTTTCTGTAGTGAAAAATCCAGGAACACCCCCCACAGAACTCTGAGCAAACTTGCTCTCGTTGGCAATGCTCCTGCCTTGAAAGCAAAACCAGGTAAATACTTATTTATTTATTTATTTGTTTATTTAAAATTTTGCTCTCCAGAGTTACCTCAGATTATTTATTTTGTTTTCAAATCCCCCTACACACACATGTGCACTCTTGCTTTTTTTCTACCTTAGCTGAGAAATTCCAGTGAATTAAAATGAGACATTTTGATGTCCTGGGATATCCAATGGGAAGAGTTTTATACGGAGCAATTTAAGGCTTATGTAGAGTGAAATAAGTGGAGACAGAGGAAAAAAGTGTGATACCTATTTCTGTTGCCTCCTCCCCACCTTTTTTCTTTTGTAGTTATGTATTGAGAGAACTTAATAAAAGGCTGTCCCTGTCCCCAAATGGCTTTTAAAGTATCTGCATGCTGAAACCATGGAGGCAAATGTGTACACTTCTGAAAGCCAATGCTTGAAAGCTCAATGGAAGCCATGTAACTTGGTTAGCAATGGTTCTTCTCTGTTCCCCATAGCAGTTATTTATCTGTTCTTCATCACAGCAGTACTTAGAAGCCTCAGCTGTGCTACAGGCTGTTGATTTAACCTAAGAGTTTTCAAACTACAAGTTAATACAACCTTCTGGACCTGTGAGCTATTGCCTAAAGGCCTGTGAAAATGAAAGTCTATTGTCAGGAGGCGTAAGTTTTTGATACTTGGACCTACACCTCTGTGAGGAAATGCATAGGGATCTGCAAATCTAACCTTGATTGTCACTTGATTACCTTTATAGCAAGGTATGACTTAACAAGGTCATCTGCACTAAAATTAGGGAGAGACCCTAGCATTGACATCCCATTGCTATACGGTGTTTGTGCTATTTGCAATTTCTGACCTCTTCTAAGAGGCCATTCCTGTCCTGAGAAGTTTTACCCATCAGCCTAGTCAACCCTAGAGCATCAAACGTAGGGTCATTACTGGGTTCACACTCTCAATTCCCAATTCAATAAGTATATTGTTTATGACAGGAGGGTTAAAGCCAAACAAACATGCTGATTCAATTCTGCCCAAGACAAGGCTGACTTTCAAGAATGCTGTTTACAGAAAGAGTTTGATTCTGATCTACCATCAGGGTAATTTTCATTTATATTGATATAAGACAGATTCAAAGGAGGCCTTTGGCTAGCAAAATATTTTAGGGCTCTTAATTCAAAGGAAAAACCATGGTAAGATGTGCCTTTGATGTTAATCTTCTGAAGTGTCTAGCATTGCCAGTGAGGTGCAGTCTGGATCTTCCCTGCCAAGTATGCCCTGTCTAGACCTGAGCTATTGACAGTCATGGATCTCCCTGGAGGTTGGTAGGACTGCCCAAAATCTGCACTAATACAGATGCTGTCTCTATATCAGTTTTGTTGCTATAATCTCAGGTCTTACCTCCCAGTTTAGTTTTGTCTCTGAATGCCTGAAGATGTTTTTACTTTAGACTTATTTTATATATATTTATTTTATAATTTTCAGCCACTTCAGCTCAGCAGCCCCTGTGGTGACTTAGCTCCTTGCAGTACAAAAACTTTATAAAAGAGCAGAATGAAAGACCAGGAGTGGAAAAAAAGTAAAAGGTTTACCTCTTTCTCATAATCTACTGCCCATTGGAGTCAAATATCCCTTCCTGGTAGACAGTTCTTTTAAAGTATCTGGGTTCATATAGACATAGCTAGTATTCATAAAAGCACTAAGGTACGCTGAGCGCCTGCTTTCCTTTCATGTTCCCTAAGACTCTAGGACCTGTAAATCCCTCTACCATGAACTTTGTACACATCATGATAGTCACTGTAGCCTATGCAGTCATTTTGAAGTGAGTTTCTCTAGCCCTTTTTTAGTTTGGTTTGGGTTTTTTAACTCATTGTTACAAAGATCTTAGTCCCTGTCCTGTCTGCTAATCAACATACTGTGATCAAAGTCAAAATAGGGCTTTGAATTTGCCTGTGGCTTTATGGGAGGACTATGAAGGAAGAAAACCTCCAGGAGAGCAATAGTAAAATTATCAAGATAGTGCATATGGGTTAAGTACATAAGATGATTTGGAGAAAGTCAGACTGAAACCCACAAATTGATGAGAACTTTAAGAATGGCCAAAAACTCTGGAAGATTAATGATTTTTAAAGACATAATCCCACCTCACTCCATTTCTACAAGGTAACTGGACTTATTAATACTCAAATTGCAATAATGAAAGTCTTTAAAAACTGGTCATATAAACAAATATTAGTTCAATTTTTGTAGGACTGATCCTTTTCTGGTAATGGATTATATGAGCTTGGGAATTTCCTTACAATTGCAGAAGTCTTATAATATCCAAAGTATTAAAGTCTATCTGAAAAGTGCATTTCTTAAAGAGAGAATGCAGAATTTAGACACCGCTGGAGTCAATGGAATACTCATAGTCATTTTATCACAAGAAATCACATACCCTAAGGAATTTAGAATCACTGGGCTACAACTGCAGTGACTCAATCGTTGTAATTGTTGTACAATTGTTGTAACTTCATTGACTCCTTCTCAATGTTGTGCATTTATAATCAGCTCAGAATCTGATTTCTTTTCTGTTTCTAGCCTGACTGAAGGGCTGTTGATCAGCAACTCTGTCATGCAAAATCCATTTATTTAACACTGTTATCTTGCAATGAGAATGGAGAACAGAAGACTCTAAAATTGGAGAGGAAAGTTTAACTCCATGTCTAATAAAGTTTCCAGTCTAGCATGAAAAGTCTTCCTGATTTTAATAACAAACCTAGCAACCACAGACTAAGCCTAAATTATCAGACTCTGACATTTACATTGAAGAGACTGTACTCTGCATACTTCCACTGGAGTCAATGAGGATGTGTGTAGTAATGCAAGGCATGACCCAATGAAAGCATAGCATCAAGATTTTGTCTTTTTTAAAATGTCTTTAAAACCACTTTGCTAATGCATCCTTTTAGAAATTGGTTTTATTCTTCCCAGAAACATAGTACTCTCTTCCTGTGGAAACTGCAGTAACTAATAAAGTTGATTTTGCATTCTTCTCTCTATCTCAGCATACCAGGAGGTACTTCAGAGATTTCTGAATGCCTCAGCGGTAAACTGCAAATCAGAGCAACGAAGTCCCAGAACGGAATGATCCAGCACTTAACTCATCTTCTATTAGGAGACATATATAAGGGAGGCTGCAGGCAGAAGGAAGAGAACAAAGATAATTTGCTCCTCAACATAATGGGTGCAAACAAAACTGCCACTGGGATTTGAAGAAATTTAACTGGAGATACTGAGAAGACAAGCAGGACCCTTATTTTCAAAGCTTAATCCAAAGGTCACTGAAATTGTGTGGGAGCATCAAGTTTTATGCATCCTGAGCCAACAGATAAGTTGTAGCTGTAGTTTGCACATTCTTTCCATGCAAATTCTGTGCTATTTTACACCATTATGGTCATTGGTCCTTCTGATTCCTGTTTGTGAGCAATATTTCTGTTGTCTCTGGGGTCTAATGCCGTGAGGACAGCCTGCAATACCGAGAGATCTTCAAGTGAAAATAAAACTGTCAAGCTCATCTGGTCTTCTCTAATGGATATAAATGAATACAGAAATGCATGCCAAGCTTTTTATGAACTGTATGGTGTTATAAAAAACATGCTGCCAATGAGGTTAGAAACCCCATCCTTTATGCCTTGTGGTTTAGGATATATATACTGTACTGGAATGCTAGAAATAGCAAGATGTGTTAGTTTAAGCAGTTTAGTAAGAATGTCTAGGTTTATGAATTGGCTTAATTTGAGTTCTTCTCAAGCAATATTAGTTCTCACTGTCTTGAATTGTTCTTTTTCAGTGGTTTAGATACCACTACTATTACTGGCTCCTGGCTGACTGAGTATTTGACAAAGTGTGTCATGAGGTCACAGTTTTCCAGCATCTCAGAAGAGATGGTTATAGAGTGACTGCACTTCTCAAAACATGACATTTTTTTCACCTTTCCTGTGTTTCCACCAAATAATTACAGTAAGAAGCCACCTGATAAAAACACTTAAACAAATGGAAGAGTGGAAAAGCCAAATTGCAGAATCATCCCACACTGAAAATGAACTTGCTCTTTGGATCTCACCTTCAGCATGTCTTTGCTTTGGTTCCCATTTGTTTAGTTATGGTAGCAGTTACATTGGCTAGAAGCTCTTGGTTTTGTTTGGGTTTTTTCCTGGATTAGGTGAAGCTGAGGTTGCATCGCTCTGAAGAGGAAGCAGGTAGACTGAGAAGGAGAAGCCAGCAAAGTTGCTCAGATAGTGAAGTTTCAAAGAGCACATGGCTGCAGACTGGATCTCTAGGCGTCTCCAAAATTATTCAGAAAAATCAAAACTTTGGTAATATCACTGCAATCTAACATTTAAAAACAAACAAACAAAAAAATAAGAGGGAAACCAAACCTCCAATCCACTCTATTCTCTCTTTTATGGACATACAAATCATCAGACATGAAACTTCCAAATATGAGAAGTTTATGTTTTGTCTTCAAATTTCAAATCAGGTCCAATCTTGCCAGAACCTTGGGTCTTTGTAGTAAGTTAGCTCCAGACCTAGGTCTTAACTTTTGCTTCATGTCTGTGCTGAATGACGTAGAATTACTTATTTTCTACTGGTTAGTTCAGGAAGTTCCAGTGAACTGGGAATGAGTATTGTCAAATCACTTGAATTTGCTGATACCTTCCAGCTCATTGTTAGAGCTTGTTTCTACACCTACATCTATTTAAGCCACACTGATGACATGTATCTCTATGTCCCATACCATTTACTTGTGTAATGAAAGAGGTGGGTACAGTGACAAAGGCTTGTTCTGCCTCTACAAGGGTGTGGGCTTTGGCTCTTGCCAGTCCTTCCTCTGTGATCAAAGGGATTACAAATCCAGAGGTTGGAAAGGGCTTTTGTAAAGGACCAAAACTCCACAGTTAGTTCTGTGAGCAGAGGAGTTATACAAATATATCAGCAATGTTGTGGCTGTGATGGTGTCAGTATACATGAAAACAATGTTTTCAGAAAGAGATAAAGTTTTATTAGACCAAATAATTAAGAGGCATGGAAAAAAATGGGTGAGCTTTTAGAAATAGGAACCTGAAGAAAAAAGCTGAGACATAACCTATGGATGAATTTAAAGGTTGAAGGTACTTATCTTTTATTTGGACTCCTTCACAATTTCTTAGTCTTACTTACTCTGACACTAAAGATGCTTGTTAGAGCTCATAAATGAGGTGAAAGTACTCTTTTTACTGTCCTTCCCCTGAATGGAGGGCATTTCTCTCTATGGGGAGGCTATTAATTTCTCCAGTTTGTCCTTAGTAAGTGTCCAGTTGACAGAAGCCAGAGTCATCTGATTTAAATAACCAGCTGAAGAAGGTCCTTGGCACTTGCTGAGGAAGAGTGTTTGAGCCCATGTTTTGTCATCATTCAGTTTAAAGAGTGAAGGGACAAGCCTTGAGCACCATTGTAAATCCCACAGCAAAACTCATAAGAACTTTTCCCTTGAAGAGACCATCTGAATCACCAAATCTCTCTTTTTCCTGCTGCAGGTGATCTTCAAATACACAATAAGTCCATAAAGTCCATACCAATACATACCAAAAAACGCCAGAGCTTCAGTGTTGGATTTTCTTCAAGTCTCCGGAGCAATGTCATGACACAAGGAAACAACAAAGATGTGTTGAGCGCTGGCAACATCAGGGAATTCCCTAAATGATAACATACAGATGAGGCCAGGAAGGGGAAAATCCTCCACTCTGCAAAGGCAGGCAAGAAGTTCCTTCCAGACCCAGCACCTGGCAGTTAATTTAACCAGGTGTGTATGAACCTCAGACTCAGTTTGGTGCAGCTCAACACTTTCAGGCAACCTATGTGTCCCATCTCCAGCTGCAATGAAGCTCTTAATCTTTAGAGGAGGTGAAAGAAAGGCAAAAAGGCCAGCCTAAAAGCCAAGTAAGGTCTCAATGGGGGAACATCTACATCCTTCTTATTAAAATGTTAGATAGCTCTAATACATGGACACTGTTTGTAATATTTTGCTTCATTTCCTGAGGAAATGAGGATTATGCAGCTGTGCTGTAGTTGTTTGTTTGCCTGTCAGACTTACCCCCTGTTTAATGATTATTGAGACTATTGGCCGATTTCAGTGCAGCATGATGGAAGGGGAAAGGCATCACAATATTGTATTTTAGAATATTCAGGAAAATTAACAGTGGGATACAGGACAGAGACTAAATTAGTGGGAAAGGTCACAATGTGAGCTCAGCATAGTTATTTAACATGAGACAATCCACATGGAAGGGAGCAACATGAAGCCCAAGAAATATTCCCTAAGTCCTAATGCTTAAGGAACAACATGTTAATGAATTTTTTCCTAGTCCCACTAGAATTCTAATTAAACTGGCCCATTCCCAAGGATTCCTTTCAGCTCCCTATTTTATCTTCCAGCAACTCCACTTTCAGGTTGATGCATCCCTCCCCAGGCCCATGACACCTCCATCTACCTGTTGCCCCAAAACAAACCCTAGTTTTGACCTTAGAGGTCACCTCCGAAGATAGCCCTGGCTGCAATAACATTCTTGCCTTTATCCTGAGGTTCAGTAGGCAAGAAGAAAAAGAAAGAAAATCTTTTTTTTTCTTGGGAGGGGGGCTTGTTGATACTGAAAGCCTTTTTTTTCCTTGCTGCAAAAATTGGTTCTAGATGGTAATGAACAACACGACCAAGATTTCCTACCTCGACCTGGGTAAAACAAGACATTTGAGTCGATGTAGTCATTTCAGTGTGACTCTGCTAGCACTCCTTTAGAGTTGTCCAGATTGTCCTGCTTGGCTTCTGGCATCAAGGAGGTGACTTCCCACTGTGAAATAGCTACATGCCTTAACAAGGGCCATCTAAGGCACTGAGTCACCCAAACACAGTTTTCCCCTACACAAAAATTTTCGTCAACTTCAAAACAGGACAGAAAGGTCTAACGGGGCAGACATTAATCAGATTTGTTTAGTGTAGGGAAAAGAAGGCTGACAGTCTCTATAGAAATGAATCAGAGCTTTCACTGTGTGTGTGCACATACACACATGCCCACACATCTATTCACCTGGACAAAATGTTTCAGGGAAACACCTGAAGGAAGAAGAGTTATTTGAAGCAACATTGGCACAGGAAGAAAAGAGTATGAAGTGGTTGTAAATAAGTTTGTGTCTGGAAATTGGAAGAAGGCTTCTAACAATCAGACCATTGAAGTTTCTCAGCAGTGACCCAGTGGAAAGAGTAGAGGCAAAGAGCTTCTTGCACTGATGGGGCTGTATGGTGGGATAGAAGTTGAGTGGGAGCTGTGCCCACTCCGACAGTCAGAAGCTGAACAATAAGGATAAGAAAAAACTGAATAATGGCAAATGTATTTGAAGAAGGACTTGGAGTACTGGTGAATGAAAAGCTGGACATGAGCCAGCAATGTGCACTCACGGCCCAGACGGCCAAACATATGCTGGTCTGCATTAAAAGAAGTGTGGCTGACAGGTTGAGGAAGGTGATTCTGCACCTCTACTCTGCTCAGGTGAGACCCCACCTGGAGTACTGTGTCCAGCTCTGAAGTCCTCATCACAAGAAGGACAGGAACCTCTTGGAGTGGGTCCAGAAAGGGCCATGAAGATGATCAGGGGTCTAGAACCCATCTCTTATGAGGACAGGCTGAGAGAGTTCAGCCTGGAGAAGAGGAGGCTCTGAGGAGACCTTATTGCAGCCTTTCAGTACTTATAGGGGGCCTATAAGAAAGATGGGGACAGTCTTTTTATCAAGACCTGTAGCAACAGAAGGGATAATGGTTTTAAACTACAACAGGGCAGAATTAGACTAGATAGAAGAAAAAAAAATTACACTGAGGGTGGTGAAACACTGGCCCAGGTTGCCCAGAAAGGTGGCAGATGGCCCATCCCTGGAAATATTCAAGGTCAGGTTGGATGGGGCTCTGAGCAACTTGCTCTAGGTAATGATGTCCCTGCTCACTGCAGGGGAATTGGAGCAGATGACCTTTAAAGGCCCCTTCCAACTCAAACCATTCTATGATTTGCCACTTAACAGAGAAAGTGTTAAGCCCTAATTCACCCTCTCAGCAACTGAGCTTATATTTACTGCAACTGAGCTTATATTTACTGTAAGTATATCATTAATCCTCCTGACTGCTTTTCATGCAGAGCTGAGCACACTCTGAAAGACATTGCAGAAATGACTCTGGGCTTTTCCTGGTATAGCAGAGAACACAGCAAGCACTTCTAAGATCTCTATTAAATAGTGCTGACATTTTTGCAGGAGGCAGATAGACCTTTCTCCACCAGGATGTAAAGCACTGTAGTGCACTTTCCTTTTTCTCATTCTTTGCTAACTTAATTGTGAACACAGTACAAAAAAAAGTATCACCTTATCTTCCTGGTGGAGTTGAACAACAGAAGATCCATATAATTGACTGAGATGAGTGAATACCAAAACCTCGCCATAACGCAAAACATGCCTCTGGCAGCAGTCTCTCCCTCTGCCAACAACAGGACCTAGATCAAATCTGCAATACCATAGCGTTGGGCTGACTTGTATCAGACTGTACCTGCTGGATGTCCCATGGAGAAGGTTTTTCTTTTATGTTATTGCTCCAGGAAAAGGAAGATGGGCAGGGGAAGAACCCAAAGTACAGCATTAATTTACAATTATCCTCTCTCAGCCAGGCAAGTGGGGCAGTGGAGCAGGACAGCTGTCTTTCAGTGCTTTCAAGAAACATTTCAGGCTCTGCACAGCTGGAGTTATTCAGTAGCTCGCAAAGGAACTCTGTACCCTTGCCAAGGCTCTGCAGCTGCCAAATCTGCCTTTATTAGCAGCAGCATTTCTTGTCCTCCATAGCTGAATACAGAACAAGTCTGACATTATTTTTCATTCAACTTTTCCAAGCATGCTAAGAAAAATACAATAATCACTTAGTGTGTGTGTATGCGTGTTTTATAAGTGTTTTCTTCTTATTATAGACACATATACACAGACACATGCACACACACATGCACACTTACAATGGTCTGGATGCAGAGCCCTGCTAGAGCATTGAACATCTCTTTCATGTTCTGGTCAGTTATTCTTCTCAGCTACATTTAAACCTCTTGTTACTCGTTATCTGTGAGCTCTCCCATGAACAGGTCTTTGTCTGGGCCTTGCTGCTCTTTGTAGGTGGCATTCTCATCCATACAGATGGCTAGAACAGTACTTAAGTCCCACTTAAGTCCCATGAAGTAGTTCTCAAGCGCTTTCTGTGCCTCTTCTAGAGTGAGGTGAACTTAAGCCTGTGCTACCTGCCCACTGTAAGTGAGCCAAGGTAGCTGTGTGTAAGTAAACTCAAGTCTTTCTTCACTCTCTTCTGATGCCCATTTGGGATTCATTGCCAGACGCTTTCCAAAGTTCAGATTTTAAACCACCTCATCACTCAAGGACCAGAAACAAAATGAGCAAAGTTAGAGGCTGCTCATACACTCCAAATGATGGGAACTCCATTAATTGCCTAAGGAGAGGTGCTGGCTTCATTTGGCACCTGAAACCTCTCAGACCAGGTTTCAAGCAGGCTTGATGTAATAGGGCATGAATATCAACTCTTCTGGATAACACAAACTTCACAGACAAGTCACAGGCAACTCATTGCTTGTCCCAGCTCTCTGGGCAATACTTACAAGCACATTTTCAGGCATTATAACCCGATTGACAGTGATTGAGTATTATTTCTAAAAACAAGTTTGAATGCTGCTCTTACTATTTAATGGCTATTTATAATGTGATTATATACGCATATGATATTAGTCCTCTAAGGACCTGAAGCACTTGGCAGACAATGATGGTGTACGCTACACAAAAGCTGCTGTGATTAGATTATTATTTTAGTTTCCATTTTTCAGGTAGAAAAACTAAAGCAGAGAACTCCTTTGGCTTTCCCATCCCTGTTGGAGAAGTCTGTCTAAAAAATGGGAATACAGCAAAGCTATTTTGCTCCTGTGAACTATGTAAATCTTATCACAGAGTCGTGGAAGCAGAATAATGTATGTCAGAAGAGATTTTTGACCACTTACACATAAAAGATCTAGATTAGATCAGGTTACTCAGGACCTACTACTCCAGCTGAGTTTTGAATATCCACAGGGACGGATGTTGAACAATCTCAGTGGGCAAATTGCTCAAATATCTAACTATCCTCATTAAGAATTTTTTTCCTAATATCTACGTGGAATTTCTACTCTTGTGAGTTGTCTCTGTGGATTCTTGCCCATCATGCACCTCTAGGAAGAGTCTGGCTCTGTCTTCACTATATTGTGTTCTCATAAAAATGAATTATGACCACTTATTTCACCACCTCATAAGATTTTCAGCTTTATTGCTACATTTTTAATAGTTACGGTAAAATCTTCATTTTCTTAGCGATTACTTCTGATGACACAGATAAGTAGGTTCCAGATACTGTAGAAGAAATTGTATTTGGTGTAGTCACTCACTTCACGCAGTGAACTGGAAAATCAATGCAATATGTACATTGTGTAAGGCTCTACACTTTCTTATGAAAGTTTTCTTGATAAACTCTGGCCACACTAACACTTCATTCCAAAAGAACTTTTTCCTGGGTTGCATCCTCTGCAGATGCAAACTGTCATCACCCTATTAAGTCAATAGGACCATGATGACTGTACTTGTTGAGCTGCACTGAATGATGCTTCACCAAAAAAAAGCATGAAATCATATGAAAAAGATTGTCATGAACACCAGGGAATCTGAACAGTGTATATAGCTTTCTTTTGGTCCAATAAACTAATGCCTGATAATTGTGGTAGGGTCTAATACAGTAATTCATATTAAATTTCTATAGCTGTCAAGTAAGCACACTAATGATGGCAAAAAAATCTACTTACTTTCTGCTTCCCATGCTACCTTAATACTAATTGCTAGTTATATACATAGGCATATGCTTACTCTAAGTATGTAGCTGTCTGTAAGCTACATACAATATATCATGTATGTCTATGAGGAATATTTAATTCACCTTTTGGAAATATAAAAATATCTTTTTAGATGAAGGGATGAATAGAAACTTGCACGGAGCATTTCATTAGATCATAATCATTCTCTTGCTAAAAAAAAGGCAAGAACCAATACACATACTAAAGTAACATAAAAAAATAGTTACATGCCAGAACTGAAGGGAACCCAAAGGAATTCCCATCTTTCCTACTTTATGCAACAAACTCCAATGAAAAAGGATGACAGGAACTGGCTAATTTGCAGTGTCTTTCCTGGAGACAGCATTTCTGTTGGATTTGCTGGTGTACTGGGAACAGCTGTATGACAGAAGCACCACATTCAAGCATCACTGTAAGTCGTGTGATAGCAGGGGCATTAATACACACCGAGTTTGGCCTTGTGCCTTTTTATCTCATCCTTCTAATGCAGGGAATTATTCTGACATGTATTTCTGTGCCTGCTGTGGTGGTGTCCTCCAACTGCCTTTATCCTGCTGTTCAAATTAGTGACACAGAGAGAAAGAATAACTGCAACAAGCTGAACATTTTATAGGACAAGTTGCTCTGAGCAAATGCTCTAGAGCTGCTTTTAATGTCAGTTCCATTCCATCCATAAAGCTGAGCAAGCTAGACCCCTCTCAGATGCTTGCAGCATAGTTCCTCTTTGTTATTTAATTTTTGGAATAGCTTTTCTTGGTCCAAGAAAGTAATTTATTGCAACTGACGTTCTTTGGAATAAGAGTGAAATTTCATCAGACTTCAAATGAACTCTAATTATGTTGCAAATAGGTGGCAGAAGTGTTCCCAAGTTTAGCACTACAGCTCTGCGACCAGCCAAAGAGTGAGATGGATTTAATTTTAGTTAGTCCAAGTATAGATTGCTTGGAGTGTTTTTATTATTTGATTTTACTGCAATTTCTAAAGAAAAAAAAATTCATAACAGCAAACACATCTGTACTACATATTTTCCCTGTGTGGCACTGCAACAGTTTCAGTCTATGAAAAGTAATGGACTGTAGCAATATGGTTGGAACTTAAATGCAGAGTTGGTGCCAGAATCAGGAAATGGACAACATTCCCTGATTGTAGAAATGTGCAGATCACCTTTTCTCACTTATGCAACATTAAAACCCTATTGGTGTCCTATTTATAGTGTCAGCATTAAATTCATCCACATAGTGCATTGTAGTGTGCTGCTGCCTCTGCTAAGATGTGCCAAACTGACTCCCTCTAAAGATGACATGATTTTTCCTCAACTACTAAACATGAAAATTTGTCCAAGAGTGTAGATTCCTGACCTGGTTTGAGTGAGAACAGAATTAATTCTGTTCAAGTGATTTTACTTTTCAGCTCAGTTCTTCTAACTAGCTGCACTTTCTGAAGTTAGCAGCCTGTTCTCACAGGCAGTGTCTGCTTCTGGCAGTGATAACACCCCATGTGTAGAGTTAGTACCGAGGGCTGGTGTGCAGACCAAGGCCACTGCTGGAGCTTGTGCACCACGTTGGGGGGTGCAGAAAGTAAAAGGCTGCACCTGCGGGGAGCAGTGGACAGGACAGGTAACCCTAAACTGGCCAGCAAGGGATTCCATCCCATGTGCATCATATTGGCTATAAAGCTGAGGGATCACAAGGGTCAAGCTCTTCTTGAACAGCCAGCATCCAAGGAGGACTCTGTCCATTCTACCTTCGATCCCAAAATGTGTGTTCCTGAAACCAGTTCCAGAATCCAGCTCCTTAATTCAGTTCCCATCTGCTGCTGAGTCCAGTCTGGGACTTCCCCATTACCTGCTCCACAGTATCAGTGATGATGGTGATGTAACTGTCAACAGGGGGAGTTGGGTTCAATACTGGTTTTGTTTATATTTATATGTATTTCATTTTCTTCTAGTTATTTTCATTAAAGCTCTCTTAGTTTTTTTTTCTAATCCCTAAGTCTCTTCTCCCTATTCCCTTCCTCATCCCCTTTGGGAAGCGAGAGGGGCTAATAAAAAGCAATCTGTCATTTTTCTAGTAGACAGCCCAACCCTAAAGCTTGACACTTCCACACAAGAGTATTTGGCATAGAGAGAACTTCAACAGATTTTACAAGTCTGAGTCATAAATTGTGTATAGCAGTCCCAGTGGTCTCACACATCAGATATTGATCTCCCAACTTGAGATCATGGGTTCAGAGCCCACATGGGTAAGACTTTTTTTCTCCAATTAAAAAATGCAAGGAAAAGGACTGCTTACCCTACAAAGAGCAAAGTTACACATAAAACGAGAGCTGTGCAAAGACATCATCTGTTGAAAACTGCAGTGGTGACTATGAAAAGCTGTGGATTTAAATTACATCAATAAAGACTCAACACATTGTTTTAGGTTATAATAATCTTTCTAAGGAAAAGGACAGGGATGTACTGTTCTTGGTTACTTGGGCAGGCTGTATATATTCTGTCACCAAAAGGTTTTAAGGACACAAGAGGTAAACCTGTGGGTGATGATCTGCTTTTAACAGATACTGGAGAGCTAGATAAGGACCAGTGGGCTTCTTGAGGCCATTTCCCACCTTGTGGTTCAACAGTTCAGGACCTCTCTAATCACCTTATTTTGAAAATTTTATACATACATTAAAGGATTAATTTTTGATTGTTGCACAAACTTGGTAATAAATCACAGTGACACAACCTCTAACACCTGCCCTGGATAGAGTATTACTTGGTACAGGTGCACACTTTTCTGATCCAACCGGATACAACAGCTCACAACAGTGTGAATATCCATAGGACAACAGGGCAAGATTAGCAGAATGAGGTGTTCATTTTTATGAGACCATATGGCACAGCTGGAAAAATTAAACAAGTGTTTGGGTGCACAAGCCCTCCCTCGAGTCTGAAATAGAAGCAGCAGACTTTGAAGATAAACAGAAATAGGCAACACTTGCCTTACTGAATATTTCATAGGCTGTTTCTGAAAGAAAAGGTAGCAGGCACCTGTAGAGAAAATATGTATAGGGAAGGAGCTTGAGGGACAGAGATTGTAAGGTGGCTATGTACTAGGAGCCAGCTGGACAGTCCATGGTTATTGATATGTATTTGAGTTGTGAGTTTTAGCTACCAGATGCATCTTTGTCACATATTTTTGTAGATTCCTCTTCCAGCTCCTGGAAAGTTTCAATACTGATCTTGAAGTTCCCAAAGCTGCGCTTGCACGAGACTGGAAAGAATTTCTCAGTTTTGAAGTATTTTCTTCTTTCATATCCAGAAATCTGTCCCCTAAGTCAGGATCCAGAGAATCCTAAAACACTGGTGAAAACACCAGTCAAGTAGTCATGCCCACTAGTAATAATCAGTGGAGTGGCTGCATCTCCCAAGTCACAGCTTGTCAGCTGAGGCACAGTAGAGAGCCATGATTATGCTGTTAACCAGGAGTGAAGGGGAGATAAAATATACCATCTTATACCTCAGCATGAGTCCTAAAACAGTGCATTTAATCTGTCATGTGTAGCAGCCTTAGAAAGCACACATGACCCATTACCATAGCTCAGCTTGTGCCTAGGGACAGAATTGCTTCTCTAAACCTTAAGAAGCATTTCAAAGACATCATATGCAGAAAACTTCTATCATTGTGATCTTCAGCATTTCCTTTCCACACGGAAGGAGTGAGCAGAAGGCACAGCTCACACGCCATAGGAAGGGCTGGGTACAAGTTTGCAGGCTTGCCTGTGTTAATTAGAATTCCCTTCTTTTGACCTCAGAAAGAAGAGCCTTGATGGTGCCAGATTCTCACATCCAAAGGAGAAGGTGAGGCTCTGCCTATGGAGACCATGAAGTCAGAGAAACCAGAGATGTGAAGTGAGAGAGTTGAAGACTAGGGGCTCACAATGTCTTTTTGGACATGCTGCTCTTGGTCCAGAAATCTCTCTGTTATCTTTCCAAACTGAAATACCACAAATATTGAGAAGGACAATTTAATTCCTACCACTGTGAGTATCTGATAAAAATGGTCTACTCTGAGATTATTGCTCATCCTGCTTATTTCACTAATGCTTTGTCTTTGTTTTCCTTTGCAGATTTGCTCACCTCACTACAGACACCTGTAGTATCCTGCCTAATTTGGAGATTCCTGAGACAAGCACCCAAGAATTCAGATTTGACAGTTCTCCCATATGGATTTAATTCAGTGTATTTTATACAAATAAATGCTTCCTGTCTGCAGTTCAGGAGCCCCATGTGCCACCAACTGCCATGAATAAGCAAGACTCCAGCTTTGGAAAAGCTGGTGGGTGAACAAGAATCACATTTTCCAAAGTATTGCTAAATTCCAAAATATTACCAGATGTTGATTATTTTGGTGCCTTTTCCAAGATAAATTAATCAATAACCTTCCCACGTGCCATTTCAGTTATGCCTTATACTCAGGCCTCTGGGAGCCCTTGACTGCTGGACTCATTCATTTACAAGGATAACTGATGTCAATTTGTTGTTTCAGTGAGGAGGGCAGGCTGCCAGCTCCTTCTGTGACAAACTGATTTTAACACTATTAGATTCACATTTCTGGTGCAGTGCATTAAGTACTTTGTTGCTGAAATATGTGCAATGGCACTAATGATGGATTTACTGTTCCCCTGAGGTGTGCAGGTGGGGAAAAATACCCAGGCCTTGGTTGACTGGAGAAACTCACCATCACCACTATAGCTAGGTACAGGAGCATTTTGTCCAGGAATGGTTCATTTCAGATTTGACCCTTTGGGTGCGAGAGTGGTCCAAAGCACCAATTTAAGGTACTACAGGTGATGAATAGGGGTAAGTAGCTCTGAAAATAAAGGTAAAAGGGGGCAAGGCATGGCAGCTCAGGATAACAGTGTTTTGAACTATTTAGGATGCACAAAAACACATTATCCTCACACTTCCTCAGGTCTCCTCCCCTTTGCAACAGGACATGGCAAGTATTTGTCTCGTTATGATAATGGAGCAGAGATCTATGGCTATGGAAAACTCTAAGTGGGAGAGTTGTTTCCAGGAGCACCCTGCATTTATGAGCATGGAAGCTGGCAGATGAGAGTAACATCACTTATCCCATCCCCTATTGTACCCTCTATATTCAATATTTCAAGGAAATATTTATTTGTTTTTCCTTTTGGTGGTAGTAAGTTGGCATGTAATTTAGAAGTAAACCCACAGTCCCCTGATATTCACATGATATTAAAAACTAGCTTCTCAGGCCTCTCACTGAATCTTCCACCAAAGTTCAATTAGCAGTTTGGCATCTACCATAGCAAAACTTGTTTCTATGTGACTGAGTGATGAAGACACCAATCTTCTGCAAGTAGGTAGTGGACTAAAGGGTACTTCTTTCAGAAGAGAATTTTAGCATATGCTTAATTCCCAATGAAATGGAGCTATGTACATGTTTAAAAGCTTTTCTGAATAAGGATGGACATATGACCATGCTTAAGAGATTTCCTGAATTTTTCCATAAGGTGTTTTTTAACTGGGTTCTATAAGATTTGACTGGAAACCAGAAACCCTTTTCCTAAGTTTTTGTGGGTTGTATAGTTGTTCATACTTTGCCAACATAGGGGGTAAAACAGCATTTAAACATGAAGAAAATGAATGAAACAAGATACCAATTGAAAACAGAGACTCCACCATGAATAAAATGGTCATTTAATTTTTCCTTCATATGTTATTAAATTCAAGAAAGCAATAAAGTAATAAAACCACTCAATTTCATTAGGTGGTTGAAATAAGTGTATATCATCAATGGAGATATTAAGTTGCATGAGTGTCATCACCAAGCTCTTTTAATGGCCTTCCACTACTAAAGGGCTGAGTGTTTTGTTCTGGGTGTGTAGCCCCATCTCCGTTTCAATTCAGTGGACACATGCTCTCCATCTGTGCGTCTGGGATACTTCCTACCAATTGCTTCAAAAAGGAACATTTCCCACATGAGTTCTGAGCTGTCAGAAGCAGCCCTATAATTTATTGATCTGACCTGATCGCTAAATGAGCTCAGCTCCAACCAAAGAAGTTTTAATAAAAACTGGGTACGGTGCAAGAGAAAATGTCCATTGGAGGCTCCTGAAATAAGGTGCAGAAGTTAAATGCTCCTGGTAATGCGTTCATACAGTTGCAAGCAAAGAGGACAGCACAGTTCAATGAATTGCTGTCTGGGATCTGAGCTGCAGTAAGTGATCCTATGAGCACTCTTAGCCCACTCCAGCTAACTGGACCACTTGCAAGGATACAAATGTTTCCGTACATTGAGATTTGTCTGTATATAGGGTAACTATGTTTTTTGTGTATGTTTATACACTTAAAAGAGAACGAACTTGCTACTTTCTTCAGTAAAAATGCATATGGCAAGAGATTCACCCCAGTGAGGAGGTTTGCAGCTGGGCATAAGTGCTCTGCATAGTGATCCTTTGTAAGTGAAGTCTCACTTCAAGTTGTTACTGACAGCATCTCTGTGAGAAAAGGTAGCATCATGAGAGAGGACTGAATGTAGAAAAGTTTTTCTGTAACCATGAGGATTTATTTTTGAATTGAGATGTACATATAAATTACATATTTTGTTGATATATTTTCTGTTATAGAGCTATGCGATATAATGTCTCTGTGGACTTGCCATAGCAATATCCATGTCTAATTTTAAAATATTTTTCTTGGGAGCATTATACCCACAGTTTCCTTCCTGCCAGGCATGGAGCCTTGGACATCTATCTGGGGCATCTGTCTATAGATATCTAGGTGTAATTTTGGGAGTGGTGTTTTACTGTCTCTTAAATTCAGACCTGACCTAATTTTTTATAAAGGTTTGACTAAAAAAATAAAAAATAAAAATTTGGAGGGAAAGGGAGAAAATGTTATTGTTTATGAAAATTAATTTTGCTTCTGTGTTTCAAAAATCCTGCAGACCTGATCTAAACTTGGTGCATCCTCTGACTTGACTTTGGTGAAGTTACTCTGGGATGACATCAAAGTCACTTAGCCTCATCTAGGAAATGGATATTTCAAGCTCTCTGTTAGTAGCAAAAAAACCTCAGTCTTAGGAAAGTGATAAAGAAGATACAATGATCTAGAAAACACAGGCAGACAACTGAGATAAGCAGTGCAAGAGTGAGTGGTCTTAAGTTTTATAGGGTGTATTTGGAAATCTTCCTTGGCAAAGGTCCTTCGCAGGAGACAGAAGTTGACTGACAGCAACCAAAGACACAAGGAATACTTACTGGCAAAGTGTTATCTCTTCCCATTCTTGGAAATGTGCGATGCATCAGAGACACCGTCTCCAGAAAAAATCATCAAAAATCATGCCAGAAGACAGAGAGAAATCAAGGAGAGCAGCATGCCAAGGGGAGTCAGTGGACAAGGGAGGTGTCAAGACAAGCATCCCTTGCCTCCAACTCCCTATACTCTGAAGCAACCACCTGAGCATTATCAAGAAGCAAAGCAGTGCTCACAAACACTGCACTTTTGTTGTTTGTGAGAATAAATCCCTGTTGTTTTGCACCATGCGGAGCACAGGAAGGTGTGTGTGTGTCTGTGTGTGTGTACACTGAAACTCAAAAAATTGATCAAAAGCTCTGAGCCACCCCAGCACCACCTGTGCCCTGCTCTTGCATGCACTTAGCATCACCGAGCACCCTCGAGTGTGACTGCGTGCTCTGGCTTGCCCTCTGCAAATCAGTCAGTTTGGGTTTGGCAGAAGCTGGGGAAATACATGCAAATGAATGAAGTTTTGCTTGTTCCAAAACTGGAAGTTAATGACTTTATGAGGAAAGTCCCAGATTGCTTTATGTATCTTATTCAAGTGCCTGGTAGAGGGATTAGGAGTTTGGTTACCCCACATGGACCCTCTGTGATTAAGGAGAGGTAGAGAAGGATCTTTGTATATCACATCCATCACCTGCACACCACTGTTGTTATCAGACACAGAAAAAGACAGAGATTATTACTATAATAGCACAGACACCCCTATGTGGATCAAAACCAGTTTAGCAGTATGAAAAAAAGCCTTTATCAATGTTTGAGATATGCTGTTGAGGCAGATTTGGCCCACTGAGACCTATAGAGAGCTGCTTTCAGGAGGTTATTTGTAGCACAAAATGATGAGGTTGTTGAATTTAATTATTTACTGTCAGACATATTTACATCCTAAGGATTAGGCTTATTTTTATTAATTAGTTCTCCCTATTGACCCACAGAGAGGATTCTTTTTTTATGTAGACACCAGTAAAAAATTCTGCACATAAATAGTCAAGAGGACTGGAATTGACAGGCAGTGGTTCAGAGGTGCCATGCTATAATTACATTAGAGATGATCTGAGCTTGAATTATTGTTATTTTTTGCTATATGAATAGTCCATGAATATGATACTTATATTTACTCAGTGATCTCATGAAAGAATTATTGTTCCTTCATTCTGGCAGCATTGCCAGTGTGCTCAGTCCTGTACAAAGATGAAGCAACATACAGCTCTGGTCACTGAAAGTAACATGAATTTTGAGCACAACCCACATTTTAAAATTCCAAATTTGCTTTCACAAAATAGCTGAACATTTGCTGTCAACAAACATGTGTGCTAGCATAGTTCAGCAGTTGAATATTCACAGAAAGGAACTGTGGTCAAGTCCAAATCAATTTTTTAACCTAGATGAATGTAACAAACTGGGTTTTTGTGTGTGGTTTTTTTTTTTCTTTTCCACCCTCCCCTGCCCTTCATATTCATGCACTATGCATTTAAGCAACACACTTCCTCGTCCACCTAATTTCCACTGAGTTTCAGGTATGTGCTCGTGTTGAACAACTACTTATATATGTTTTTCTTGAATAAGGCAGCAGAGCCTTGGCCCCAGAGACGGGGAGGGTGCAGTCTGGGTGAAATTCCCAAATTTTTGCAGCCTGCAAATTCAGTAGGCAGTTGGGGCTGGGATCCCTGCATCACCAATGAAAAGAGATGAGCTTTCCAAAGACAAGTACCTCACGTGGCAGGGCAACTCTACCTCTTGCTATGCTACAAAGGGAGCTGAAGGAACCAGCTGGGAATTGATACCTGACTTTTAAGGAAACTCAGGTTAGGGAGATGAACCTTAATCTATGCTTGGTTAGCACTCAGAGCAGAATCGACTGTGAGCAGTATTGCAACTCCAGCCTAGTTTGGGTTGCAAATCTCTCTGTTCAGTTACTTAATGAGAAAATATCGAAGCTGTCATGCTCGTGTCTTACACTATCATTCCTGGAAGCTGGAAGAGACTGCAGACTGCAACTTCCAGAAAGGGTTTATTTTCAAAATATTTGCTTGTTCATGAAGCTTTTCATAAAAATGTACCATTTTATTTACCTGAGTTAAGTTCTGGATTCTGCCCAGGTTTTTCTCTTCAGCTTCACTAACAGTGGGTTTCTGTCTGTTCTTACAATCCATCTGTGTTCTGCTCAGAGAAACGCCTTCCCAGAGCAAGCCCTGTGTTTGTGGAAGATCCTGCCTTTGGAATAAGGGTCCATGATTTCTTATGGTCAGGTTCAGTGATTGAGATGGCATCTACCTCAAATCCACCTGTGGAAACAAACAACTCTGCAGCTGTGGATTTGCTATTGAAATGGAACACCATACTCCCCAAATACAGGGTGGGAGACTGGATATTCGTGATAGCACTTGGGGAAGCTGGTTTCTTCTGCACAGTGAGTTTAAAAGGCTTTCCTAGTACTCATTTACTGAACACACCCATGAGACATACACATCAGGAAATACCATGAGCTGCCTGTTACCCATGCAGGGTGCAGGAAAATCAGGGGGTTTAAGTTATTTAGATGCTTAAACTGAGATTTCTCTCATATCCCTAGATGCCTTAAGTCAGATACCTGATTTTGACCTAATCTAGCATAGTTTACATCCCTTTTTTAGAATTAAATGAATTACCAAAGATACCTGTTTCTCCCCAGTTAAGCAGCAATTGCTCAGGGTTAAGGCTTTATTTTTCACATGCCCTAAGTATTTTCCCAATGGTGATACAGTCTATTATAATGATTACTACTTGTTACAGTATGGGAACATTAAGTCAACCTTACACCAAGTCCCAGAAATTTAGAGTCATGGTTTACATATTCTAGCAGAAGTGTCTCCCTAGTCTTGTCCAAGTTTTCACCATGACCACAGTGCTTGCTGCAATGGCATTTGTGGCCTCAGTACACTTATACCCTAGAGAGAGTGTAAGCTCTGAGGGATTTTAAGGTTCCTTTTTCCATTTGTCTATAAAACAGTGAGAGATATGGACAGAAACAATGTGTGGGATTGCAATATGGATTGTCATAGTAGTCCTTGTTTTCTGGTTTTCCCATCCAAGGTTGTTCTGCATACGCATGTCTGCTGTGCTCCTGTGATTTCCAGTCACCATGCGACAGCATAGTAGTAAAGTTCAGATAATAATCTTTGTAATGAAAATTGATTTTGTAAATTTGCCATTTCATTTATCTAATGTGGGATATATAAAAGAGTAGGTACAATATTTGGAGAAGACTTACTGTCATCTAGTTGGGTTTACTGAAGATTTTAATAATATATATTGCTTTTACCTCACTGGGCACCATAAACACATCCAAATGAAAAATAGAAGTCAACTTCCATATGTCAAGGTCTTGATGAAATATTCAAGCCGAGAAAAGGAGTCTATTTGGTGACAAATAGCTCTGGGTTAGTACACTGTCCTGGTTTCACTGGGGCATAATCATAGGCCAGGCATGGTCTGCAGGCCATTGGCAGTTTGGAGTCAGACAGGGTAGTTGACCCAAGTTGGTTACAGGTATATCCCAGACCATAAATGTCATGCTCATCATGAAGGAGGAAGTCTGATAAGGATGAGAGGGTCTTCTTGGGCTCTTCCTCCTCTTCTTCCTCTTCCTTCCTGCTCTCCTATTTATTGTGACCACTGTAGAGTCGCTGGGTTGAGTATAACTTTGTTTACTTTGTCCTTGCATTGGTGTTAGTTTTTCTGTTTCATTAAATCTGTTTTTGTTTCAATCCATGGGCCTCCTCTCCTATTCCATATCCCCCTTCTTGACTGGGAAGGGGTCATCAGGTGGTAGAGCAACTGCTGTAGTTTAGCCCTGCATAGGGGCTAAACATAGACATACATGACCACATTCGTGTTAGGATTTTGCATCATGTTTCCTCTGCTCTGAATTAGCCAATGTTGGATGAAATTAGTAAATACACACATTTTGACTCAGGTTAGCTGGTAAAGTCCAAGACTTAATAGGAAGCACAGCAAAAACCCAGTGCTGCCTTTTATTAACTGCTGTTAATAAATGTGGCTTCATTAACCAGGTTTGATAGCAAACGAGGGAAGATCAATCTAGTCCAGGAATGCTCTTCCCATGTGATGAATCTGAGAATCAAGGGGCTAGAGGATGCCCTGTTTGGTGGAAAATGGCTTTATTTTCTTTGACTGGCAGTTACAAAAGCATAAACCCTCTGCTTCTTGGAGGAAGGGTAGAATGCATGGCTGCAAGAAAAAGCCAGGATTAGCCCTGTTCAAAATCGGGACCTTATGTGCAAACTGATGGAAAGTAAATAACTCACTAGTTCATGTGTCTGAGCAAAATGATACAGGGCTAGAATTATTTAGTAAAAGGTATTGACTGTGGAAAATAGCAAAGTGGCATACTGAAAGCCTGAGTGAGAACACTTTGTTAGTCAGCTCTGAAATGTTCCGCACTTCAGGGTCAAGCTGAAACACACTGAGGCCTAAAGATGTCCACAATGTTGGAACAGCTGCATCTTAACTCTTATTCCTAGGTTTACTTGAATAAATATCACCAGGGCTGAGACCTATCATAAAGGGCTTTAGAAAGCTGACAAAGTAACAAAGACGCCTCACAAAATAGGTCTCAGGCTGAATGCCGGGCTAATATTCTCTAATCCCAAAGGACTTTTCAAACAAACATATCCCCACAGAGGTCTATTTACTCAACAACTGGCATTTAAAATAGGTATATTACCAAGATACAACATTCTCTGCCTCTGTTTATACTCTGAAAATCAATATCACAAGAGGAGGAAAGGGTCCTTGGTTGTTAATATCCTCATGACTTTACAATTCTTTCTCCCCCATTCCCTCCTGAGATGTCTGTGAATAGCTGGGAATGAATAATGTCTTAATTGCCCATGAAAAGTATACTTAACTGCTAATATAAATATATACTCAGAATGAGGACTTCAGGCTACAGAATGTCTTATTATTTAGTAACTGTAATTATTAACTCAGTGCGTAAATGAACTAAGATTTTCTTGGGTTCTCAAATAGAAGATTGTATCAGATCGTTGATAAGAATAAAACAAATTTTACTTTGGTTTTAGTTTATTTTTGTTTATCTTTTCCCTCTCATTCTCAATCTGCTTGTAAAATGAAAAAGAAAGATGATGAAAGGAAAACAAATATATAACATATATGTCATTAAATCAGCCATATACTGATGCTTCGAAAGAGGAGCAATAAGTCCATAGATAAGTGTAAGAGTGTAAGAGGCTTTTTTTCACATTCCAGCCAATGCTCAGGGATTCATCTCACAGGTTTAGACAGTTGAAACATAGGGTTTGAATCTATGCTTGTTTACTTATTTCTCTTTTAACACGTCCCCAGGCCAGACAGAATATCTCAGTGAGCAAGTGTATCCAAGATAGGGAGGTGTTCCTGTGCTGTGCCAACTGCTCAGCAGTCAGGTGGTCTACTTGGTGGTGTCAGAACATGTTTTTTCTCCAATGTAAGGAATATATTTATAGGAGGGTTGTATGTTTTTATTTGTTTTACCCCAGGGATGTGTTAGAGCAACAAAGCTCATTGTAACCATGCTATACACTATTATCTAGCTCTTCTTGGCAGTGGAGTTCAAACAAGCTTATGGAGCTGGAAAGCATTGTTACCCTTGTTTTTGGCCATCTGGAAAGTGAAGCATGGAGATAGCAGCATTCAGCTCAACAAACACCATCCCCAGTGCGATACTAATTATCCTGCATAATCCTGCAGAAAACTACAGCACAGTGCTAAAGGAAAACCCTTTACTAGTTATGAAATGCTGCTGAAAAGTCCTCACTCAAGTCATCTGAGTGTATAATACACAAACTGTGAGCAACTCAAGTAGTAAAGGAGTCCTATTCCAAATGACAGCCCTTCAGAGGAGCAGTGTTCTTTTCTGCTGAAGGCAGATCTAGTATTGTGCACATTTTCAGTCTTTTCTAGTTTAAAAGCTAAATGAAGCCCAAGGGAACATTTCCAGTGTGTTGCAGGGATGTTAAGATTATGATATATCAAAATGACTCTAGCAATATACATGGCCAGGTTCGTGTATGTGTGATCTGAATTCAGGGAAAAGAACATGCCAGAGATAACCAAGATAATTCAAGGATGTCCTAAGGCATTCGCTGAAGTGACAGACCTAATGGTTGACTTCAGAGTCAAAAAGTAGAATAGTGACAACTGGCTGGAGCAACTCGGACCTAGAGCTTCAGGGCTTAACTTGAGCACAGGGTTTCAAAGGCAGCAGACACTTAAAGAAGATCTGCAGACCAAGCATGTAGCTTTCCATCTGTTGACACCATTTGCTGTGGAGTCTGATGGCTCACAGGGCCATCATGATCTAATGGTGTACAGACTGGCAGATTTGTTACATGCAAAAGTCTTGTTCAGGTCTTTTACTTCCAGATATGGAGGAGCTGTGTCTGTGATCAAAGGGAAGGTTAACTCCAAGAACAGCTTAATGTGGGGAACTAACAGCCATATGAGCCACATCTTCCTTCCTCAGGTGGATATATGATTCCTTGTAACTTAGTACTATGTACACGTCTTCTTATCTCCCTCATAGTGCTCAGGACTCTGTGGTTGCAAGTCTCATGAGGGATGAATAAAGTGCAAAAATATTGTCCTTTTGTGTTGTTCCAAGATGATGTTCAAAAATCTAATATTCTGTTGTGTCTCGTGGTTTCTAAGAGTCTGCAGTTAGGTTTTGACCTCCACTATACAGATTAGAAAAGTTCCCTATAAATAAACAGTTCTTTGAAGACAGCATTGTCTCGGTTCAATTTATACAGCCATACAGCCGACATATATTGAGGGTGGGCCTGACTTCTCCTCTGGTTGGATTAGACTTCCTCTCAAAATTAAAAGCTGATGGGATAATTTCTTGCAGATACAGTGTCCAGTACAAGTATTAAGCAAGTAAAATAATACAAGGGACCTGGCACAAGTACAGAGGAGACAAACCCTCCAGTCAAATCACCCACCTCCACCTCTGCCCCCGTGCAGCAGTGGATACATTAATACTTATTATTTTTTATTAAAACTTCCATTATCTTGGTAAAAATTACAAAAAGACAAAATAACAAATGAACATGCTGTCAATACTCAATGCTTCCTTGAAATTATAGGACTTACGTATTTCCATTTATGTGGAAGTCATACAGATTCATCTATACATTTCCAATATTTAAAATTAAATTTAAAAAAAAAAATTCCAATAATTTAAAAAATCATGGACTAAAAGAAGAAAAGTTTGGGAAGGAAAACAATCACTCATTTTTAGTAATTTCTTCAGTGGTAAAGAAAGGGAGAGGAACAGTACATAAAAA
>WUAM01000383.1:8444231-8496147 GCA_024336885.1 Actenoides hombroni
AGAAAGGGAGAGGAACAGTACATAAAAAATAATTATTTAATTTAAAATAGTAGAATAATACCACAAAACTGTTTAATTGAAAAGAAATTAGTTTTATTTTTTTAAATTCAGATTAAAACTATGTTAAATGTGTTATTGTTCAAAAAAAATATTCATTTTTTTAGTAAGACCTGTTTTCCAAAGGAAAGATATCCACAACATCCTTCATGCAAGTGAAGAATACAAATGTATTACCGAGTCCTTTGAAGCATCCAGTCACATGGAGGTAGCTATTTTTAATGTTTGCTTGCAACCATGCAAAATACATGTATTTCCCTTTTTGGCACTCTAATGACTCTATCAAGACTCTCAAAGTATGGAACATCAGTGTTTAAAAAAACAAAAAGAAAAGGAATTCAGTTGTTCTTGTGAGCCTTGTGCTGTCTGGGTAACTGGTCTAATGCTCTTCTGCTTCAAAGAAGTGAAAGCACAGACATCTTTCCAACAGCTTCTAAAGTTCAGTGAGTTCCAGAGGAATGGAGATACAGGTATCCCATGTCTCAGGAGAGGCAATCCCTCCTGGAGAAGGATAGCAACAAGGACACGGTGGTAAGCAAGAGGTCACAGATTTTCTTAGACTGACTTACTTCTACAGTTGCAAAGAAACAGAAAATTTCCAGACTAAGTTTAGGATCCAAAGGAAGAAAAAAGCTGTTCTGACAAGCCTCATCTTGCAGGTTGATACTGCTTTGGTAAGTGTGGAAAATACCTGAGCATTTACAAAGTGACTGAAACACTGTGCTCTACACTCACTGAGGTGGTAGAGGAGTTTCTGACTGGAGAGGGACAACTGGAAAAAAAACTTCTCATCTTTGCTGAAGGAAAGGAAGGGGAGGTTTTCATGTTTTCATTCTGGGTTGTGCACCCCAAATGGACATTCCACATTTTGGAGGAAAGTCCAGACTAGCAGTATTTAAGATTAGTCATAGTTAATCTCTCTCTGAGGTGATTCATCTCAATCTATCACTGTATTTTGAACTTTGTGAAAGAAGAGTGGCTTTGACTAACACTGAGGGGCTGAACAATTTGTTCATGCATGTTACCATCAACAGAGAAAATGTTACTATTTCAGTTAAGGTCCAGATTCCTTAATCTTGCCTGGACCTCTTTCAATTGCCATTTTGGTGATTCTGGCTTCCATCTGGGGACTATGATCAGAACAGCTTGCCATAGGCTTTAGCCGCAGTCAGATGATCAGTAATTTTGTCAGTGTGAACAATCTAGATGGTATATTGTTCAATCAGTTGCAGCAGGTACTGGAAAATACAGATGGGGCAACAGGAATCCTCAATCTTTGTGCTACTGTGCCACACCAAGCTCCTGCCTTTGGTGCCCACAACCACTCCCAAGCCTGCCCCAAGGCAACAGCTGCCTGTGTGGCAGTTTCCCAGCTTCATCCTGGCAGGTTGCAGTGTCCTCTTAGGACCTCCCTCTAAGGACAGTACAGATATACCCAAAGATACTGATGTCAAGACAGCTGAAGCAAAGCTAAAAAGCCCATTTCATCCATCAGGGGTTTTGCTGGCAGCTCCTGGCGTGCAGCGCTCCTCCCGCTATCACTGCGAGCTGGGAGCGATACCCCCCTGCCGTGCTTCATCCTGCCTTTTCAGTCAGAGCTGAACAGAGTCAGCAATGTGGCTTGTCCAAGGCCACCCAGAATGAGCACAGGGCTTGGAATAGGATCCATGTCTCCTTGCTCTCAAGCTCAAGAGGGGCGTTTGGCTTTTTTTTTTTTTTTTGAAGAACAAGACCTTCTTTCCTGTAGGTTGCCGAGCGTCCTGGCACCGGCCATAGTGAACAGTCCCAGCTTCGGCTCTATACAAGAATGAACTGGGCACAATTTCCAAGAGATCCGAGGGCTGTCTGCTGGGACACAGGGAGAGAGGTTTCCAATCCAAACAAAGCGGGGAAAGCATTATGCAAAATTGCTTCTCCATCCCCTTCTTTCCCACTCTTTCTCTTTGCATCATGTTGACAGAGGATGTTTCTCCTGGCCGTGGCCTGGCTGCTGGTACCTCCTCCACATGGGCTTCTGCGGCCTCCCAGGGTAGAACTGATGTCTCACAAAGAGGTTCAGATTTTCATGAACTGGCTTCATTTCACATGGGTATGAAACCCAGCCTTCTCTTAAATATTTCATCAGGGAAACTCCTTCCATCTAATTCAAATAAATAGATTAATAAATAAGTAGATAGATAGTGAATTTTTTTTTCTTGGATAATTACAAATTGTTTGCTTCAAGGAAATTGAGTTATTTATTATTTTTAGATATTGAGAGTTTCTACAGGGTCTGTGTGTGAGTGAATTGGTTGGAGGACCCTGTGCAACACCCACGTAAAGCCACTTGCCCCAGCACTTCTCCACCAGACATGTGACTAAGATGACACAACCAGCTTGAAAACAAAGCATGAGGGACAGGAGAGGGAAAATTCAAATCCAAAGTTACATCTAAAAAAAAGCCAAAGAAAATTTTATTTCAAAATGTCAAAATTGTACATTTTGACACTGTCAGTACTTTTCCTCTCTTTTTCATATGATTTTGCTAACCTTTTCTGTTGAGATGACAGTCAGCTCTCTGAGAGCAAAGGCCTCTATCAAAGCTTTTCCAAATAGTCCCAGAGGAGATGTTTCATTTCCTAATGAAATCCATTTTATGATGGATTAAATACTATTCTCTTTGGTTTTGAAATGCAGTTTTGTGGAGGAAGACTAGGGAAACAGGATGACTCCAGGTGCACACAGCCCTGAATCCTAGTCACAGCTTTGCCACTTGTTCTGGTGTATTTAGGAATGTCCCTTGGCACAGCCAATTATTCCTGTGAAAAACATCAGAAATACCTTTTGCAAGAGCCTGTTTATGGTGCTGGCAGGAAGCACCAAGCTAACCAAAAATACCTGTGTGCTGTACGGGAGCAGCACCACTCACCCCTTAGCTGTGGCTGCAGTTGTGCTTAGCAGAGCATGGCCAAAGGTTCTCCTCTGCTTTCCTACTGCCATTTTTTTTGAAATTAGAAAGCGTGAATTACTAGAATTACTAGAAATACCAGGGACCTGAGATGCACAGGAGATATTTACTTTATGTAAGAGCTGTGCACCCAGTATCAAAATTCAGGCCCTCCTCCAGGGTTTGAAATTTGGCATCAAAAGGGCAGCCCACCGTAAATCATTAGCCACTTCTGGAAATCTCAGCCAGTGCTGCAGAAAATGAGAAAACCTTCTGCTGGAAGTTAAAAGAACAATCCGTAAGTAGTTTTAGCAGCTACTGTGTGTCCTTGCTGTACTCAGTTACTTAACCTGAGACTAAGTTTCTTCCCAGGCTCCTAGCCCAACATGGCATGTTTGCTCTGCTGGAGATTCAGTTCTTGTACATCATGTAGTAAATATAAAAAAGGAGGTTTACAGACCACTGAATAGAGAAATCTCTTTCCAGGTCAATGCAAGAAATTATAGAGCATTGGAAAGCCCTAGTTTTATCTCCTGCCAAAGGAGGGATTAAGCTACAATGATTCCCAGGCCCAGGGTCTTTTTTTTTTTTTCCCTTTGCCTCTGCCTTCTTTGAGTGCAAAATTGACAGAGACGAGTTTTCACTCCAAACAGCTGTCTGTTATTTGAATGGAGTCAGTTCCTAATCCCGCACATGCCTGCCATCAGAGGCTGCTGTAGTGGAAATGTTTCTAGTATCAAAACAAAGCCTCTGGCACAGAGATCTGTTTGAGAGGGCTCTGTGTGTAACCTCTGCTTTCAAATACTATCTTTTCTCCGAAGGCACTGCTCTGTTGGCTATCAAACTAGTCATTACACATTTAATTAAGAAAAGATGCACTCTATTTTGCATAATTATAAAGGAGGAAAATCAATATAAGATGCTCAAATGAAAATCAGTTGTTTGAATCCTTCAATTTATTTTTCTTTTACTGTGTGTTTTCCCTCCTTCAGTTTTCATTTGGAAATCGGGGCTTCAAGTGAAGTGGTCTGAAATAATGAATGGGATTGTTCTGAGAACTGTAATTCCCAAAGATCAGTAGCTGGAAATGCTCATACCAACCATTAATACTAAAATGTCTACACTTTTAGGTAGAATAAACATTCTAGGTATTTCTCTAGTTACTTGCCAATCCATACTTGTTTTTCAAAACTCAAAAGGTCATGTACTGCTGATTTACATAACATTTAATTCCAAATATTGTCAGGTTTGCTTATCTCAAATTAGGGGAAAATAACCCAGCAGGTGCAATAATGCCACTCAGTTTGGGATGTCGTGTAAGACCTGAGTTCTCTCCCTGCTTCCGTTGACAACTTCCATCGGCAAAAGACTTGCTCTCTTTGCCTCATGTCCTGTCTGTATGACCTTGACAGAAAAAATTCTGTTGTTAAAAATGTCTGTCCACTCATTCTGGCAGGAACTGATTCTCACTATGTGTTTGTACAGAAGCGAGGATGTTGCACCTCATCTTGGTCACACTTATACCAAGAAGGTCTGTCACTGAGTTAAAAGCACACAGAAGGAGATTGCCCTTTGATTAGTACAGCAGAAGAGCAGCATGCCACGTTTCTGAATAGATGATGAAACCAGAACTGAACTGTCCAAGTTTAAGAATTCAAATCTGTACATTTTTTGTTAGAGGGGATGAAAATCATGTGTCCACACACAGAGCAAGGTTCAGGGAACTTAAATGACTTGCTAAGAGCTTCACAGAGACTCCAAATCAGACGTAGGGATAGGTACATGCCTGGGCTCCAAATATGAGGCTGTCATTTCCACTAGAAAACACAGAAAGAGGTGATGCAACTGCCAGTGCCAGAGCAACTCCAGTGGACTGCAGTGCCTTCACCTTCCTCAGAACATCCTTCACAACAAAATACAACAGCACAAGTCCCATCTCTTTCACTTCCACAGTTGCTTTGGTTCAGAGAGGGTCAGGAAGATCTTCTCCATAGCCCCTCACTGTTCTTTCAGTTGTGGTCCTTGAAAGATCAAGAAGATGCAGAGCAAATACAAACATCAGGGAACAGATTCTGTAGAAAGATATATAGATTAATCCTGGGGGAAAAAAGGAGTTATCTAGTTTTGGGGATGTTATTTATTTTTATAAATGGCTTCTTATTTGAATGGCAGAAATTCAGAAATGTAAAGGATTGCTTCCCACATACTCTGGATCCTTCTGAACATGGCCAGGCAAGGTGAAGTGAGATGCTATACCACCTCAAGGGAGAGGCACTGCTCACAGCAGGGTGCTGAGCTCTAGGAATGCCTGGATTCTCATGGGCAGCCAGAAGCAGGTGATGGGCTCCCCAGGGCAGCTCACACAACTGAGTGTCTCTGTGGCATTGGAGGCCGAAGAGAGGACAAGAACAAGAAAATTTCATCTACTAGCATAGAGCTGTACTGAGGTGTTGTAAGAACAGAAGGGCAAGTGCTGTAGACGTAGTGCTTAGGGATATGATTTAGTTGAGGTCTTGTCAGTGTTAGGTTAATTATTGGACTAGATGGCCTTAAAGATCCTTTCCAATCTAGGAAATTCTGTGATTCTGTGCTTCTGTGCAAGGCTGGTATCATCTTCAGGGATGGCAGGGTTTTGGATAGGAGCAGTATCACTCTCAAGGAGTCAGTGAGACATGCTGAGGATGGGCACTTCAGGGGAAGAGACCATTGAGGGGAAAGTGGTGTATGAATTGGCAAAGTATGCACAGTGGGAAGGGCTGGAGCTTGATGGGCCTTGACAGTGCTAGTGCAGCCCCTACAAAGGCAAATCAAGCGCTTTAGATAATGAGAAGCTTACTACCGAAGCATGTCTTTATAACTAATTACTTCATTTGGCACAATAATCCCTCTCAAACTGACTTAATGCTCAGTTCAAGAAGTGTTGGAAACTCCAGCAGGGTCAGCTCACTATTGGGACCCTCTGAGGTGCCTGGCTGGCTCTCCCTGCCTACTGTGGACAGAGAACGATTGGTGCCAGTATCGTCACAGTAGAAGGGATGGAGTATCAAAGCAAAGAGCATGAAGAGACAGCTCAGAGAGGTTGGTCAGCAGAAGTTACCTCCAGCAAAGACACTGTCTCACTGCTGTGTGCCTCAATTTAAAAGTGATGTTCCCTCTCTTTCTTCATCACCAGCTCACAAACACATTAACCTCCTATTTGTCATAACATGTCCCTTCTGGGGTAAAAACAACAACCAGAAACAGTTTTCAATTCAAACTGAAAACCTGCTATTGGGAACCCAACAACAGCTAATGAGGAGAACTTTGAATAAGCCCCTTGGGAGGTTTCAGCAGGAGGTGGCAGCTGGATTGGGACCACAGACATCTCCTGTGAGCTGTGTTTTTTCTGCCATGGAGTTGGAAGGGCAGCAGTGTGAGGACAAATCCAGATGGTGGGCTCCAGAGTCTGCCCTTGGGCCAAGCCATCAATTGCACCAACCTACTGATATGCGGTGTTAGTCCAAGAAGAAAGCCCCTAAGCTTTGGCGGAATGCAGAAGGCAGAAGGGTATGAGAAAGGATGTCTTCTGCACAGCCTATGCTTTGGTTTTGTGCAAAGGCAGTGAAGCAATAAACCCAGAAATGTTTGATTGCTTGTTTGTTCTTGTAAGTGAATAGAAATTCCCCTCTGAATAATAGAGCTGAAATAACCAATGATCTGGGAGACAGGATCCATTCTGTTTTCAGGTGAACTCTCCAGGTGACTTCAGTTCAACCCCTAAGACCTTCATCTGGGAGTATGGGACTTTCACTCAGATGTATGTCCTGGGTGACCTGAGATGGGCGCTGAAGGTGGGCAAAGGCAGACTCAGAAGTTCCCATCACCTTCTGCATCTCAGACATTCACCTCTGCTCCCGCCCCAACACTCACTGTCCCACCACGTGGTAGAACCACTGTTTGGCCATGCACCACAGCACCAGGGGTAAAACATCAATTTGTAGACTTTTCCTGAAAGGACATTTTTAACCCCATTTCAAGGACCTGCATCATCCACCCACAGCTATCTGTCCTGCCACACCAGGAGCATTGGCTAATGGTAGCACATGGGCAGGAATGAGTGGGATTGCTGGGAAATAGGGACATTGCCTGCCAACCTCTTCATTAGGCCTAACAATTTATAAAACTGCCATTTTTCTTTAGCTTAGGAGACTCTTCATCTTCCTGTGTAAAGTGCAATTAAAGCCTTTCTGCTTTTTGATAGACTTTGTCTGGAGAGAGGTATTGATGTCTATTGATGGAGGCTGTTCAATTGCCTCAGGTAGGTGACACCATTTGAACAAGGTTATTTACATCTGCTTTTTCTCACAGTCTTGGACAAGGTGATAGTAATGGGAGAGAGTCCTTGAGTGGCAATGGAAACTTCAGACTTTACACAATATCATATCTGTAGAAGTGGGACATTATCTCTAACAAATACTAATTTAGCTGTCAGGAAGTTTTTCTTTCTAAGTAAGCAGCAATATTCACTTTGACAGTTTATTTTGGGGGTAAATTTGGGAGGTTTTAATTTTTATCATTTTTCAGAATTTTGGGGTGACAGTTTTTCAAAAGCAGCAAAAAAGTTTGAAGAAGAAATTTAAATGAAAAATCACGTTTGGACCTTCCCCCAACCCCTCCCACAGACAAGACCTACCTTAATCCACAGTGTTTTCAGATCAGAAACTGAATGGCTTCTTGTATCACTCCAAAGAACAGAAAATGGTCAAAGACATTTTGCAGAGTGGGTAGGAAGAGAAAAACTGATCTATAGTGTTTGAAATCTAAATTTCACCATCATAAGACAGAAAAGAAGCACATCCTATTCTTCTAAGTGATAGACTGAAAGATTGGTTGATTTTTTTATCTCCTTCCCAAGCAGCTTTGCTCATCTGTAAACCTCTACAGATCATGTTCAAAATGGCTGTAACCGATACTGAGGTCAGTTCTGTGGAGCATCCCCCAGGCTTGATCTCCAGTGCCATTATTTTGGGAGTCGTTGCTTTTCCTGGGCCTCGCCAGTAACAGATACGAGGAGACAGAGGGGATAACATGAAATGCTTTAAACAAATGCTTTCCTTAATGCACATCCCACAAGCCACTAATGCTCCAGGGGACCTTTGCCAAGGGTTGCTTAAACATTTTTTTCCAAGAAACAGCTTTTCTTCCTCATCATCCTGGCCCCTCTCATCCCGGTGGAGGTTTAGGGTAGACTGGAGACTCCTGGCTGAGTTCTCAGGTGGCCATGCATGATCATGGAGGGGTGGGAGGACCCCCTTCTTCTCTGGGTATACAGTATATGTGCACACGCAGAGACACATGTGTGGGGCTGCTGGCAGGGATGTGCGAGAAAAGTTTGTGCAGCAGGATCCTTCAGATAAGGATGTCCCAGCTCTGCTTTCCCCCACAACTATCAATTAGATTCTCAACTGTGAGCCTCTCCCTTGCTTTCCCTGCTTCAAAACAAAAGGTCCGTTCAGGGAATGCCAAAGTGCAACTGGATAAAAATGAAAAAAAAGACATCATCTTTCCCTTTGCTCCTCTTATGGTGTCTGAAAGGGCATGCTTAGCATGCAAATAAAACCTGCTGACTTCACACTCTGCTGGAGAAGGAGATTTGAAACCAACAAAAATAATTGTCACTGTGTTTAGCCAGAGTCAATAAAAGCACTAAGGGCCTGGCAGTGTCAAACCCAGGAGAAAATAAATTGCCAGTTCATGAGCACTCCCTACAATGTATCCTGAAAAGAAGTTTTCTTTCCTTTCTCCTCAGAAAAACATGATGGGGAGGGAGGGGGAGAGAGCTGAGATGGGGGAGAGCCTGGCAACGTATATTTCATGTCTAATGATATTGTTTTAGCGGTGAACAATAAACTGTGGAGCCTTGAATGATGGCATAGGAAAGAATAAATAAAAGCACTGCTCACACTGATTGCCTGCTGGATCTCACAGTAAATCTGAAGTAAAGCATCTTATTTGTAGGGACAGGCAAAAACATTGCAAAAGCAATGGAGCGACATGATCTAACTTTTCCAAAATTCTTTTTGATGCCCAGCCTGAGACACAGTCAAGGGACCTGATTTCAGGAAGGGGAAGAGCTCAGCACAGTCTCCAAATGCTAGAGTGTTTTAGCCCTGAAAAATGAAGGTGCCTAGTGCTACACCTACAGGGGATCAGACATGGGGGGGGTGTCAGATTCTCCATAGTCATGTCTGGTTTTATTCCCTAGCTTTGCCAATCTCCCTAATGGCATTGCCCTCCCCTTACGAATCTTTCCTCACCTAAAGCCACCAGCCACTCTTGAAAACCGAAGCCAAAACCAGAGTTCTAATAGTTTCCAGAGATCATGAGAGCATGAGGGAAAGCCACATCCAAATGATCTTTTATTGAATGTTTTAACAAAATTAAACAGAATATGGTAGAATGTAGGGACAAAAAAGACAGAAAATAAACGAAGTTATTTGTGTTTCCTTTTCTGTGTTATTTACCCTTACCCTGGTAACCTCCTTCTATTTTAGCCTTGTTTGTCTTAGTAGTGTTAGGTGCCCAACGTGAGTGCCTTAATTTTCAACCTAAAGCGATGTCCTGGATGTTGTTAGACATCCATGCAGACCTTAGACATGTGCCGCACTTATGGACCCACCTTGGAATGTATGGCTCCAAGCATTAAAGACATCTTGTCTATGAAGAAGGATACACTGCCCCAGTGATACTGACCAGTGACATCCTTTAATTGTTTTAAGCAAAAAATGCTCATTCAGTGAGTCCCGAGTCATCTGGTGGGCATGAAGACAGTAGGTAACCCAGAGACCTGAGAAGGCCTGAAGGAAAACTGGCAGCACACAGAAGCAGGGATGGGGTTGAAATGAGGCAGCTGGTGATCACTTTTTCTTTGTTAACATCCCAATGGATGGAAGGTGCTGGACAGCAAGAAGGGAAGGGAGATGGATTTATATGTTTCTTTCGCCCTTCTGCCACAGAGACCTTGGTACTCACAAGAAGGGAGAGATGTTCCCATCAAACAAACAGAGGTAGAAATGACATCTTCTTTCTCCCAGGAACAGAGGCCTATGTTGCTTGGACAAGATTGCCACCATTTGCACCCCTGGTGCTTGATCTGTTCAGTCTTCTTCTGTAGAAGATCAAACCAAAAAACAGATTGTTTTTCTCCTGTCGACCTCTACCATTCTTTGGCTACCAAACCAAGTGGGTTTCACAGGGGCAAAAAGTGTTTTCAAAGAGAAAGGCAAAAGACTGAACACGTATCTGCCCAGTGCTGGAAAATACCCGCTGCTGCATGCAAAGCCTTGTACAACATTTTTAATTAGATGTGACAGCTCAGGGTTCAAGCATGTGAGGAATTCCAGGCTAGATGAAAAGGGACTGGGCAGAGATCAATAGGGATAAAGAGGCAGTGATAAGGAGAAGGACCTGCTTAATCTTGTTTTTATCTCTGTTTATTTATCCTCTGTCAGCAGTGCTCTCCTGATCAAACACACAGGCATGTAGAATCGAGTGCACTTACTCCTTACGACATTACAATGACAACAGGGCCAGTGCTCACATCCTCGTTCACCCCCATCCCTTGGCAAACAGGGTCTTCTGCTGGCTGACACACAGCAATTGCTGCCCTTTTTTGCTCTTTGGTGCTCAGCAGCTTGTCAAGGCACTCGACTCTGGCATGTCTCCTTTCCTTTCCCTTGCAGCTGATAGCAAGTGTCACTCTTCTCCCATGCCTTCACACTTGACAACTTGCATTGAGGCTGGGCTGGGGATTTGCAAGGGAAGTCCATGAGGTGTCAGAGAATGGAGGTGCTTTGCCCTCACCTCCCACTGCCTCAAGAAGTCCAACTCTTCCAAGTTATTTTACTCTGTGCCTCTTTTTTTTTTTTTTTTTTTTAAGGTGTAAAAATCACAGTTTGCCTTGCCCTTCAGAAAAGGGACTCTACAGAGATGATGCCAAAGGTCTGGGGGGCATCATGGACCTCAGTGAGGGAGCACTGCTTGCAAGTCAAGACAGGGCTAAGCTCTCATTCATTAATCCTCGTTGTCAGGATTAAGTAGGGATTTCATCTCTGATTTACACTCTTTCTGATGGCTCTCCTCTATGTCAGCTCCGAATTTTGACCCAAAATGTATTTCTCTACTCCTTGGGGTTTCACCATCCTGCTTATACAAAGCAGGGACACTGGGCAGCCTCTTCAGTGGAGATACTTGTAGGAAAATGTGGCTGGGATTTTCAAGAGACATGGGGGCCAATATTCCCATCTGCACCAGGGCCCTCTTCACTGCCTAAACACACAACCAAACTAAGCTCCAGGGCAGTTGCTTGATTTAGAGCAGCTGAGAGTATATCTGGATTTTTGGAGAGCATGCATGCTGTGACTCCAGAGGAGAAGCTGGTCTCTAAAGCACAAAATATATGGCAGCCTATACTTAACCATATATTCTCTGAGATATTTCCAACCCCTCAGGCTTGTTGAATAAACCTAATTCGAGCACGGCTATTTTAACATATCATTGCATCTATTTCCAAGATGATTTGTTTGCCAAAAGTGTAGCAAGGCTTGACTTCTGTACAAGGCTTTTCTGCTGAAGATTGTGTGAGGTAGGCTGTTTCCAGCATTGTCTTAATTACCAGCAATCTCTACCTGCAAATTAACAAATTCTGTAAGGCACTAGAAAATATTAAGCATCATAACTGCTACCACATCGTAGGTTTATCTTCCAGTCTAGGTCAACGTAGAAGGAAGATGTTGGTGGCATATTTAAGCACTTGGATCAACAGGGATACAATGAAGAGTGAATACAGCACTTTCAAAAACCCATATTAATTTCTTTTCCACTCTACTCAGTGCTTGTCAAGCCACACCTGGAATCATGTGTTGAGTTTTGGTCCTGCTAAATAACATGACATGGACAGGCTGGAGAGGGTCCAGAGAAGGGCCACAAAGAAGATCAAAGGACTGGGAAGCTGCTATATGAGGAAAGGCTGAAACAACTGGGCTTGTTCAGCCTTAAGAAAAGAAGGCTTAGGGGAGACCTTATCACCATGTTCCAGTATTTAAAGGGTGGCTATAAAGAACTCCTTTTTTACAAGTGGTCATATGGGAAAGACAAGGGATAATGGGTACAGTTTACTCCTGGGAATATTCCAATTAGGCATAAGAGGAAAAATTTTCACAAGGATACAACCATTGGCATAATTTCCCCAGGGAAGTGCTGGAATCTCCAATGCTCACCAGTTTTAAGATTCAGCTGGACAGGGTGCTGGGCTATCTTATCTAGACTGTGCTTTTGCCAAGAAAGGTTGTACCAGATGATCCTTGAGATCTCTTCCAATCTTGTATTCTATTCCATGACTGAATGATGCAAGAATTAGATATTTCATTGAAATACTCAAACTAAACTTAGACTGTTGGTGTGTTCTGCAGAGGTTGCTTAGAGAGTGAGTCGGTCTGTCTTGCATCTTTTGTTGGTGCCTCATTCTTTCTTCTGTCTAAAGAGGAAAACTTGACTGATTGTGTCCCTTGCTTAAATAACTACACTTGTAACAGATTAATCAGACCAAGGCATTTTTACAAATGATTTGTTAACCCCCTTGGCACCTTTGAGATAACCAGAAGCTTCACAGGTGTTATATACCAAGAAAGAAATGCTATTTGCTTTACAAATTTCCCAGTGTCCCCTGGGGACAGAAAGTGTCTCTGAGATGTAACAATCATGTTGTTGTTTATCTGTCCAAAATGGGTTAGGAAAATCTGCTGTCAGGATCACTAGCAAACAAACAGCAGCATGTTTGTAGAGCTCCTAAGGTTGTTTTCATAGATGAGGCTTGTGGCTGACCTGTCTGTAACCACTGTTACACTGGCTTGTCCGACTGTCTGCAGTGTTATCATAACTCCTACCAAAACTCCATTGCTAATGCTTATCCTCCCCCTTAGGAAGCTGAAGGCCGTGGGACTGCTGAAATCTCCCTGTCTTTCTCCTCACCTAGGTCCTGCAACATGAAGTCTTACTGCTTCTAACTGCAGCCCTTCCAGACAAGCATTACGTATGTGCAGCAGTGACCCTGAGCAAGGTCACCACTACTCAGTGGGAGCATCAACCTGCATCAGCTGGGTGCCTGCATCAGCTGCAGGCAGATTGCAAATCCTTATCTGCTGTGTGGGCACAGAGAGGAGCTGTGCAGCAGTCTCCTAAGATTTGCTCAGTAAGGCCCTTCAAAAGAAGGTCCCTGAAAAAAAGCCTAAGACTATACATCAGAAGGAGAATAAAGCTTCCTTTCTTGGCATACCTTTAAAAGTTGTTCAACAAGGGGAGGTAAAAATACCCAAATTACCAGTTGTTTTTCACCTAAGTGTTCAGCTTCTTGCCAACAGGCTTGAACTTTTTTTATGATATGTTCACACCAGGAAAAAACTCCATGTGCCCCCTTCTAATCCTTCCCTAAACCTCTCCCTTACTATGACCCGTGTTATGACCCATGCAGCTACCAGAGAGCTGTTGACCACTGCTTATCCTATCAGTCATAGTTATCTTAATATTACCTTTCTCCCTTTTGTCTAATTAGCTATCTCCATGTCCTGTAGGTAGGCACAAGAATCAGATTTCTTAGCTGCTACCCTGACACAGATAATATTTTAAGTGTGCTTGGGGCCTGCAGAGGCTGCAGCAATGAATGGGGTGAGGGCTATCATACCAACCTGATGAGCTACCTGGGATCTGGATGTGCTTGGGTGAAGCTGAGGGATTTAGACCTGGGCTATTCCTCACCAAACTACACTTCCTATCACACACAAAAAAAATAATCATATTAAGCTATTTTTAGTATTATTTAGCTCTGCTAAGAAGAGAAATACGAGAACCAGAGCTGGCATTGAACCCAGCACACAGGATGAGATCTACACTGTGTCCCTCCACAGTCTGAGGGTATTTGTATCCCGAGTCCCCTGTTAGAAAAACAGGGAGGCAAGTTGTGAAATATAGATCTGAGTTCAGGTTCAGACACAGAATTCTCAGGGTATTCAGTTCCAGCAGATGCAGAAACCAGGAAAAAATCAAACAAACAACAAAAAACAACCACCCAAACAGACAAACACACACCAACCAAACAAAACAGGAGAGAGAAAATGAAGGAAAAGAGAGTGAAGAAGAAAAAGCAGGGGAGGGGGGAATTCTTTACTTCATCCTGACGAAAGCAAGACAAAACACTTCATTAAATGTTAATGATACACTAATTTTTGGCTAAATGTTTATTTTTAATTTCTCTTCTAACTCCTTTGCCTGTATTATTCCTTTGTTCAGCCCAGCTGTCTCTCAATCTGCTAAAGAAATATAACGTCCCACTATTCTTTAAGTGTAAGGTGCAGCAAGCAATGCCTGCCAACTATTTTTGCTCTAACTGGGGACCCCAGTCTGGGCCCCAGTTAGCATTTTCTCCTTTCTAGATTCTCATCCACTGCTGATACCTACAAATGTGCCAAGTGAGAGAAGCATCTACTTTTTCCTACCCATATACACTGGCACTTCTTGTCCCAGAGGCTCTGTGGCCATTTCTATTTTCTGATTTGGCATTTTTTCTGATCCCTTAGCCAGTTTGGAGCAAGCAACGGCCTTTCACTACAAGTAAGTGGTGGTACAATGTGTTCAGCACAGAGCAGACCAAGGGTGTACATGAACATCTCTCCCGTGGAACTGGAGCCAAACTGGAACTAAGGAGGTCTTTTAAGAAGCATGTTTGTATTACTGATGACCTTTTGGAAGAAATGATTGCCCTGTCCCATTTCTTCAGCCAAATTTGGCCTGCCTTGCATTGCACAGGCTTGATGAGCACGCAGCTGGGATGAGTGCTTTCCACCCAGTGGCAGGAGTGCACCCACAGGCAGGACAGCCCACAATTGCATATGGGTTTTGGAGAATTCATTTCCTTGTTTTCCTCAGAGGTCATGCTCTTTCCACTGCTCGACCATGTAAACAGACTAAGGTATGTGTTTTTGTTTTTTTTTTTTAAAGACTGCTCTACTCACCTAAAACCCCAATGAACTCAAAATTTTATCAGCTCGTTTCTGAAAGTCAGACCTACTGATCCTCCATCAAGACTGAATTTTCCTGAAGCAATCAAAATGCCTCCAAGCATGCCCATACTAAGAAGGGAACATCCACATTCACAACTGTGTGTATGATCACCGACATCCCATATGGGAAAGGTGAGGAGCTGGTGCATAAACTTGGTGTCTTCATTTTGACACCCACCAGAAGTCATATCCTAAAGTGTACTTATATTAATACATTGAAGTTTCTGCTAGATAAAGCATAGCTGAAAGCAGGAACTTTAATTCTTAGTCTTATGTGGGTGCTCTGAAGATTGGCCCAGTTGAAAAGAACCTCAAATCAAACCGGTTTGGGGTTTAGGAGACCTGGTTCTTCACTTATCACTGTCATCCCACCATGTACATCTAAGGCTGTTCCTCCAAGACACATCCTGCCAAGTCCAGCTCCTAGATTTGGCAGTGTAATCTGGTGCTTCTTCAAGACAGATAGTGACCTTATGGCTGAAATCTTTAATGAAGAGGAAGATCAGTATAATTTTAAGAGGTGGCATGCCTTGCTGAGTGTGGTTCACGTACTATCATGCAGGGTTTTTTTTTTTAAGATGCTCCAGAGGTGTCCATGAACCATAAATCAAGCCAAGTAACTCATTAGGAATAGGTATTTCTAATGCAGACATCTAAGGGAAAGTGAGATTATTCCCACCCCCTGAGTCCATGACTGTTACTCTGATTACACACCTTGTGATATTCAGATTTAAAATTCCCAGGGTAGGGACTGTAGACATGTTCTGTATTGATTTAGCATCAGCACCTGACAGGGATCAGATGTCTATGGGAAGATGCTAAACACAGATTACACAGCATAAAGAATAAATAAAGGGTTGTTCAGGCTGGTTAATTTTATCTTTTTTTTTTTTAATTGCTTACTTTATTTTGAGATAGCCCTATGATCAGTGAAGCACCTCTGCTTTCTCTTGTCCTGTCTCTGAAACTGAAGATAGTATTTAAAAATACTGAAATTTAGGGGCCAGGCTACCAAGATGTGTAAACTGGACATAACACTGATAGCAGTGATGTCCCAGTGAGCAGACTGATCTTGAGAAAGTGAACAGATACAGAGTGAGTTTAAGAACTTTACAGTAGAGATAAAGAAGGATCTGCATATTATTCAGTAAATCTCAAACTCCTGGTGATCCAGATGGTCCCTTTGCTCTTTTCCTGATGTGTGATCATTAGCAGAGATGTGTAGCCCATCAGTAAATCAACTTAAATACTTTGTTATAATAGTCCTCATTACAGAACATTGATAGATTAACTGTGCTCTCTTTCAGTTTATGAGCAAAGCTCTTTGCTCTCCCTGGCAGTGTGATTAATGTGAGGTTCACATACTTAACATTAGAGACCAGTATTTATGGCCTTAAAAACATCAAGAAAAAAGCAAAATGTCTGCTGTGACAGCATATATAGTACAAGTGTCAAATCTTATCAAGGATCCTCTCATCCATTATAGCTTCAAGAGGTGCTATCATTTACCAGGCTGACCTGGCAGACCTCGGAGCCTCATTGTAACATTCTTTGTATGGTAATCCAGTTAAGAGCAAAATGCAGGCTAAGTGAGACATAACTTAACACTTTCATATACTCCATAAAACCGTTACTGGGAAAGAAATCATCAACAAGCCAGACAAAGTCATTCTTCTCCAAGGGGGAAGGATGGAGTCAAGCTTAGCCAAGTGAAGTGATTTTCTCCCTCCCTTGTAGCACACAAAAAAAAAATATAAGTGAACAGTGGTGCCATTACTGATGTGTGGGTGACGTAATTTTGCAGGGGGACCATAAAGTAAATTGAGGCATGGTCCAGGCCAAGCCATCACACCAACATTTGCAATGGTTAGAGTTGTCTTCAATGATAATATTCTTTAATCAGAGGGGTTGAAACTTAGCAGGGGCTTGCAAAAGAGTTATAATGGGTTTGTCTGCAATGCAGCTCGAAAGCTTCAGGGAGCACAATAACCATTTATATTGAACTAATTCCTCTTACAGGACTCAGAATTCAAAATTTTGAGTGAGGGAAACAGCTCTAAGATCTCAAGTTTGGACATCCTGTTGCAAAGTCAAAATTCTCAGAAAGACCTGGATTGCCCTCCACCTCCCACACGTCAGGGACGTGTCTGTAATAGACAAGATTTACTTGAGGAGCTGTACTGCTCAGTGGTTGCCATCACAACATGTTTCATAGATGAGCTTGGAGACAGCTTGACGAAGTTGATTTATTAATATGATCCTATAATAGGACAGGTATTACTTAATGACTAATACTGGTCCTATGCAAGATCTCAGTTAAGTACTCAAAGGCACTTAAACATGCACGTATCACAGATACACCTTAATATCATTGACTTCAATGAGATACTGACATGAAGTTAGTCAAGAACATGCTTAAGTATGTTCATGAATCAGGGCCATTATTTGATTAAAACTACTTGTGGAATTTGTGAAAATGCTGACAGATTACAGAAGTCTCATTGACATAAAGCTGATTCATTATTTGTCCAGAAATGTGAAGGACTATCATCCAGCTTCCTCTCTTTGTCTGAACTGGTTCAGAAGACACATCTCTCATGTGCTGAAGTTGAGTAAGTGCAAAGAGCTCCAGTGTGCTTTAGTTTCAGGGTACTTTTCAGTTGTTTTAAGACACACAATGATAGGGAGGTTCAGGGATTGTTATTCCTGGACATGTTTTGCCATGTCTAAACTTAAAGAAGCTGTGTGCAGGATCAGGTCGTGAACCAATAAAATACAAACAGTAGATAGAACTAAGTTTGAAAGGAAACCAAACAGCCTTGAAAGATTTAACTAGCTTTATCTACAGGGCTGTGCATCAAATGAACAGGCTGATTCTCAAAGGGGAGACTTTAACCAGGGTCGTAATGCACTATCCAACTTTCATCCAACAGCAGATCCCATGCAAAGAGCTTGCAGGCAGTGTTGTTTCACATCACCCCCACAAATTGAGGGTTAAAACACTATCCACTACTAGCTGGGAAAAGGGTTTGGATGTTTTCTGGTTTGGAAAAGTTTCTTTTTCATGATAAAGAGCTCTCAAATTCAGCTGTAATCCTTAGTTAAGTCACTGCCTCTAAATGCCTGGAGTCAGTGGCAGCTTTGCTGAGCTGTGCGGAGATGGGAGCTTTCAAAATGTCTCCATTTGATGTAAGGGGGAGGGCTTGCTGAGGAGTTCACATTTATCCAGAGATTTATCGGGGGAGAGGGGAGGCTTGTGCCAAATTTGAAAGAGAACATGCTTCTGCGAGATAAATTAATTTTCATGTTTATTTATCTAGAGTAGAAAAACGGTCCTGCCTAGTAGAGCATATGCTGGGAGTAATGAAAGACAAACGTCAGCTTTTGAAGGAAAACACCCATTCATCAAAGGACATGGAAGAACAAACAACTTGTTCATTAAAACACAATTGAAAGGTGGCTTCTCCTCTCCACTCCACCTGCTTTCCCAAGTTGGGGGTTGCATGGGAAACTGCTGCTCTCCTTACTTTCTACTTACTCAGTGCCTTAGAGCAGATGAAAGGCTTTTCCCATATCAAAGACTGGCAAACCCTCCCTCCCCCAAAACCTAGGTCCACAGTACTTCACCAGTTTTTCTCTACTGTTTTGGAGAAGGCCATGTCTGCATTCAGTCCAAGCCTTTTGTGATAGATACTGGCTGAAGAACTGCCTCTGTACCTGGGTCAAATTCTGAAAGCTACTCTGTGCTCTCATTGCGAGTCCTTTTGGTAGGCACTGGAAGCTGGTAATATGATATATCCCAGGGATCCCTCTGAATAGGAGGAAGCAATCAAAATCTTCTAAATTTTCCCAGGATGGGAAAGCAATTTCCTCCTCCAGCTGTAAGAACGGAGCAGATTGAAAGGTCTCAGGGAAAGTAATTATTGCCCTTTGATGAGTCTGACAGGAAGCTGAGACTGGCTCATTGGTGTGAATAAACATTTTTGTCTTTGACCTAATTGTCTGTGTAAATCCAACAAAAAGAAATCATCAACTTAGTGTGACTAACATTTATATCCCCGTGCGTAATACTGATTTCTTTTATGAAGTGTCATGCAGATACATGGACATAGATTAGTAATAACAATAAGGACAATGACCAACCCATGTGGTAGGTATCCCAGATAAATCCACCAAGGTTTGGGCTCTGGATGGTTTACATTGTTTTCCACTGCTCTATTCATTTTCTATGATTTTTCTGGCCAGTTCTCAGTGAGGCTTTTGATTATGTCTTTCATAATAGCAGCCTTCTGCATCTCTGGAAGCCATAATTAATTAATTTCCATAAAACCATGAAGTATGACAGAGAAGTACAAGTGTTGCTATGGCTGCCCCTCAGATTGCCTTTTATTATAGCATCACAAATAAAAGCTCAAGATTAGAAAATTACTGAATCACTGGTGGATTTTTGCACACTTTTAATATGAAGTCATAGTTCAGTTCAGTCCTTTAAAAAGGGGTCATCTGAGCCCAAAAGATCATATTTACTGTTCCCAGTTGTCAGCAATGACTTGCTGCTTAAAAAAAAGTAGGGAGACTTTGAGACTCCTCCTTAAGTGTAGATTAGATATAAAAAGAAATGAGTGGTAGAGAGAAATTCTGCTTTGCACTTAAAATCTGCAGACTGGACCTGAGAAGGAACAATATAGCTTCAATCTGGGAACACCTTGTAAAACCAAAGCCTAGAAAAATGTGCGTAGGTAAAATTACTCACCATCCTGATCGCAAAACATTGGTGTTGACGTTTCTTTGGATGTAACTGGAAACTTACTAACGATGATCCACTTTAGCTGGGGATTTTCTTAACCTATAAAGTTCAAGTAGCTGTTTCTTCTCCCCAGACCACTGATCTGGCTTTGCTGACTCTGAGACTAAATAGACGCCTTGTGCAAGTGACCTTATTGACAACGCTTGGCACATAGGCTTTTATTTTCGAAAAGTGAGCAAGCAGACACCCAGGTCTAACTTGTGATCTATTAATATATCTAGCTGGGACACAGCAAGGCCACAGGCATCTCAAATTGTACATTCGTTTTTTTGAATAGCATACTACTTTGTGCCCATGCACAGCCCAAGCCTGAGAGTTTTGTGGGCCAGGAGGGAGGGGCACAGTAAGCTGAACTGCCTGGGGAAAAGCTGGCACATGAGGAGGCAGACTCCTCTTTTTTTCTGTTTGTGTTTTTGTTTGTTTGTTTGGGGGTTTTTGTTTGTTTTTAGTTTAGTTTAGTTTAGTTTAGTTTAGGTTTGGTTTGGTTTGGTTTGGTTTGGTTTGGTTTTGGTTTCTCAATCCAAAGAATAACCTGGATGGATTTCCCAGACACCAGATCAAGTTGGGCCATAAGAACTCATTCAATAGAGCCTTGAATTTTGGCACAGGTCTGTCTATTAGAAATTCATCAGGCTGCTTTTTTAAAATAAAATAAAAAATGTTTTCTTCATTGCTTTTGAAAAGAAATTACTCTGGCAAACTGCCACACACTTCACAGAGCACAGGTTTTCTCCCTTATCATCTGTGTAGCACTTTGGGTTTTCACAGAGAGAAAGACCCATTAGTATTTTGATGTAAAATTGTTAACACATTTGAGTTTCTTCCTCCAATTGGAAAAAAACAGCACCACAGCCAGTAGGAGGATACAATATGAGAGCAATGAGGGTGGCATTTTTCAACTATTTCCCATGCGGGTACCTCAAGCCACTTCACAGGTCTCCAGAAAAGTTCCAGAATATCTGTCCTTGCTTATCACTATGAGCACTGCAGTAATGAGAAATTGAGCATGGATCCTATGGGAAATGGATGATGAAACAAGGCTAGAGCCTAGACTTTCTCAAGGCATCCACAAACACAGAGGAAGACTTTCTCTGTAATAACCCTTGGACCACTAATGAGAAATTTTCTCTGTGTTTCCAACCATGGCAATCTAAAGCCTTCCCTGGATCATAAGAAATAAATCCATTTCCTCCTGCTCACAATGCTGAGGTTTGCTTTGTGAGTCTAAAGAAAGTTTCAACTCAGTATTTGCAGTATAAAGCTTAATATGCACAACTGCCCTAAGTTCATAAAGTAAAAAATTTATGGAATGAAACTCAAATAATTTTAAAAATGTGAAAAATATACATTCAATTAAAGATGGATCAAAATGATTTATTTGTGCTGTAGTGTTGAGAGTATATGTTGGGGAATATTGCAGCACAGTTCATCTTACTGCTAGAGGTGAATCTGAGTCACCATTCTTGGATCTGAGAGTGAACTTTCTCATGATTTATGAGGAATTTTTTAGATCTCACTAGGGAGCATTAACTTCAGTCTATAAAGTTGGTTTGGGTTGCATTTTTTTTTTTTTTTAAAGAAGTCTACTACCTGGAGATACTATTCACTTAGGTCCAAGCAGTCTCCTATAGGGTTTTCCAGATGGTGCAGTAATGCTTCTTCTCCCTCTTTGTCCTGTTGGACCAGAGGAGGATGGAGGAAGATGGGAGAAGTGGCTCCTTGTCTGAGGCTTTACTCCCTGTCACCTCTCTCCCTGTATGGCCACTTACAATTAGCACAGAGGACTTGGAAGGTCTTCTCACCATCCTGGTCTTTGCTGATGGCTGTGATCCTCCAAGCTGTGGAGCATGGGGGAGATTATCTCTTCTGCAACAGACAGCCCAGGTGTTCACAACCTCTCATCAGATTCCTCTAGCTGAACCAAACACATCCTTGTTGCAGATACAGACTTGGTTGTTGGGTTCATTCTCCAATCAATACTGTCTTCTCTGGCTGAAGCCATTTCCCCATCTCTCATTTTTCCAGGCTGAAATGTGTAACCTATTAATTTCAAGGACATCTTCCAATGGTATAAAGCAAGCTGTTAATTTCCAGCTTCTAAACATTTCATCCGTCAGTCAAAGGCATAGAGCACCATGATAAATTACACATCAGATAACATTGGTTTTGGCTTACTATGTGTTCACTTAATTGTTAAAATCTCAGCCTGTACTCTATTTTAACCTGTGTTGTCATTTATCTATACCTCTGTCATTTACCTTTACCTCTACCATGTTTTATAGCTGCCTTTTTAGGACTCTAGGAAAAAAATACAAACTGATATTATTCAGCATCTGCTCTGAAGGGTCTGTGCTTTTACATGGTGTGTGAGCATGAGGGCCACAACCCATGTTCTGAAGGAAGGATCATTCTGTGTGGGTTCTGCTGGGCTGATTCAGTGGAGAATACCCTAAATCATACGTGAACACACCATTCACAGGCTATGGTTTCTTCTGAGTCTATGTCAATGTTATGCCAAGAGCAATGTGATATTTGAAAACCATCTTGTATGTATGTTGAGGCAGGGAGTTGGACTGCATGATCTTCCTGGGTCACTTCCAGCTTAAGCTATTCTATGACTCTATGACTTATAGAGAGCCATTGACCAAAGGAGAATTTTATATCCCTGCAAGATTTTGCCATTTAATAGATGCTCCACATCAAGATCATTCAAAAGATCACTCAGCACAGTGACAATCAGCACTTTATCTGCAGAATAAGCTTTAGCCTGACATAAGAGTAATATTAGTAGATGTGGGATCCCAGCATACAAACTCTGCCTGATTTGACCAAAGGTGTACAAACTAATCCCACATGTTTGTGTCATCTCCCTAACTACCTGGTCTACAACGTAGGAGCTATTGTGTTTGTCATGTAAGTGACCACATGTTCTCTGGGCAAGAGCAAAACTGCTTCCAAAGCCCAGAAACAAAGCACTGAATATAGGGTAGGAGATGAAGATTAAGATCTTGGTCTAAAATAGGCAAAGCAGACTTGAATGTGGGTTGCTAGATTTCACATGGATGCCTAATTGCTGGGCTACTGTGTAAGGGGTTAGTATACTTCTCATATTATTCTAGGCGAGATAGTTCTCACTCTTTTCTCTCTGACCCCAAATTCCATCTTTGTAGGAACATGTACCTGCCCATGAAATGCTTCAGCAACGTGTTTTCATACAGAAAGAGACCTGAAGCTTTCTAGTAAATATTATTAAAAATCTTTAAATGTAAGTTAACAGTTATTGTCAGTGCTCAGGATCTGAACATTTCACTTTCTGGCTGAAATATTTTTATTTAAATTGCACTTTTGCAACATGAGGAATATTGTTACTGGATTCTGATTTGTTGTGCTTTCCTCCTCTTTTAAATATAGAGCGGAGGTTCAATGAAAGCAACTTTTTGGCTTCTCTATCTAGTATAGCCAGAGGGCAGTAACAAGAAAAAAAATAAAGAAAAAATGACAAAGTCTTTTCAATCTCCTGACCATGTAGGTATGATGGCATCATTGTAATAATTTTTATTATTATCAGAAAATCACAAGCTACTTTAGAAAACTGTTAGCATCACTACCTATGCCTTATAAGGCAGAGAGAAGCTGAGGCACAGGAGGAAGAGGTAACTTGTCCCAGGCTGCCCAACAGTAACAGATGACAGTAGTGTCTATGTCTTTTAAAGCTTGCATTAACATTTGCTTTGCTCCAACAAAGAGTGGATTTGACCATTTGGTGCCAAGGTCTCAATGCCCACACTTCTCTATGTTTGAGGAGGTTTCACTCTGGAGTATTTCCAGTCCATGCCTGAGAACTGAACTCTCCTTGTCTGCTGGAGCACATGAAGTGCATTCCTGACCCACAACATGACAAGCCATGCCGAGCATTTATATGGAGAGCATCTCATTGCCGGGACTATATTAGAGTTACTATGATATATGAAGGCTGAGGCAGCATTTTGCACTGTCTCAGGTGTGGTATTTGCTTTTTTTTTTGCTTTTGTTGCATTTCTGTTGCTTTTGCTTCTTGTGTTTCTTGAGAGCCCTGCCGATGGACTGCGACAACTGCCACAATAATTTGTAACTTGGAGTCAGAGGGAGCTCCTGGGAAATGGTGACCTGTGTCATGGCTGATGGTGAATGTCCTCCAGGTCACCAGGCTCAGCAATACTCCTGTGTTGTGGTGAGGAAAGGCCAGGAGTTTTCCTCACAAAACCCAAAGGAGACTGATCCAGCTGTGAGAAACAGCTGTTTCTATTAAATGCTGGTGAACATTGTATAAAAAAGGATTGTTGACTCTGGGCTGTGCATTTTTCACTGTTTTTTCAATAACTACAGTATCTGAATTTGCAATCTCAGCTACCTAAGCATAAATGAAAAATGCCTACCACATAAATAAATAACCAATTAAACTAAAATCAATCTTGATATACACAACAAAGACCAGTGATCGAAGATTTGTCTGTAAAACTTACACACTGCCATAACTTCAGGCTAAACAAGTCTGAACCAAAAAGTATTTTGTCCCAAGTCTGTATATTTTACAGGAAGCTGATGCTTATTTTCCATGGGAAACTAATTTTTCCAAAGGACAGTTTGAGCTTGGCGGCTCAGCACAGTGCTGCTGTGACAAGCTGCTCTTTTAGCAGCTCTGACAGATTTTTTGGGGACATATTTATTTTTTCAGCTAAGTCATGAGGCCATTGACAGGTACATAGTGGAATGAAACAGAACGCAGGGAAGCACACAGGAAAGTTGGAACACAAACTTTTTCACTGACATAGCCAGATAGGACACAGGTTGAAGCCACATTTTTGTCGTGCTCAGTAGAAAGCATTAGTTATGGGGTAGTCCAAATTTGCTGACCAAGTTAAAGAACCTGAATGGAAAATTTTGTGTCAAATAGACTCAGAAGTTATTTTTTGGTTTTCTTGCCAATATATAAGATGTAAATGGTCTTGCTTGATCCAGACCTGCATTTTTTAGGCTAAAAAAATTATAAACCAAATGAAAAACACCTTCCAGCTCCAATTCTGACCTTGGTGAGAAGGAAACGTTTCTGTTTAGCTCTTAACCATGTTGACACTTCTCATGTCTAAATGCACCTTAAAACAGAGAATTAAATGGAAAACAATCCAAAAGGCTGAAAGGCACAGTTCCCCCAGATTCAATGTCTTCTGAAACTACTGTCTTTCAAAATGTCTTATTAGTTTAAACATGAAATTAGACATGTGAGCTTGGACAGTTACTCAAAACAGTGTCTAATAAAATGTAATTCTCAGATGAATCAGGCCATGAACATTTTGTAATGCATAGACTGGTATATTTATTCCTACTCACAAGTCTCCCCATGTACCACAAGACTTCAGCCAGTGTCAGCTGTGGTGATGCTGTCTGGGAAACAATGTCTAGAACTAACCTTGTGACTGCACATCCCAGTAGACCTTTTTGCAGGCTATTTGTCACTGAGAACTGCCCAGAATACAGAAAAAAAGGGCTCAAAGTGTACCCAATCACAAAGATCATCTTCAGAATATCAGCTCATCCCAAATCCTTTCCTATAAGTCGTCAGTGACCTGAATCATTATTCTCCTCCAGAATGCTTCCTCATGGATGGAAACTGGCAATCCTTCTTGCTTTTGTTACTGAACACAGCCAATTCACCCACAAGATTCTTCATGGGCAAAATAAACTAATTGCATTCAATGTTATACTTTCCTCATGCACTGCAGATTATTTCAGCACTGAAAAGAGTTCAGGCATAACCACAAATCCTCAGGAAACAGAACTCAAGAGATATCCAATGATCATGAATCTCTAGAAACTGAGCTGGATTTTGAATTACTGGCTTGTAAGCAGACAGTTTGTTTAAAGAAAAAATGGAAACTAAAAAACCCTTTTCATGTGAATGAATATTTATAAAATAAATATTAAAAATTCTGTCTACTCTTCTAATGGTAAATTTCTGTAAATTTATAGAAGTTATTCAAAAGTAGTTACTTGCCAAAATAGGCAACAACCTGAATTTAGGACTATATAGTCTATGACAATTGACAATCATACTGCATAAAGCATTGATCATGTCAAGTGGTAGCTGGTATATTGGTTCATACCACGCTATTGACTTCATACCACTGTAATTTGGAAAAAAAACACATTGGAAAAGTAATTAGGTCAATGGTTGAACATGATGCAAGGTTTACAGGACACAAGGATTATCAGCAGGAAATTCCCTTCATTGTTCTGTCAGTGAAGTACCTGAAAGCAGTTGAGTTCATCTATGTTCCTCACCACTCAAGAACTGATCAAACTGTCTGTTGGTACAGGTATAAAAATGATGGCAAAAAGGCGCCCATGCCTTTGTATTCAAACCAATCTTGCAGTTACGACCCTTTGCTCTGACCCGTGACTGTGCCCACACTAATAGTTTAAATGAAACACAATCACCCATCCTGTAAAGTCGACAAAATTGTTCTTTGTAAACTTTCATCCTGTGCCAACTAAAAGTCTCCAAGGCAATGCCCTGGAAAGGCTGGGGAGATAGAGCACTTCAGGACCTGTTCCTGGTAGGCAGCTGGTCCTGGGGCCAGGGATGTTCCCAGGGTCATTTCATTTATTGGTACAAGCACAGCTTCAGCAGACAAATTTCCAAATGGTGTAGAAATGTCATGCTGGGACTTGCAGGATCCTGGAACTGTAAAATGATAACATTTTCTGCAGAATGACTTCCACTCATTCTCCAAGCTCATCAGCTTGTACCAGAGAATACTGCAGATTGTTCCAAGTTAACAAAACATAATATTACTGTTGCAGTGACCTCTTGAGAGCCCTGAAGTGCACAGCACTCCGCAATCATGTTGCTAAAAGAATGTCCCCACCACCAAAAAATGTATAATATAAGCAAGACAAGAACCAGCAGGGGTGTAGATGGACAGAAAACAATGAGATGATCTTGAAAGGCACTACAGGAAACTTCTCAACTGTAATCACTGCCACATTTTTTGTAGGCATTAACAAGCCATTTTCAAAAGCAAGTAGAGACGTTTTCACATCTGGGCAAGAGTATCAGAGCATTGCAGATCAATCTTCACCCATTTTCCCAAGTAAAGGAAAGCATGCTGAGATGCATAAAGGGAAGATCTGCTAATTCAAAACCCAGCTCGTTTCCAAATGGCAACTGTCAGGACGCCTCTCCTAGGACTCCCCATTCATAGTCTTTCCCTATGTTTTGTAGCAAATGCTTTACATTTACACATTCTTTCCCTCTCCTGGAAGCCCTACCAACTCCCTACTGGATTCTTTCCCTCTTTTGCCTCATCACCACCAGTGGTCTAGGCCAAACACTCTTCATTATGTGCAGCTTCATGATGTCCAGATTCAGTTCTTGCTGACATCACTTCAGATGGGCTTAGGCAAGTCCAGTGAAACATAACTGCCTCTGAGTATGTAATCCTGACTCACAGTTTTTGAGAGGACAGGAGGACTCAGAACCACAGCTCTTGGAAACGTGTAGTGAGATCAGTTTTTTAACTATAACCCTAACTTTCACATTTTGCAGACTAAGGCAAACCCTTCAGTTTCATGAAGTTATTTCTTCTAAGCCAACTTAAAAATCTTTGATGCCCAGCTCTCAGCTTTTCATAGTCTAATAGAAACTTATAAAACTTTAAAGCTATAAATTTTACTGGTTTGTCTGTTCCAGGAACCATCTCAGGCATCCTGATTCAGACAAATTCCTCTGACTTAGCTCCAGTATAGCTAGTCTCCCTCACCTCGTTTTATGGTCCATGGAGAAAAATAGGAGCTTTTACAGTTCAGGACATTTAACTTCATCTGGTGTCTTCTAGCAAAATGAGTTCTGCCCTAGAAAAGCTTTCTTTCCTTCTCATAAGAGGAGCCAAGGGGAACTCGCCATGTAGTCTACACCTAAAGTTAGGTGAAATTAAGCTTGTTCAAAAAGTAGGACTACTTATTTTTGTGATTAAATTTCAAGTTTATTCCCTTAAAGATCATAGTGGTTTTGCTGACTGGAGATGTGGCTGCCAGGGTTTACAGCATGGCCAGGGTTTACAGCATGGCTGGTCTTCATCACCAACAGGCAAAGAGTAGTTTGATATTTTATGTACCTTCTCCCTTTCTGTAGTTGTGCTCTTCACTCCAAAATATTCCCTCCTTTCTCCCAGGACCTTCTCCTTCCTCTGCTCAAAAACAAGAGCTTGTAATGTTGCTTATCCTGGTTAAACCAGGAATAACCTCATACAGAGCTTTCCAGAAGAGTTGCACTGGTTTTCTCCACTTCTCATTTGAATCCCTGACGAATTCAGCAAACTGCCTTTCAGGCGCTAAGAGGGTGATATTGCTCTAGGCAAGCAGGTGCTGTGAAGGCAGGTAAAACATGCCAAAGACACATGGTTAGTGCTCTTTATAGAAGGGGTTAGCTCTTCCTACATGCACATAGTTTCCCTCTCCTTCAGGGGACAACATCCATCAAACACTATAGCTCAATTTTTTATTGGACTGTGAGGGAAAAGAGAAGGGACGAAGGTCACCACAGTGAGCAATGACACAATTGAAGGTCTGAAGACCTGCCTTTGACATATCTCTTGAAACCTTCTTACACTCTTCCTACACAGTCATCCATGAGTTCTCATGTCCATGAGGCCACCTGTGGAAAATTAAAGAAAATCAGATGAGCCACAACAGGGGCCATCAATGCATAAACCAGAGGAGAGGGAATTACTCTCCCTCCAACCATGCTGGATTGCTGGCTTCTGCTGTGACTGACCTTGTACTGGACACGTGCATAGAGGGAAGGGAGTGCCCCATCGTGGCAGCCACGATGTCTCACTTCAGCCATAGTGATAGACAGTGCTGTACTAACCCCAAATTACAAGGCAAGGCAACTTTTTTTTCACTGAAATGTAATATGGAAGCACAAATATCTCCTGCTGAAATATTAATTGATTTAAAGATCATCTTTTCTTTACTTGAGGTTAGATATGAAGTTGGCCTGAACAATTTGATAAACAGATAACTTTAGATAGAGATTGCTGTTTCATAATACAAGTGCATGCGATCAGAAGACACCGAAAGCTCTTCGCCCTTAGATATGTTGTATGCTGAATTTTACACATATGAATGCATTTTTTTATTAACTTTTTTCTGAGTCTCCATCCTACTTTTATTCCAAAATAACTTTTCTAAGTGACATCTTTAATGTGTAATAACACGTATTGACTTTCTTCTGAATCTAAGCCAGGATGCAGGATGCCTTCATCTGGTTTCCCCCTCAAACTCCCTTAAAGCCCAATAAATCTGTGACTATTTCCTCTCTGAAGCCTCGGAGAATATAGAATTACTTCACAACTCCTCGAGCCCAGAGCCCTCAGCATGGCTGATGGAAAGCCAAGATCAGAATGGAGTTGCTGAAATTGGGAAGTGAAAGAAAAATAGTCCCCTGGAAAGGAGGAAAGCTCAGTGACAAAAGCAAGTCCCATTTGGAATTACAGCATGATGGTTATCAGACATCACAGAGAAGTGTGTGCTTGCCTCTACAAACTGTTAAAACAGTAGCAACTGTCATATGGTTCCAGTCATAGCCTATCATTAACAAAAACTCTGTAACAGCATTTGATGTAGTCACAGGCCAATGCAATTTAGTTTTGTCATGGTACCGTCAGCAGTTCCTTACTTTTCCTGTAAAGGGATAAATTATGTTTCAGCTTTAATTTTATATAGTGTCATTGAAAAAAGAGCCACTTACACTCCCCACATTGCTACTGTATGATCCATGTCGTATTAAGCTCCATCTTTAGCATAAGTTTTATCAAGTTTTACATTACATTACATTTCATTTACACTGAAGTACAATATCATATATGTTTATAGGTTCAGGTTAAAGGAAGTAAGAAACTGCTTTTGTTACTGCCCATGTTTGTATGGATCTGTGACTGCAGCACATAGTGCAGTGCGGAGAGTTTCAATCTCCAACACTGAAAGAACAGATTTCTTGCTTCTTTCCCCCACACCTTTCTAATAAGGGAGAAATAAAACCAGTGTGTTTGGCCACTATTTCATTTACATTCACATGAGGATCAAAGCACATTAACATAAATCTGATGTCTGTGAAAACCCACCTGCTCCTGTTCTCCCATGTGGCAAATTTCCAAGGGCAGAGAGTGTGGCTTTTAGGTTTTTCTGTGCATTGCAAAAGATATGGAGCTCAGGCAAAATGTGTGGCAAAAGTCCCCATATACATGGCCTAATAGTCCCATTTTTTTACAGCTTATTGACCTTTATCTATTTGCAAACACACTCTTAATAGAACTTTGAGGACAGAAGGTTTTTGTTATGTGCTGAACAGGTTGATACTTCTGACTCATGTCAGAAAGAAATGAAGAAGCTCTTTCTTCATCAAGATTGCGAAATGTGATGGACGTACGTAGGGAGATATTTGGTGTTGCAGGAATGCACGTAACAGCTTCACCAATACCAGAACCTCATCATCCCTGAATATCCTGACCTGCTATCCATTCAGATATTTCAAGGCCTCACTACATACCCAGACAATGCTGCACAGATACCTTGCATCCCATGGTCCTGATCATCAAATTTGTCTTTACATCTCTTCCTCTAAACAGAATAAAGGAAAACTGCTCAGTTTGAGAGTGTCTTTATCAAAATTACTTTCTTTAATACCCTTGTAGATTCGAAGAAGGATTTGTAGGTGTATCACTGTAGTTTAATCATCCCTCTCCTTTTCCACTGTGTGATCCCAGCTTTACAGAAGCTAAACCATTAAAATATATGTTTCTCTCACAGCATGGACACTTGGCTCTAAGCATGACTTAGAGGACATGGGTAAACACAGGAAAAGACATCACAGCAGGAGGAAAGTGATTGTGAAGACAGTATGTTCTGACAACAATTCAAAATTACCAGTAGGTTACAGAGTAAGAGTTGCTTTATTTAAATAGCCAGCAGGTATCAGCCCAGAGAACAGTTGATTCTGTTCCTACAGCCAGTGCTGTACACATGCAGGGAACTTAATTTGGTCAAGACCATAAAGACAAGAAAAAGGCAGATAACATCTCTGAAGGATGCACCAGGCTGAGAGATTGACCCTGAGTCTCCTTTTGCCCTCAGCAGAGAAAGTAATCTAAGGTGAGGAAGAGTACTCCACAGAAAAACTGGAAAGCAGCAAGGCAAGTCTGGGCTTTTCCAGCCTACGGGTGTTTTTTGTTTTTCATTTGAACACTTGTGAGGTTCTCAGACCAAGATCTATAACCATGTTGGGTTGGGAGGGGAACATGGCACAGTAATTGGAAAGGTCAGTGAAGCTCCCAAACCCTAATGTAGACCCAGCCCTTGGTTGTGCAGGGATACAAAACAAGGCCCAGTAACAGATGGACAAGAAAAGCCACTCCTGGGGAAGAAGGGGACAATTTTGATTTAAATAGACTTTTTTCTTGCTATGTTTTTGTTTCTCTGGGCAGCCCACCACTTCTAACCACCCACTTCCTTCTTGAAGCAACTCCCAGCATTGCTGGCTCTGCCCAAAATACAGGTGAGTGTGCCTTGCTATGCACCTAAGCTTGAGCTTTCCCTTTGCCATCAGCACACCTCACCAGAGATGTGTTTCATGGACTCTAGGTCTCCTCTATGAGGAATGAGGGCTTGGAAGAGGATCAGTTTATCCACTGACCACTCTTTAAATGGATATTAGGTTATTACAGGAGATGGCATCTTCTAAGAGACCTTGGAAAAAGTAGATACCCTGGTGGACAGAGAAGTATTCCTACAGGTCTTTGGGAGACTGAGCAGCACACTCCAAAATAAGCAGGGAGTGGGAACAGTTTCTGTCTTTATCCACTAAGTTTAGCTTAATTATTCTCAATAGGGAAACAATTTGAAACAAAAGGGTGGCTAGTAACTGTGGCCATTGATCAGTGAGGCAGCAAGTTCACAAACCCTTGTGGGATAAACAAAACCTGTGACAAGAGGATAAACTGGAGAAGGATTGTAGGGAGAAATGTCAGAGTCTCTACCATGATGGAATCTGTGATTTTCAGTATCTAGTGGAGTAGTTTACATAAATGAGCTCCCATATTGATTACTTCTCATAGCAGTAACACAGCCATAGCTGTTGTCTAGGAAGACATTATAAATATAGGGATAGTGTGGTAAATCAGTTCTCATTATTGAGTTGACCTCAGACTGAAAAAACTCTTCTCGAGGAAAGCAGTAAACTATTCGCCATGCCTTTCTGGGGACAAGAAGGGGAGGACTGGCCTTTCACAAAGAAATATTTCAGTCAAGCATTAAGAAAAAGACCAGTGGATGTGTTTGGACAAGTCATACAGTACCCATCACAGGAGATTTTTGAAAAGATACTAGACAAATCTCTGTAACAAATTGTCCAGGTCTAACTGATCTTGCCTTGGGGCAGGGAAAGGATGAAATGCCTTCTAAAGCTCTCTTCCAGCCTTATTTTTTCATTTTTCCACCTACGAAATAATTTCAGACAACTGTGATGTCTTTGTTTCTTATTTTCCCTTAAGAAGCAGTTGGGAAGCTGTCTGTCCACTCAGCAGAAAGCTTGCCATTCAAACCCCTTGAACACATAAGCTGGCTGCCATCCATTTTGACTAAGTATCTCAAAGAGGAGCTGGGTAAATTGAAGTCCAATAAGATTACCAGTCAGTAACGGTGTTCTTGGATGTGGGGAGCATGCTCCTCTACTTGGGGAATAAGAAATGTTCATGTATTTCACGCATCCCACTAAAAAAACCACCCAATGGGAACAACTAAGATTGGCTGATACTTGTGATCAACGATGATTGGGGTGGTTCTCGGAGTAGTAAATCCAAGATGAAAGATTTCATATCACATTACCAACCCTCGAACCTAAGTATGCCAACAAAATTAACAGAAACCCTTTGGAAACACAAAGAATTCAATTATTTTGGCTAAATTTCCACATCCATGGCAAATTATAGGCTGTCTATTGGAAAATATCTCCTCTCAGTCCTGCCATTTTTTGTTCTTCAGTTCTGTTTATGTTCCCAGCATTTTCCCTTCCTGGCAAAGGCCCAGTGTTTTTTGGGAAGGACTAAAGATAGGCTTTTGCTCCACAGAACACTATTTAGTGGCTGGACAAGGTTGCAATTAGACAGTGTGGTCTTCGATTCCTCTGCAGACCCGTGGTATCAAGCTTGTGGTGTAACCTGAAAAACAGCATCCAGATCTGAGCCTTGCCAAACCAAAGCAGTGCCGAAAACCTGACTGGTGTTTAGAGGGGAGTGATAAGGGCTATGTACTTACAGGCTATCAAAAGCCACTTCGTATCTGGAGCGTCTTCAAGGGGTTTGGAGAGGGATGAAGGGATACACTGACTTTAAACTTCTAATGGAGGGAAGAACCCATTCCTGCCCATTGCTATACAAGAAACCCAGTGAGAGAAGTCTGCAAGTGCCCAAACCTAAGCAAAGACTGTACTTATCTGAAAGCAGGGATGCAGAGCCCAGAGTCACCAGCTTGGGCCTCAAAAACTGTGCACATGGGTTTGCCCAGCATCCAGTAACCCTCCTCATCCAGAAATCAGGGGGATTCAAAACACTCCAACCTTTCCAAGTGATGTAGAGAGGCTAGAAAATTTTAAGAAGACATTTAATTATCTGCTCCGTTTCTCATTTGTCTTGCACATTTGAGATTTGATTTTCGTGGTTCAATCTGCAACCACTTGCTGGAGGTCTTGATGGACAGAGGGGAGCTCACTTAAAACCCATGCTCTGTCTGATCATTTCACATCTTTTGATGTGTTTATCATCACATCAACCCTCTGTGATGTGGGATTAGAAGTGAGAAATTGAAGCACAAAGTATCCAGTCAGGTTTTAAAAAGATTATGGATGAATCGATATTCACATTTTAAAAATCCAGTCCCACAAGAATGACCAAGAAGACCGTGATAAAGTAGGGATTTTCTCTCCCAAATCCCTCTCTAAAGTCAGTGCTACTCCTGCATTTTAAAGGTTTTTTTCATAATTTTAATTTAGCCTCTTTGAGGATCTAAAGTGAAATTATAGTCCTAGACTTACAAACAAAATTTTTGTAACAGCTACAAAATCATATAAATATTTCTGAACCCAATGACACCCATAATCAAATTAAATGGAGTTATTTAATATTGTAACTAAAGGCTCCTCGGCGCACATGTCACTATCATGTTTGTCTCTCACTGCATATGGAAAGGTCTGGGAAGGGAAAAAGAGAAGAGAGAGAAAACCAGGCAGATTAAACAAGAGCTGCAGAATTATTCTGGTAGTATTTAAACTCAACTACATTACATAATGAGAGACTGCTCCTCTTATTTCTTTTTTCCATACAAGTAACTGTTTTTTCTAATGTCCTAACATGGGTTCCGTATAGATCACCACAGCTGTATTTCACAATACAGCCCCATGTAAAACAAGGAAAAAAAAAAAAAAGAAGTATTGAACAAAGTTTTTAAGAAAGATAAACTTTTTCATCCATAATCTGTCCAAACTATAGTATTTCTTGATGGCCACAAGTTTATCCAGAGACATACAGAAGGGATGAATGAACCCCAGAGAAAAGTTTTGGTTCAATCAGTTCAGCTTTCAAAGCCAGATGAAATCTGAAAAAGTTTCATTTACCCCAGGGAATTTGTGAAGAGAGAGATTCTCACCAAAGATGGCGATTTTACATTAACCTTCAGGTCAGACTGATGTTGCATTATTAGCATTATTTAATTAACAAAATTCATGCCTTGAAACTTTAAATATTTGCAAATTCATCCCCTATAATGACTTTCATTCATTATTATTTATCTAGGGCCGGAGTCAGCCTGTAGCAGCTCTCATTTCCCGCAGCGGGAACAGCTGGGGGAGACAATCCAGTCACTCTCTGTAGGTGTTTAAATGGGACCAGAGCTCCTCCAGAAATCTGGCTCCAATTATGAGCACTACGTGCTTTGAAAATCTGACCCTCGCGTTCAGTGTCGGCTAGACATTTTACAAACAAGCCTGATGATAATGGCATAGTCATACAGGCAAAGTGCTCACAGCGTAGACACAGCACAGGCTTGGGGCTTTGCCAAGACAGCTATTCTGGTGTAGGATCACACCTCTTCATACCACCAGCTAGTGTGCATTAGTGAGGCTCCGCAGTGCGGGCACAGCCCAAGAGAGCAGCCAGCTAAAGATCCCCAGCTGACCATCAGATCTATGTAAAATTTGCCACCAAAATGGCTTTGCTGTGAAAACCTTAGGATTGTGCAGGGAAAAAACCAGGCATTTACATTCGCTGTTAATTTTTTAAAAAATCAAAGCATTTTACTTAAATTTTAAGGAAATGCTGACTTTTTCATATTCTTCTGCTCCCTTTTTTTAATTTTTTTTCCACAATTTCATGTTGTCATTTAAAAAACCGCACTCAAATTACTCCATTTAACTTAAAGGATTTTTGGTTTGCATTTGCCAAAGACTGCTCCACCTTTGTCATCATCCATCTGAATAGCCTGAAGGAAAACACTTTACCTCTTTCCAACTCTGTTCTGTTGATGGTTAAAGGAGAAAGCGATGCTGATGGGCTTGGAGGTTAAAATGCACACACTCCTGATAGATGGATAGAGTCTACCGCTATGTACACAGCAGCTAATAATGCTTTCATTACCACACTCTGTCACCCTGTACCCACAACATTAGTGAAAACATCCACTGGTGTTTTTTAAAGCACTGTTTCTCATGTCTATCCACCTACCTGCAAACTCTTTGTGACCATGAGAAAGTAATTGAAATGTGCATGACTGATTCCTGTAAGTACAGCACCTTCAGGCAATTAATCTGAGCAATGGCATCTACTAAATACTGTTCTAGGCATCAAGATCAAAAATCACCATATTGTTGTCCCTTCTCTCTGCCTTTTCCTCATGTACTGGGACCCCATGACAAATCTGGAGATGAGTCACATCCTCCTTCATGGTGTGAGCATGGCCAGGTTTTAGGGAGAAGCAGAGAAGAGGAGCAGGAGGCTTTGTTCATCATTGTGCCACAAGGCATGGGCAAAAGCAGTGCCAGGAAGAGAATGGTGAGTTTTGCATGGGCTCCATGTGAGAAATTACCATTAAATGCGGGGAAAATGCAGTTAATATCTGTGTACATGCCACGTTCTCTGGGAAAGCCATGCTTGTCCTGTGGGTTTTAATAAAGGACTTCTAGACTTGGCATCCCTGAGATGGGACAATACTTGCTCCTGTCAACACCAGAGCTCGTAGGGAAGGCTGTATGGATACACACCTACATGCACATTTCCCACCTGGGGATGCCAGTGTGGGCACAGGCTCTGGTGGTCTTTGGTGTATGGGCTGTGCCTGTATCCATCCTTGCCATCCTGCCTTTGGGGCCCTGAACCTTGTCTGCAAGAGATGGTGGTAATGGGCATTTTGGTGGAAAGTACAAGAAACCCTCTAGTGGACAATTAGAGGGAGTGGGTTTAGGTTCCAAAGTGTGAATATTTTTATTGCTCATTGGATTTAACACCAGTCTGATATTGCAAAGACCATTCTTCTCTAGGGAGACACCTAACTCTTTTTTTTTTTGGTGTTTTTTCCTGGTTTCAGCAACACCTTAGGCCAATGCCCTGAGTTGGGCACAGATGCTCATCTCATCAGTTTTGGAGGCTGTGCCAATGGGTAGTGAAGGCCAAGAGATCTCCCGGTGGCCAATATCCAGGTAGCATGTGGAGGCCTGGGCTGCTCTATACTAACTGCAGACTAAATGGTGCATTTTTAGAGGTAGTCAGGCATGTAACTATGTAAGTACCTAAGATTTCCCCTCTGCATCCCTGCAAATCCAAATACCTTTGAGGCTTTCCTGAAAATCTTTCAGTAGTTTAAGTCCTTTTATAGGTTGTTAGGTATTAGGTAAGAGTCTTGACAGTGTCCCAGGGTAAAGCACTATCTCTGTTAGGCTAGTGGTAAGAGCTGGATGGGATAAGGATTTCCTCACATGGAGCTTTTAAGGTTGCAAAGTCCAGCTTTTTCTGGTCCTTTGTATTCTTGCAGATTTTATTTTTTGGTTGAGCCGGACATCCATTATTGTGAGGTACATTTATCTTAGCTACTGCTTCCTTAGCCTAAAATCCTCCAAGAAAAGCCATGGCTATAAGGGTGCTTTCACATGGTGCTTTCAGCCTGCTTGACTCTGTGACTGCCCTTCTCAAGTATGTCCCCAGAGAGATGGTAATGAACATCATTACAGCTTGGGCCCCTTACCCTGCAGAGGGGTATTCATACAAATAGCCACCAATTTGAGCACTGTAGGGGCTGAGGCATGCACAAATATACCCAAGACAGTTTTAGCTTGGGCTACCTTGGAATCCTCATGGTGGGTACCCTATTCCAACACCAATAGAACCATCTGGAAGTTACTTCAGCTCTGCTTGTGCATGATATACATTGCATGGTCCTTGAAGCAGAGACACAACTGGAGGCATCCAGGTAGACAGGTCACTGTTAAAGTCTTGGCAGGGCCTGGAGGTGTTTGTGATGGTGCACTGGGGATGCTTCTGGAGGCAGGAGAGGTTAAATCAGAAGATACTGTATGTTCAGAGAGCAGCTTTTAGATTTCCCAGTTTTTTTGAAACCTTCAATATCCTTCTCTGTTCTATACCCACTCCAGAGATGGTCATGGGTGCCAGACTAGCTCAGCAAAGGATTCTTCATTTGAGGCAAAAGTGCACCCACTCCTCGGGGAGATGGAGCTGTGCCTCCTGGTGTGTAAAACCTCAACATCCTTGAGCCCATTAAAACCAGATCCCCAAAACCCAGCCAGGAACACTACCTTTGGATGGCCATCCTTCCCCCTTGCAGCCCATCCTTTGTACATCAGTTGAATTCTTCCTCAGGTGTTGGGACACCAGTGGTCCTTCGACTTATGGAGTGCAAATGCCCTATTTTCCATCTCCGGCCAGGGCAGTGCCTGCCTCTCCCAGGCCATGTGATGGGACAAGGGCCCATTTCAACTCTTCTGAATACAACTGCTCCAGTGTGGGTAAGGTATTTAAACTGTGTTACACCAGTGAGTCAGACATGGTGTGGGAACACACCTCTGTGCTCTGATGGCTGAGGCTCGTCTAGAGGAAGCAAAGCGTGTTTTTTCCTCCTCGAGTTTGTTCCTGAATTTTATCCTATTCCTATTTTAAGAAAATACATACACTAGTTCAAGTAGGTAAAGCAGTCTGCTGCAGACTTCAACAGGGATCTCTTAGTTTCTCAACAGTATTAAGGTGGCGAATGAGCTGCCATGGCTCAGTGAGCACCTCAGAAAGGATGCTTGTCAAGTATAAAATAATGTTAACAAATTAAAGTAATTAAATTTAGGATGTGGTATGTCAGAAGTCAAAGAAAAATGCAGCTGCTGGCATCATATTTGGGTGGTGTTTGTCACATAGTGTCAAGGGGAATCCCAATAGATAGAAGGATCTTTCACTGTGCACAGAAAATGAAACTTTCATGGTCATCATAGGTTATAAATGGGACCGTTGTTGACTTTCTTCATGCAAAGGTTTCCTGCTCCCCAAAAAAACATCAACAGTCCCTGAAAAAAAATTCACCCAAGCAGATTTTCTCCCCATTGAGATGCCCTTTCAGGGGCAGCCATGTTTGGTCCAAGCCCGGCCCACAGTTCAGTCATCAAAGTGCCTTTTGTATGTCCCTCCAAAACAGTTTATTCTTCTCTGGCAAACAACACCATTTAGCAGTAGCTGGAGTAGCTGAATGGGCTCAACTTAAAAAACCAGATGTATTTGAATCATCTGTCAAAATCAGAGGCCAGAACTTGATCTACGGCAAGGTAATGAAAAGAGTCACTCATACATTAATAGCGCTGAGCCGTAGGAGCGCCGCAAATCACGGAGTGGGATATTGTATGATTGTGTCAACGTTACTGATATCCTGGGGCCTGTTACTGAAACACGCGCTGATGAAAGGCTTCATGTGTGCACTCAGAAACAAGCCAATGAAGTCCTACTCCTTGCAGGAAAACAAAAACAAGATCTGAAAAGGCGGTACAATGTTAAAACAACAGTCTCCTGTTACTCTTTTTGCTGTCACTGGAGCAAGACACTGGACTCGAGAGACTTTTTTTAATTATTTTTCTAAACCTTTTTTACAGACTTAACAGCCTACCTCCAAGGTCATGCCATCGAGAGGCAGAAGTGATGACTCAGATGCCATCAGTGAATTTGACACCCTGTCCTGTGCTGCCATTATTTACAGCTGGTTTTATAGCCATGTTTTTGAGGCTCTAGCTGAAACAGAACCCTGGTGCTCAAAGTCTTGTACAAACACACAGTGAGGACAGTCCTAGCCAAGGAGGGCCTGACTGTAAAAGGGGACTGCAAAGTGCATCTCACAAATGGCTAGTGGTATGCAGACCATCTCCAGGAGGTACACAAAAGCATCTCTCTGAAGGCTGGAGGAGATACTTCCCTGTTGCAGCCAGGGAATCCCCACCACAACATCAAATTAGGGTACCTTTGAGAGGAAATGTAATGGGGGAAGCACATGGAGGCATCAGTCAGGAGTCTGCATTTGGACGCTATGAAATACGTGGCAGGAACAGAGAGGATTTGGCACAGTCTTGTGGTTGTGTGATGGTTTGTCTTGATCTAGAGTGTTTTCTGCTCTGTCTAGTGGTCTGAAGTTTGACATCTGTGGTCTGAATGTTATGAGCAACAGTGACAAAGGTGATGAAGGACATTGTTAGGATCACACTGAAAATTAGAGGCTTAATCAGGAATAAAACCCAGACCTCTTTAGACATATGTAGATGTCAAGGCAAATGTGTGCTGAAGGATGCAGTTGGTCTCTGGTAAACATCACCCTCATGATATTCTCATAGGATCTGAATGATCTTCTGGTGAATAGATTAGAAAGTACAGAATCAGATCTGCAGCTAGCACCCATCAGGAAAGCCAGGTTCTCTTGACTTGATATAGCTGTCAAAATTTGACACCAGCCTACACCAGCTGAGGATTTGGCCCTCTATGCTTGGTGAGGGATTTACAATGAAAGAATGTGTCTACTCTTTGGCAGCTTGCTCTTTTTTAAAGATCATGATTCGTTCCGGATTGGTAATTAAGTTTAGTTCTTTCATTGATAGGAACTGCTCTGACAGCTGCAAATCATAATAAAATGCATTTCTGCACATTTGTGTCTACATGCTTGTGCATTTTTGCTGTTGTAGCCAAGAGTATAGTCAATGACTTATGTACATTATGCTGTATCTTGAAATTGTTCTTGCAAACAGCCAGTGCTGACGTGATCAGGAATGCTGTGCTCTACTAAAGACACCTTCACCTCCCTCCTGGAAAAACCTGTCTCCAGATAGGAACATCTTCACCTAGAATGTCAGTCAGATCAGGCCCTGGGTTAGCTCAGGGGCTACAAACTCAGAATTAAGTGGTTATTTCTTCTGATGTGCTCCCTTCATGCTGCAGTGCATGACCCATGTTGCTCTGTGGGGACCAGTCCCAGAGAACCTGGACTATTCTCCCAGGTGCAGGATGGAGGCTGGGGAGGAAAAGAGAGAGTTATTAGCGGCTGAGTAATGTAATCCAACTCTTCCCAGGAGTGATGGCACATTGCTAAGTGAAAGCAAAAGAAATGCTCTGGGCAATGCATCCTACTGGGACAGCTTATCCCAGCTGGGAGCACCAGCTAACTGGGATAGTGTTCTCAGCAGAGACAAGGAAAAAGATTCAGAGCAGCTCCTGAGCTAGGGCTTGTGCTAATCCTGATGTGAAGACAAGCCTGAAAGAGCCCACCCCCATTCTCAAACATGTGCTGAAAGGCTTACATTTGCATTTAGATAGTAATCACAAATGCCATCAAAATGTTGCTTTAGATCTGGAAATGCAGCATATCTCAAAGCCAGCTCTATGATGCTGCCAGCCCCATTTCCATTGATGGAAATTAAGGTTTCCCGAAAACTGAATGGAGGATGACAGTGTGCCAGTTTTAGTCCTCCTAGGTGGTGATGCTGGTTGCTTGATCTAGTATCTGAGCATGCAGCAGAGAGTCTCCGCAGCTTCACATTTGGCTATGGTGACTGATAGCCATATCCTTGAACCCCACATAACCCAGTCTGGTAGTCTCTGATAGATCCTCATGATAAAACCCAGCTTCAGTGTGGATTTATTTTCATCCCTCTAATGAAAATGTTTTGATGCAGTTTACAGCATGGTTTAGAAAGCAGGAAATTTAAAACCAGCTCAATGTACCATAGGCTTGAATGCAGTCATTTTCTTTCAGCCCACCCAGCTGGGGCAAGGGCTGGTGAGAGATGGAAAAGGCAGTCTAGGGGCTTCAGGAATACTTTCCTCACTATACTGGTGAGTCACTCCTCAAAGAGGAGAGAGTTATCTACAATATCTCCCCCTGGCTGTGGGCGACAGACTGTCAAGCATTTCAGTAATCCCCAAAACTTGAATGTTATACTACTACAGGCTGAAAAAGTACAATTAAAATGCAGCATTATGGTGGGAGAGAAATTATCAGCTATGTTTGCTTGGATATGGAAACTGCAACATTTACAATACGTATCAAACAAGCTGCTATTTTTTAAAACTTATGTCATCTAATATATTCATCAGGCCTCCATATTCAGGCCTTACATTTCACTCTTAAATGATTAGCCTCAACAAGTCATAGATCTGGGGACATAGAGCTGAGTGGTGGTAGATGAAGAAGGATGAAGAAGGATGTATAGGAGCTGGGTCTTCAAAGAGACGTCTATGTCCATGTTAGATATGGATGTGGGTGCTGGTGCTGGGCTGTTGGAGAGCTAAGCACAACCTGTCTGTCAAACAAGGGACTTCTCCTAACCTGGGATTTATTTTCTGAATGTGTCCTGCTAGAGCTGATGATGCACAATGAACTTCTAGTGAACCGACACAAAAACGCCCCCGACTTGCTTTGTCACAGAGAGATAGGAAAACACAGCACAAATCCTGCTCTACATCTGCCAGAAGAAGGATTTAGATCTGAATCCAAAACTGAGAACTACCAGGCTGTTAGGTGCAAAATATGGGGCAAGATCACCTGCTGGGGAGCATGTCCTGCTGCTTCTGCTGGGATGAGAAAGGTTATATTCAGGCCTCTGCTCCTGGGGATTTCAACTGCTGGCAGGTTCGTCCCAGCCCAGGATTAAGCACTTTGACTCCCTGAGGAGGACGGTGGTGACACCACACCATGGCCACCAGCACATCCTATAGCTGGCCCAGGCAGCTCCCTGTCCAGCAAAATTACACCATGCCCCTTGTTTTAAGGTGCCCAGGGCTTTTAGTGCCCTATGCCTTTTCCTGAGGCAAGCACATCCCTTAGTTCATTCTGGGCAGGGGGAGAAGGTGGTATGAGCATGTCTTACTCCCCCATGCCTTTGCCCCATCTCCTAGCACGCTGTCACCACTGGTAAATGTGAAATAGCTTTTAAAATCCTAGTTTTCCCTGTCAGACCATCAGCTGGAATTTGAGTTTAGAAAGCTAACAGGAGCACTGGTTTTAATTTTAAGGGAGAAAAAACAAACTTCCTAAGTTTGAATTTGTTTTCCAAGTTCCAAGACAGCAACCACATCCTCCCTGTGTTACTGCTTCTGCTTATCTGACAGACTGGGTCATGCTGCAGGGATAAAACAATATACCTTCAATGCAGAGGTCTCACATGTTTATTGGGACCAGATACATCCCTAGCCTACTCAATATGTATTTGAAAACATCTCTTTTTTTAGAGTTTCTTTGATGGCTGGTATTGGGGTTGGGTCCCTCACTTCTTCAGAGAAAAGTGACCTTTAAGTCTCCAATTTTGAAAGCTGTTCCAAACCATGGAGCCCCGAGTGCCAAAACCTTTTCACATTCAAATCTCTTTCAAGCAGAACAGGGGGAGGAAGACCAGAGTTAGTGCACTCAAATGACCTCATTTGCCACATCAGAGCACAGAGCATTTATTCTATAAAGAGCATCAGTATGTATGCAGTATCCAGGATGTCTTGTTAGCCAGATTTTTCAATACTACTACTAATAAACCAGCTTTTATATGGTATGGTTTGGCTGGAAACAAACGTATAAATTCTACAACATGCAAAATTTGGAGGTCCTGATCAGCAAAGCCACTCTAGCACATATGTAAGTTTAAGTACACAAATATGGAGACCATCAAAACTTTCCATAGAAGATATTTTTCAGCAGAAAATTAGCTGTTAGGTATTTTGGGGCAAGAGGTCATTTTTATTTTTTTTTCCAGAATTAATTGATTTGTGAAAGTTCTGCTTTTTGAGGAAAATGCCAAGTATTCTTCCGTAATTTAAATACTTACTTTGAAAAGAAAATGTTTAGATTCAGCTTGCTTACCACAGCAAATGGTGGGGGGGGGGGTGTGGGTGTGAGATCCCTTTATATCCTTATTTTCTTTTATGGGTTTGGCCAAGTTTTATCTCCCAGAACACAACTCTTTTTTCATATCATAAGAGAAGACTGTGGTGTATCACAGGAGAGAGAATGTGAGTGAGTCTGTTTGATTGAGGTAGATGTTAGTACAAGGCACTTAAATGGCAATTCCTGCAGGGTAGCACATTAGCATTTGTAACTTTAAAAACAAAAAAAAAAAAAAAAAAAAAAAGGATCAAAAAAAGCCAGCTTTCAGCTGCAGAAAAAATTGCCCTTTTATTGAGAAAAGCTTAAACTTTTCTGTGGAAAATACTAATGAAAACAGTGCCGCTTTCATTTTTGTTAAAACACCCAAGAGAAAAAGGAAAACATTTCTGAAAAATTTCTGAGGAAGCAACTTCTAAAGAAAGTTAAATTGGGTCGAAGAATTGGGGTTATTTCTGGGAAAGTAAAAAAAATCAATTTTCAAAATATGTGTCAAGCAGCGTCTTTACCTCACTAAATCGCTCTAGCAGAGGCACCTTGCAAGAAATAAACATTTTTCTAATCCTTGAACTGTGTCAGTTCATTGTGAAGACTGTTAACCTAATGAAGGAAGACTTAACTATATGTGAGAGTAGCAATTCCTGATAAAATAATGCTTCATGTGCTTTGGGACCATCACTGCTCCCAGCTCTGAGGCTGCAGGAATATTAAATGTAGCCATGCATTAGCCTACTGATTGCAAAGGACGAGGCATACTATAAATAAATCAATATGTGTGTGGGATGGGGCTGTACTGCGGGAGAGATGTCTCACATTTAGTTAAATGCTGGCAGGTTGCTCTGTCCTGATCAGGATGCTCTCGCAGAGACAGTGTCATCTCCCAGGACTTGCAACGTATGTTTCAGGACTTGGAAAGGCAGAATGTGGCTGAGAAACCCAGGGAAGGGATTTGCTTGGAATTTTACTAATTATTTAAGGCTTAAAGCAGCCCTTACTTACATGCATTGCTCTGCAAAGCATCTCACTCACCAGAAGGGCTCATTTCGGTGCAGAGCTCTGGAAAGGTTTAACTCACCTCATGCTGCCTAGAAGCACGTAACTAAGGGTAGATAATGCCATCACCTTTTACCTGCAGCTCTCCAGAGGCTTCTGTGAGATCCTTAATCCTATATTGGTGAATGGTGCACAGTAGCAACCTCAGTACACAGGAGACCTCACAGTTCACCTGGGAACAAAATCACAAAAGCAGAAATAGCGTCAGTGCCTTATATGGATGCTTAAAAGTGAAAGGCTGTATCTGACCATAAATCACTGCTTTGCTTGGTCAAGAGAAACCCTAGCACAAGGCATTAAAAGCTTCAGCACATGCTTATATTTTCAGGAGAAGGAAGGGAAACATATGATGGAGGTGCTTTTCCTGGAAAGTTGCCTTAGTGGGTCTGTATTGGACCAACCACAGACAGGAGCTGTCCTGTTTCAGTGCCCACATTCCCCACTTGTCTCTGAGGAAGGGGCAGTGAAGCTGGCAAACATTTCCCTCTAGGGCCAAACTGAAACCTGGCCACACCTCACTCTTTAATGCACTACATTTGAGACTTTATTATGGTTTGTCCTTGTTTCTACCAACCCCATGAGTAGGGACTTAGCAGATAGAGACAATAGAAAATTATGGCACCAATGTCTGTTCTTGTACACCTAGCAAGCTGGGTGCAGACTGTTTTAGGGGAAGACAGTACTGCTGGAAAATGAGTTTTCTTTTAATGTAGGAACATCTCACTCCCAGGACATGCTTGCAAAGCACTCAGCTATGCCCACTGAGTTTACCTAGGCTGGTGGGTAGCCTGTGTGTCTGATATCAGGTTAAAAGGACATGGTTCAGCACTGCCCAAGTGGTTAATACAGCAATTTGCCTTTTCTTTTTTCATGTGTCAGACTGGGGATAAAAAAAAACCTTTTAGAGTAACTATCAATATTTGGAGCCTATTGCACTATACAGCTTTTCAGCTCTTCTGCCAGGGAGCAGATTTACAGCAGAAACTGAATTTTCTAGAATAGCTGATATTTAGTCCAAGCAATGTTATACTGCCCTCTCCTCTAAAAGTCTAGTACACTTTATCTAACCTAAACTCCCACCCCATGGGAACACAGGAGACAATGCTGTCCTTTACTGGTTGCATCTTACTTTGCTGTAAAGCTTTCTCTGATTACATGGTGTGTTAATCTTCGCACCTCTTTCTACCGGCAGCTATTGTGCTGGCACAAAACACTTGATTTAATCACATCGTGAAACATAGATGTGCATAAGAAAAGTTCTTCATCCCTTCAGCAACGTGGGTGTGACGGGAACAAGCAGATGCAGCCCCTCAGACTAACATAGAGCTCACTGCCTCTGTTCCTCCTTGAAGATTGCTGGGATATGTGGAAAAAAACCAAACAACACAAACCAGAATACCAACATGAAGAATACCCCACACCTCATTCCCATGGTGTACGATGTACCTAACAACTAGCTCTTTCAGAGCATGGACATTCAAATAAAAAACCTTCATCAGCTTTGCTGGCACGGAACGCAGTGTTTTCCAGGTATCGCTGATAGCTGGCTGACACTTTAGCTCTCTGTGCTTCTGAGAGAGAAAACACTGGACTCTTTTTTCTATAACTGGAACTGCTGAAAGTTTGGGGTTTTTTTTTTGTTGTTATCACTTCCTGCTAAGTGCCAAGTGAAAAGACATGGAGACAGAGGGGGATCCTGGAGAGAAGGGAGGACCTTCTTCCTCTTCTGCTTTGAACCAAGCTGAGCAGAGGGCAAGAGGAGTTGGGGTCGGGAAGGGTTAGAGGCTGAGGAGATCACTAAACCCACTGGGAGCAGGCAGTCATCTCCTAGGGTGACTGTGGTTTCATGCCCCCTCCTACATCCATTTCACAGGAACCACAGGGTCCATGGACTGTGCTTATCTCCCTCTCCTTCCAAATGATAGGTGGGAGAGACAGCAACCTTAGGGATGGAGTTGATGACCTCTCTTCCTCTCTATTGCCTCTTCCCTGCCTGTGGGTGCCTTGTTGTATGGGTGGTGTTTCCCAGGGGAGCCATGCTGGAGCTGCAGGAAGTGCAGGGGGAGAGGTGATGCTGGGGCAGGCATGGGTGCAGCAGTGGGAACATGATCGTTCCCTTGCAGGTTGACACCATCCTACCTTCAGTAACAGGGTAGTCCTATCCAACGCACCTTTGTTGCAGGTTAAAGGACTTGTGGGTAAGTATTTTTAGGTATTTATCCTCAACACCATTCAACTAGCCAACAATCTACAAAACAGGAGCAATTGTGACAAACTGCGATCCTCTGAAATACATCTAATTCAGGTAATAGGCTGGATTATCCCCTAAAGCTTTTGGAGCACTTTCTTCCCTTCTTCATATATGCAGAACTATTTTCAGTTCCTAACTGCATCAGGTTAGATCCAGGCCTTGGATTCCAGTTCAGAAGAACACTTTGTCAAATGGTGTGTTTTAAGTAGGTGCTTGAGACCCTGCAAAGTTCATAGCACTTAATCGTGTATCCAGAGGTAAGTGGGTACTTAAAGGTTTTGCTAGTTCAAAGCCCCAGTGTTGGGAGCAGACAGATACAAGTCTGTGATGCTCTCAGAGAAGAGGCTTCTTCTCTCCCTTTTTTGGTCTCTCCCTCTCTTCATCTCTTCGTCTCTTCCTCTCTCCTTCTCTTCCTCTTTCCCTCTCTCCCAGGGAAGACACTTTCAGAAGAAAAAGTGGTATTTTTACTCAATTCCTCTATCAGTCTTCTGTCTCAGCTTCATCTGGGACCATCCTCAGGAGTGTGTGACTGTCTCTGAGAGACACACAGACATTGTGACCGATAAGGAAGCCTGACTACATAGCCAGGGGGGAGGGAGGGAATAAAAGCCTTGAACATGTTAGTAACATTTGGGCACATAAGCATACCTAAGAAAAATTAGTTTGTTTCCATAGAGAGAAGATTCACTTTTGCTTCTAGGATGAATTTTAATGTAATACGTGTTCACTTATTTATTTAGCACTACAAGAGTTAGTAGCCTGGTGATACAGATCTTCAGTGTCATCTGGGGCTTTGATGTGCACAAGTTTCTTTATCGGTATTTTTCTCAGAATCAGCATGATATAGTAAAGAGTACTAAATGTTATCTTTTTTTAATTTAAAAAGGAGGCATCTCTTAGGCCAAAATTATTTACAGAGGAAGGAGATAAAACAGAGCTTTAGGGATTTCTTTATTCTATCAAGGACAAAACAAGGAGACAGTCAGAAAAGGGTGAAGGTAAACAAAGCTGCAAAGAAATGCATCATCTCTGTACTCTGGAAGGTCCCAATTCAGCAAGGTACTGCAGTATGTGCCGGATTTTTAGCAACAATTTCACAGTTTCAAGTCTAGCATAAAGTTCAGCGTCCTGCCGAACAGGACATGGAGATTGGAAGGTCTTTGCAAAGATCCTTTAGTTCAGATTTTCATAGTGGCGGTCCAAAAGAACAGCTCACAAACACACAGACACAAAATCACAAGGAGTCATCGGGTTAAATTCTCTGATCTGTTTTATATAGGAGATTAGTTCACCACCTTCTGGAGATGACGGTGGCCTTCCTCTCCATCCACTTCAGGGAGAGTTCAGGTTAGGATTCTTTTCTTAGCATCAAACAATGGAAACAAAGAGACCACCATGACCTATTGGAAATCTTGCAATATCTCCTGTTTCCCCAGCTCCTAGGTGGGAGTTCCTATTAGGGCTGGATTAGGCTAAATCAGATTATGCACCACAGACAATGGTGTCGGCAAGCTGCAGACAAAAGGTGTCAGGGCAAATCTCTTCTCAGACCCACTAATAGTGTACTGCACCAGGACTGTGAAATGAGTCCCCTGAATCCATGCTCCTCTTGTGGGCAGGCTGGAGTGTAACAGATCAGAAGCAGGCTGTGCATATTTTGTGTTGCTTGAGATAAACCTCCGCCAACACACCTACATCTGTCCCAGGTGAAAATGAAGTGCAAGGGTCATCTATACCAACTGGCATCTTTCCCTGATTATTTTCCTTTACTTCATTTATTCTACCTTCTCTTGGCAGCCATGGAACAAAGCTACAGGGCAAATGCACTTTTGGGGCAAAGTACTAAATTTGGCCAAGCCTCACCAAAACAGCCCTCAGCCTTTCAAATCTCATCAGACTATAGTCTGGTACTATAATGCCTGGCTGTGCAGATACAAACCAGCAGGAGCAGTGCAGGAGGAGATTTCAAACCCCCTTCTGTGAAGGGCTCTGTGGGGTTTGGTGAAGCTGCAGCCATTTGAAATGCCCATTATTGGAGATTTTCCATGGCGTTCATGTACGGGTGTGTGCGCGTGTGCTCTGCGTGCATAAAGCGTTCTCTCTGAAGCTCCTTAGATAATTGTAGAAAGTATGAAGCTTCTCAGGCCTTGCTGAATTAAAGCTTCTATTTTATTTCCCCCCCCCCAGCCCTTAACGCGTAGCTGTGGGTTTAGTAATTTATAGTTTCATGTTAAGATAGTCATGAACTATCTGGGCTGCTTTTTATGACTAAAGCCATTTATGTACGTTTCTCCACTTTAAATCTTCCTCCCCCTAACAACTGACACTCCTGAGCAGGCATGGGCTACTAGATTAAGTGGTTGAAAACTGTGGTCTTTAGCACTGCCTTGAATAGAAAATCCCACTTGATTTAAACACTTACAGTTGCCTAGTCATAACTGTTAGCATAAGTGTAGTTACTTTAGACTAACCCTCTCTTTAAAAGAAGATGCCCTTATTAAGGCATTTGGAAGACAGTACAGCCTTTTCTGTCCTCTCTCGGGTTTTGCACAGCCAAATCCTGACCTACATTACATCACCTGACCTTGAATTTGATGTAGACCAGGGTGAAATCTGGTTTATCGCCTGTCTTATAAACATGGAAGGCCTGAGAGCATTTCCCCTCCTCAAACCTGGGCTGATGTCACCGCACTGTGGGTGTATTACTCATGTCAGAGACTTCTGCAAAGAAACTCAGTGCCCAAGAAAACTACAGGGCAAAATCTACCAGACACATCTTTTGCTGGGCAGCGCTAACAAAGTTCAAGAGTAAAATGGAGAGACTATTATCACTGTCAATCACTGTCACTATCACCGTCACTCTCATTGTCACTACCACAATTCAATCAATATTCAGTGGAAAGTTTGTGCTCTCTTTTGGATTCTTGAATTATTTTTAAAAATAAAACCAACAACCTACTTAAGGAGCAAAGGGAGGGCTGCTGCCAGCCCAGTGTCTCCTCTATCCGTGTTGGCGTTGAACCTTTAGAGCTCCTCTACACAGCCTCATCACCTACTGTTCCTGATTCAGGAGGTCCTCCCAGTTTGGACATTCCTACCACAGGAGTCCTCTGTGCAGTAATCCAAAATATTGCACTTTGGCAAACAAAACACCACATTTTTTTCATCATTATTTACTTTGAAACATATGCTTTGGCAAGGATATCCTTTTTACTTCTGTGAAATCCAACTGAAGAAACAGAAGATAAATGAGTATGTCTAATACTGCAGCACAGTTTAGAAATATGGTCCAGTCTACACTCTGATGCAGACTGCACCATTTTTAAACCTTGGCTAGAGATGTTATATTGTCAAATACACATACACAAAAGTCATTAGAGTTCAGTCTGATATTTTTTTTTCTGTTTTCTAGAAACTATTTAGATTACTACTTGAAAAAATTTACTGCTTTATGCTCAAATTATATTTACATTTGAGCATAGAATTTCAGCATGGGCAAGGGAGGAGAGCATATTTTCTTCATTGCCAGCCGTCGATGGTTTTTCAAAATGCTTATTTCTCAGAAAACTTCCACAAACTTTCCATTGTGATCAAGGGACACTTATCTTAAATCACTTAGGAGCTGACATGACTGCACAGTAGGTCACTCTCACCACATAAGAATATTTAGCCAGGAAGAATAAGGGGGAGGATTCTGACTCCATCTTTGGTACTCCTGACACGCCAGTCCCAAGACCTGTGACTGTATAATTTGTCCTTCAGTGTATTTACATTCCTGAAAATACAGGCAGTTTAAGATGCGTTTTAAGCAATTTATTGGAATGTAGTAAAAGGAAAATCTTTTAATGGATCCGCTGGGGTAATTCCTATTTATTTTATCTTCCATTTACTTTTTTTTTCAGAATTCTGAATGTTGATGTTGAGACAGAAACAGGACTTTATTGCGACTGCCAGCAGTTCAAAGATGAAAAGGTCTCAAGCAGCTTTTTGTTATCAAATTCCACTTACCCTCCCTGTTCTAACGTTCATCACAGCTGAAGGGATGGTGCCAAAATCTGACTTCATTTTGGAAAGTGCCAGGATACACCACTGGAGTTGCAACAGAAGAAAGAAAATGGGAAGGAGACAAAATTCAATGCAGGCTGTGGCCTAGGAGAAGGGGAGAAGGCGGAAAGAGAAAGAAAATGGCTTAGCGTTGCTTCCCAAAACTTCCCTGAAGTTGCTAGGCAGGTGGGAGAGATGAGCCCATCCCTGCTCTTTCAAACAAGTGCTTTCCAGATCACTTTCCCTGCCAAATGGGAAAAAAAGCAAGAGTTCCCACCAAATCAGTGCAAATTCTGCCCTCTGTTTTCTGCCTGCTCCCTCCTTTTCTCTAAAGCAGACAAGAAATTTCAGCCCAACAGCAGCTGAACAGGTAACATGCTGATATTTCGCTAAGCATCACAGAGCTGGACAACTCTCATTTTTCTTCACTTCACTTCACTTTCAGCCCAGTGTCTCCTCCCACTGATTACGTTGTTGCTCTTTGGAGAACAAGCTTTTGGGGCCAGGGACATTTGACATATGTTTGACAAGTATGTAGGGCAATGACAACCCCCAGATCTATATTTGAGTGTAACCACAATAACGATGCTAATAATATCTTCATGACCAGTTTGTAAGCCTTCAAGACTGAAAAGAAAGTTTTGTTGCCTTCAGTGTTGGGTACCAATAGGAGGCCATTCAGAAGGACGTTTTTTCCAAGTGTGGATGCTCACCATTATCTTAAGATCAGACTCTTCTCACTCTTCACTTGGATTTTGCCCAAGATGGAATATCTCAGGTTACTAATCATTTTAGAAAATGATGCCTTATTATGGTAGCTCAGGAGTTTTTCCTGATTGTGCAATGGAAATAAGACTTGCTTACTCCATCATGATTTCTCAAAGTACTTTCAGTGACTCCAGCAAAGGCTACTTGAGAACAAAACATTATTAATATTGTGAAATGTTGAATAATCAACATGTGCCAGCTGTTACCACATAAACTTCTGTCATTGGGCCCCTTCTTATTTGATCGGTCTGTCAAGTTAAAGGTGAGGCAAATTCAGAAATCAATAGTTATTTGTCCTGGTTTGAGTGAGAACAGAACTAATTCTGTAATTTTACTTTTTGGCTCAGTTCTTCTAATTAACTCCACTTTCTGAAGGTAGCAGCCTGTTCTCACAGACAGTGTCTGCTTCTAGCAGTGATAACACCTCATGTTTAGAGTTA
>WUAM01000383.1:8496247-8536944 GCA_024336885.1 Actenoides hombroni
GCAGTTAATTAGAAGAACTGAGCTGAAAAGTAAAATTACTGAACAGAATTAGTTCTGTTCTCACTCAAACCAGGACACTCCTACTTGCTGTAGACTAGTGTAACAAACATTCATCAAATGCTAAGTTTAAATCAAAAATATAAGAACAGAAGTGCCAAAATCCCTTCCAGGTGTTCTGTGCTGCTCAGATGCCACACAGCAGCTGGAAAGCACTCTGATCAAAACATCTCTCAAATCTTCAGCAGCTTCACCAGCTAGTTGTTTTCCTAATCTGAATTTGACTTACCATTCTACAGACATAACTGTATTGCTTAAAGAAACACACATTTTCTCCCACTATTTTCCACCTCTCTCCCCCTTACTATGATACCTCAAAGTGAGTTCATCTAAAGATGTCCCATGTGCTTTGACCTATCTAGTACATTGTGCTGTCTCCAAGTAACAATTCTGCACATTTTGGGGCCATTCACTGTTTTTTGTCCAGAATGCCTGAGAGTATCTGTGATCTTTTCATATCCCCTGGAATTCCAGCCCTCTGGCATGGTTAACAGATGCTCTAATGGTTTTTGCCACTCCAGAGATTTGCTTCAGACAACTTCAAGTCCACAAAAGCTCAAGGGAATACATATCACTTGTAGATCCCAGCTAGACTAATGGGAAACTGTGAGGCAGAAGTTGAATATATTTTTATCATAGAAATATCTTTAAATTCAGAAAATATTAAATTAGTATTATATTAGTATTTAAAGCATTAGTTCTGATGTAACGGAAATCTAATCATTGGTATCTTTTTCATGTAAATAGGTGTGGGATAAGCACTGCAGGAATACTTCAAACCATTTATATTTTCCTTTGAAGTGCAGTGAACCAGATACTATGGAAATTTCTGAAGTATTTGCTTAAGCCTGGTACCTTTGTGCTTCTGGGACTGAAATGGACAGTCCCAAAATTCTTCACTATTTATTTCTTATGCTGTTCTAATCTCTTATGGTCATCTCTAAACATAATAATAATTTAAAAATAATATTTTTTAAGAAGTCTGTTGAATCTGTGGGATATTCAAATGATGTATTTTTAAACCATGCATATATCGTCTGTGAGATAGCATAGTTAAACCTTGATTATATTGTGGAAGTAGAAATCATTGGTTTGCTTTTGTGGACACTCCTCATATACGCACCAAGTGCTTAAATTTCTTTTTATGTTCACCTACTTCAGTTTCAGGCTTCTGTAACAAATAGGATTTCCCTAATTCTTCTGAGAAATGGATTATGTTGCAAACTCTCCTAAGCATATTTTTCTTATGTTAAGACTGAATTTAACTCTTTCCTCTATTTACTTTTTTTTTTCCCTGCAGTAAGCACAATTATCTTATGAGCCCATAGAGTAGTGAATGCAGATATTTTTCTTAAATGAAATCATATATAGTGTGTGCTAAGACTGTAAGTGCTACTGCACTGGGAAAACCTATGTTGCAACAACTTTTTAAATTTTATTTAAGTTCTGGTTCTTACTTTAAGATCTATTTTTCTTTCTACATTGTTTCTGAACAATGCATTTCAACACCAATATTGACAAGCAAATATTCAGCACCTCTGCAGGAAGGATAAAAAGGAAGAAAAAAACCCAAAAAACCAACCAACTACCTTCCTGCTGCTGTCATTTAGGAGTTATTGATTTCCAAGAAAATAATTACATGACAATAGAAATATGTGCAAACAGAAAAAAAAGCTGCTCCCCCTTTTCTCACCCATGAAATATATTCCTATAGCATTTTTTCCAGCACACAATTACAGCACTTACTGCCTTAAAGAAAACCACATGCTTCTCCAAAGAAAATCAAGGTTTTAGCACATCACAGTCAAATTAAAATATCTGGACAATGCCACTTTTTCATAGCAAAGCATGAACATTTTAATAGACAGACTTCTTTATACTCAATACCCTGAGGCACTCTGATACTCTGCAGAAGTCCCTGGTCTCATCTGCTGTAATTGCATGTGTCACAGCCTTCTTTTAGCTTATTATGTATATTACTTGGGTTGCTATAAGGAATTTTTACTATGGGAGTTGAAACTAAATTTCTTTCCCCAGTTTTACATTTCAGTCCAAGTCAATACTGCCAAAGCAGCAGGAAGCCGAAGTGGCAACAGAATGTCTTTTCTTAACAGTGCATTTGGACATATGCAGACACCTCTTCAAAATTTGGCTGTATTTATCATAGGTAAAATTTTAATTTTATTATATAGAAATTCCAGTCTTTTCTGTGATCAGGAGGGTTACAGATCTTCATTCGAACTAAATGCCACAATGCCAAAAATGACTAGTGCTCAGCATCTGCAAATGTCTTTTCAGCTTAAGTAGTCATCTTCATTTGTATTTATTGCATGTCTCTCAAAAGTCATATCATGCCAGAAATTTTGTATATTCATAATGAATACAATAAAAACATATTTCTCCCATGCCTGAGTGCATTCATTCATGCTGACAGAAAGAATTTACTGATAAAGGAAAGAGAAGTGAGATGATTACTGTGAACAGAAGGGGGATGCTGATTCAGCTTCTTTTTGCTTCTATGCACTGTCTTACACCAAGCATCCTGAGGGAGAGAACTGCTAGATGAAAGGTGCTGGTGATTTCTGTATAGCCAAACCTGCACTCCCACAGAATTTAGGTTCTTTCAAAATGTGTAAGTCAACCAAATAAGTGAGCAATTTTAGTAAAGAACTGTCCACCCTATAGGCTTCAGGATAATCTAGGAAATGAGAAAAGATCTCTAAAAACATGTCCCGTTCTGAAATTTCTTTTCTTAACATAGCAGAAAGAAATATTAGGGTTTTTTTAAAGCTAAAGGAATCATGTAATACCTAATGCTTACATACATGCGAAATAAGATAGATTTTTAAAATCCAAGAGAAAACTCCATTGCTTAACCTATTTGGTGATAAAGCTCTTACCAAAAAAAAGTTGTCCATTTGTAGAAGCTATCTGTGAAAGGCTCTGCTTTCAGGATCTCATCTTTTTCTACTTACCACCCTCAAGCTACATGTTCCACCATTTAGGTCCCCTGAGCTAGTCCCAGTCTGGTATGTTTGCTTGCACATGTCTGATATGTACAGATAGCTATAGACTTTACATAAGCCACATCAGTCTCGGTCATATTTAATTAGAAATGATGCCAGAAGGACAGTGCTGCTCTTCTTCTACTTTAATTGGATTTTAATTAGGCCAATTATCTAGCTTCAAAATAGCCAAAGCACTGGAGCAACTCATGAGGATCCCTATTATTATTATGAATAATGTCAGTACTGCATTTTGTTATTTTTCTGTAGTTATAATTTTTTTCTCTGTTAGTAATTTTGACCTGTTAACTTAAGTCTGTTTTTCAGTTAATGTACTGTTTTATCTTTTAAGTCTCTGTTGTGTTAAACTTGATTAGTCTTGTTTTCACTGAACACTGTAAGTGACAAATCCTTAATTCAGGTTTGGACTAATATAATTCTTCCAAGCCCATCTTCCACCACTTTGCAGTCTGAAAAGTTTTTAGGATATCCACAAGTGGGTTGTACTATCCTGGCCACAGTTGGTAACAGAAGTTTTGGAAAAGCATTTCCTTTCATCTAGAGCATAAGACAAAATGGAGACAGACTGAAATATGGATTGCAAGACAAGATCATTCTTATAGCACTTACCCAAGGCACTCTTCAAGCACCCAGGGCATTTATGCTGCCTTCTTGGACCACAGATTAGTCAAGAGTGGGGATGTCTGCCATTGTTTTGGTCAGAACTATGCAACTAGTTGTAAAGAAGAGTTCAAAATTCATTATGTGACTCTAAGGGTGGCACCTGATTCTAAACTGTCTGTGAGGGATTTTTTTTGGGAAAGTGAGTCTAAATTATGTTTCAAGACAAACATTTTTTTCCACTGATGGTAACACATGAACATCCAAGTGTGCTGGTACTTCTACTCCTGCCTCTGCTAATGTAGTTAGTATAACTAACACCATTTTAAAGCAAGTGGCCATTCTCTGTGACTGAGATGGTCACATATCACTCCCCTTTCCCCTCCTCAGCAGCCCTGAAGGTCCTGTGTACCAGGCAGTTTTCATATTCCTCTCTCTACTGTCCTCAAGGTTCCTGGGCCGCAGACTGAATTCTTCCCTCCTTTCCACCCTTAAATGTCCCAGGCACTCGGACAACAAGGTGGTGGTGATGATCTTGTCACAGAGCAGGGAAACTTAACAGTAAACACAACACTGGGTATAAAAATTAGCAGTTTTAAGTCCTAAGTGGGACTTGGACCAGAACTGCTGCTGTATGGCAAACTTCATGATCCCCTGTTGGTGGTGGATATCTGCTTCCTCCAAGGACTGAATAAGTGGCTTGCAATCCCTTATGTGTTTTTGAGTCCTGTTTATGATATAAAATACAATTTTTGTATTGATATGGCAATCAAAGTATTAAGAGTTGATCCAATCTGCAGAGGTTCGAAGTGTTTAGATAAGCTGTACTATAAATTCTATGCTATGCTACATAGAAAATTGTGCTACACCAATTCTGCTTATAAAATCCTGTGCTGCTCTGATCATAAGATTCAATGCTATGTTAATCATAAATTTCTATTAAAATAAAAAGTTTTAATAGTAGCTACAACTTAGTGTCATCACCATTCTGCATAGACTCTGCAAAAGACCCTGTTTGCCTCCGTAGCATAAAGTGACAATGAGTCTTATCTATTCACTATGTGTCAAGTACCTCATTTGTCTTCTGTATACTTATAAGAAGGATCTTAAACTTCTGAAATGCTTTAAGCATTAGAAATATACTTTTCAAAATGTTACTGTTGTCCCCAGACTCTTTATTTGTGAATGCTTAAAAAGGTGCATTGGTAATTATTATGTATTTAGTGCTCCAAAAGGTAATATTAAAAAAAAAATTAAAAAGCACCGGTAACAACAAATCTCTTAATTTTACTATGCATATTTTGATGCATTTCTTCATGATTAAAAAAAAAATAAAATAGATCTTTCCTGCTGCCTTCTGCGCAGATTCCAGAATCTGTCTGTTTCTTTTTTTTGTGACAAAAGACTTTCTGCATTGTGTAATTCTTGAATTCCATGTTAATCACCTCTTGTATTTCAGCTCTAAATGTAAATGTTAGTGAGCTAGTTGGACTGTTCAAAAGACCTTCTATTGAAAATAAATGCTCACTAGTAGGTGTTCTACCTTCTCTGTGTGTTATAAGTAGGTTTTAGAACTTAATAATTCTACCTATTGATTTACATGTTGTTAGTTAATAGTTCTTTTATTACAATTATTTATTACCAGTTAAAATACTAATTAAGAAGTTAGCACGAAAGTATCCTTTACATCATGCAATTGCTAAAATTTCCATCTATATCAAGTATAATTTTAGATGACAGTTGAAATATGTTCTGAAACAAAATCATCCTTAATGTTATAGAAGTTGTGGAATTTGGGGTGAAGGTCATTGCTGCATCTGTTCTATTTCATGTTTGGATATAGCTAGGTAGATGATGAGACAGAAGTTTGCTCGTTGTTCTAACAGAAAACTAGGCATATTAGCCGCAAGACTTCTTTCTGCTAGTCTTGTAGCTTGTGTCAAGGTAAGGCAAGCTTACAATGCCACATGTCCAGTGTGCAGATGTAGCTTTCCAAGTAAAGGTTCAACAAATGCCTGGACAAGTACTTCTTGCAGAAGCAGTTATTGTGTGTCACAAATATGAGTTTTACTTATCATCTGTCTTACATAAACATTTTACAGATTTAGTTTCTGGTCTTTCGTTGACTTTGTTCTTAAACAAAAAATGAATAAACTTTTCTAGGATGTGTCAAAATAACTGCCCATAGAAGAGTAATACTCAACAGAAAACTACTTTTTTTCACAAGTAAGCTTTTTCTTTTGGGGAATCTATGCAGAAATTGAGGTTTGTTGCAAAGAATTTAAGCCTGTTCTTAGTTATGTTCAGGATGCATGAAAATGTGCATTGTCATCAAGCACATCTAGCTTCAAAAGCTGTTGTGAAATGCTATGCGCTTCATGAAAGCTGACTTCTGTGGGGTAATAATGAGTACATAGTTGGATGTGCTGGATGTGCACATCATGGATGCTGGAGGCAGGGGAAGCAGAAAGGGAGATCACATACAGGCAACAGAAGACACCTTAACACTTCTGGGTTTTCAGCACTAGAGGAGAGGAATAGTGCCTGCATCTAATCCTCTTTCTTTGAGCTTAAACTATGACAAGATTTCTGGTTTACCAGAAGATTTTCCTAAATTCTGCTCTTCTGAAACAATGCCATCCACATTACTTTGATGCTATCATTGCCATTTTTCTAGTCATGTGTACAGTGTAGCACTGCAAAAACTACTCTGGAAAATGTTCTTAGATGTGAAACAATGGCTCATGCAGTTAATGATTTCAGCCTACTGGGTGGGAATATAAAATGTTCTTTCCAGTTGACCCATTAATCTCAAACCTGCCAAGTCAAGCACTGGCATACTTACCAGTTTTGTAAATAGAACAGTATCAGATTTTTTGCCAAATCTTTGTCCTAGTCTTCACTGCTCTATGAGGGAACTTAGTGATGCCACAGTGATAAACTGTCTCCACAAGATGATCATGCATATGATCAATCAGATTCAGTATGCTTATATCATGCGGTAGACACGGCTCATTAGCATGCTTCTCTCAATACCTAGTGAAGGAGTTACTAGGTCCTCTGCTGCAATATATCATTATTATTCCTTTTTAATTTATTAGTACTGGTTAATTACTCTTGTGTAGAAGAAATATTTCTAAATTACACTGTTCTAGACTTGGCAATATTTTATCTTTGCTAGTATTTAATTTAAGACCGCAGTTACTACCCCTTCATACCTCTTCACCTCCCAAAAAAAAGGTCAAAGAAAATGCAAAGAGCATGAACTGTGTTGTTAAAACACAGTAGTGGCAGAAGCCTTGAGGGCTGGATATGGCTGCAGGTGCAGTACACACCCTCAGCAGGGTGTATATAACCCTGTCCTGTATAGAATTGACAGATGGCCCTAGAGGCACAACAGGCAGTGAACTGGATTTTGGTTCTGGATGAACAACCTGAAACCTTAGAGGGGCTCTGCAGACATTAGCGGTGCACCAGGGTTTAGCAGTGGGACAAGAGCAGACTTTTTCACCACCATTTTTGCTTCATCTAGTCTACTTCTGCCAGGCTTTCAAAACTAGTCACAGAATGCCATCAGTGAGGTTATGCTGAAGTGATTATTGACTTCAGATGTTTAGGTGTTCTCTTTTCCCCATAATCTGCTTCCTCAGGCTTCATATAAGCATTGGTCAAAATGGCTGTTCTCTTGAACACTTGTTAGAGACCTGCACCACCCTCTCTAACAAAGTGCAAAAATTCCCTAGTTTGTCATTTCCCACTTAATAGTATCTACACATGTAACTATCTACCAATGAAAATAGACCATATATATATTTGTGACCTCATGAGGAAAGTACCACACTGCTGAGATGTATTTGCTATTAAATCACTGTTACATTTCCCCCTTTGGGCCTTTTTTCCAACAGACATTATTTGAAGTCTTCTACCTTGTAGCCATCAATCACAGAGCTCAAATCAGACCTACCTATGACAAAGAATTTTATTTTTTTCTTTTTTTGGGGTCTCTCTTATGTGGTCAAAATTATACAACTCGTAATATATTATACTAATATGTTAGCTGAAACATAAGTTAGGAGAAATCTTTTAATTAAAGAGAGAAATTAGCTTCAGGTTGTGCTGCTATTTGGCATCAACATAGTTGTTATGCTACTTGGATGCTATGATATTTATACCAGCTTAGTTATACAATGAAATATTACTATATTCAGCAATTTTAATTAGAAATATTTGGCTTTTTTTCTCAACTATGAAACAGAAGTCAATGAAATGCTCCCAGCGGAGAGAACCCATTGTACAGAACATAAAAAGAACATAAAAAAAGAACTGTGCCACTTATGTTTGTCTGATATTCTTCATGCATTTTCTTTATTATTTTTCTAGTATGTTTAATAAAAATATTATTAATTTTGTTTAAGAACTTTATTCCTACTATGGCTTGTACCATGACTATTGTTACTGCTATGCTTGACAATGATCCTAATGTTTAGGCTTAGCAAGCTTTATGCTGGGAAGCTTTACTGATGTGCTGTGATGTGAAAGTAAAGAAAACAAAGAGGAGCTACTGGTTAAGAAAAACATTTGCAGTGACCAGTAATTCCTCTCAGTTCTTCAGTCTAGTGTTAATGTTGCATTAAATTTGTGCTTATCTTGAAGACTAAATGAGGTGGGTTTTTTTCAAGCGAAAATTTGTTAAATAAGTTTTACACCTGATTTTAGAAGCCAGATTACACTTGATTTTAGATTCGCAGTCCATAAGCAGAACTTACCTGATTTCAATTTTCTTGACGGTTTTTAATGATACATATAAAACAGTTGTACAGGGCATCCAGCTGTTAGCAACATGGATTTTGTGCTCTGTGTTATTCTCGATTCTTTGTTCTAATAATTCGTGAGCATAAATTTTTGCTATTACAAACATGAGCAGATTAAACAGAAGGACTAAAAACAGAGCCAAAATGCAGATGTAAAACAGTTTATGCTGACATCCATTCCATGATGCAGATCTCATATGAGTTGGGTAAGATAACTTGGGTTTATGCAAGGTACAGTATTTTGTACTAATATATGTATGATGTACTTCTGTGTACAGATAAAATATCCTAGGAATTTTCCCATCCTTTAGTATGAATTTGGCGTTTGAAAGTGTTTCAAACCACGATGAGGATGATCTAACGCATACTCAAACTTGGCATATGTGACTGTAGATAATCCAATACCATGTTTTTGTTTAAAAGGATAATACACCTGGAATTGATTGCAACTGTTTCTCCTAAGGATCTCAGATATATTTTTCTCTGTCTTAATTTTAGTACTGTGTCTATTTTCATTTCTCTAGTAAAGTGGCATGAACTCATTGTCTATTCCATTTTCTGTATATCTGACACAACAAAGAGGTTCAAGTTGGCAGCTGTGGTTTTATTCTTCAGGCATGCATTCTTTAAAACTACTTTTGCACGCTTTCTTCATTCTTTTTTGTCAACACAGAGGCCTGATCTTATGCTCAGACAAAATTTTTTAGTCAGCCAGTTCATAAGATATATATGCTCTGAAGTAGAAAGACATTTTCACTTGACATTAATGCCACCCCAGTTCTCCAGCATTCTCTGTTGGTGCTGTAGCAAACATGGCAGAAGTTGAACAAGAGCTGTGAAATGCTGTCGCTGAACTAAGGTGGACATATTGGCTCAAGTCAACCCTCATCTATGATTGAAATAAAGATGCTAGGCTATGAATGGCAACACTGAGCTGCAGGAGCTCATTTGCTTTTGTCACTTCAATAGAGTGGTAACTTGCATAGGGCTAGGTGGTTATATGGGAAATTCCTGCACTAGATCAGTCAAAGACCATCTATGAGCATCTAGGCTCCTCAGTAGCCTGGGCATTACAAGGGAAGGTAAAATCTAAGCGCTGTTACATCTGGACCTTAACTATTCTGATGGGATGCATTTGAAAACTTAACTGCTGGCCCTTTATTCAAGACCACAAATTTTGTGGTAAGGAGTGGAATGGAACCTCTGTGCTGAATTACTGTACCTTGAAATATTTAACCAGACTCCTTTGCAGAAGAATGAAGACATGAGTTGGAAAAGTAATACTGATTCAACCATTAATTATAGAATAATAATTTGAACTATTTGTTTGTGAGAAGATGAAGACACATGAATGTGCTTTGATCTCTTTCTTATCCAAGCTCCAAAAAAAGATCTCTACAACTATGTAGACATCTCCCCATACTCTTCTCCTTGATTCTGGCTGGTCCTTACATGGGTGGAGTAACTTGTCTGTATGGATTAAAGCACACTTCTCATGTTCCTTGCAGAGAACAGAAGCCTAAGAACAGGCAAAATCCTTCAGCAAAACTGAAGGAGTAGATGTTATATTTTCAGGTTGTGAAGGAAAAGGAAAACTGCACTGTGTTTGTTTTCATGTAAACCATTTCATACCATTTCTTTTTTAGTAATAACTGTAAGTAGCTTAGTAAATACATACTGTAATATATTAATATTGATATTTCTCCACATAAATTTTAGTAGTTTTGAAGAACAGCAAACTATTTTGTATTTCCTCTCTGACAGCCATTTACCCTGGCCAAGGATAAGTATTCCTAGGGTCTCTTCAAGCCTTTGTGATATGTTTGTACTATAAACATATTTTTTTAATGCTTATTGCCTGTCTGTCTTTGAGCAATTTTATTTGATTGTAGTGGCAGGTTAAGATCTTAGGTAGAGAATAAAAAGCCCATTCTAAGATCATGAAGATTTGGTGAAAGCTAGAAACTCATTATCCTTTGTGATGTGTTGAGAGTTGGATCATTATTTAGAAAATTAAAATTGAAACCACTGTGTAAATGCCTCTGCCTCAAACCTGTATAATTGCCTGGTGGGTTTTTTGTTTGTTTTTTGTTGTTGTTGTTGTTGTTTTGGGGTTTTTTTTGTATGGTTTGTTTTTTGGGGTTTTTTTGGGGGGAGGGGGATCAAAGGCTAAGATCCATTTGAGAAATTATTTAAATATTCTGATGAATATGTCTTTCAAAACTCTGATTTGCCATAACCCCCAGGTGATCTTCAACGTTTAATCAAAATGTTATAATTTAAATAATTTCATTATAAATGTTGAATGCATTTTTGCAGAACAAGACCAAATACTTGCCACCATAAGATGCACTTCTTATAGTAAAACTTGAATAGCTAATATAATTTCTGTTGTGAAGTGTAAAAGGGAACACTGTTAAATCTTTACTCATGGAGTGCTGTTTTGGGAGAACACTTAGCTATTTAAAATGTCAAAAGGAGTAAGCACCAGTAATATGAGCTCAAGATGGAAATCAAGAAAGCTCTATTATGTAGCTAAAGCCACCTCCAGCTTGCTTGACCTCAGGAGAATAATCAGGTAGTCCTTGTACACCTGAAGTAACAAAGTGGAAATTGTCAAAATGTTCGACTTTACAAGTTTTGAGATCTGTGAGTGAGAAAAGACAATCTGAATGCAGTGTAAATTCTGCTGAGTTTTGGTTATATAATTCCATTAAACTAGCTGCCATAGCTTCAGGAAGACTTTGCCTGAGTGTGTGTCTACTATAAATCATGAAAGATATCGTAATTTAGACAAATGACACATTACAGTGTGTGTCTATTTTTTTTTTTTATAAAGACATTATTGGACTACAAAAAAAGTTACTTGCTTGGGGGTTTTTTTGACACGCTTAACAGAAGAATTGTAGGGGGTTCTTTTTGTTTGTTTTCTGTAGGACAGTATCTCTTTTGTTAAGGTCTCTGAAAAATATAGTGATGTCATTTCTGGTCTAGGCTCTTTATCAGATTGAAGACTAGAGTATGAAATGGCTACAATGTGATGGCTCTACTTTCAAAACACTGCTTTAAAGGAATAGGTTCATTTAATCTCTTCAATAGATTTCTTGTCACATATTTGCAAAATTCTTTTTACTTTCTAGTCAGTGTTTTCTCTAGTGATTGCTTTTGCTACATCTCTGTTTATTTTATTACCAGTGGTTCAAGCATTTTGTAGTTTGGGAGCATATTGAGCTTGTGCCTGACACATTCCAGTGAAATCCTAGACATTCAGCATAATAATGTTCACCTGAGGCTTTGAAGGTGTCCTGTTTTGCAGGATACCTAAATGGCATTTTATATCTAGTTTGTCAAGGATAACACAAATATTTCCTTTCCTCAGTAGACAAAAACTGTAAGACTTTAATCTAATACCATTTTGAAAGCCAATTTCAAAAGAATATATGAAAGAAGGGTCTGAATCACCTCCTCCAGGTTTACACTGCTCTAACTGTCTTGATTTAAGTTCAGTTTCATTAGAATAATATAAGAGTTTTCCAGTGGCAGTTGCAATTAGAAGTATAGTCTAGATTGTATAAATATCTGAAAATTCATAATAACTTTGAATTTCTCTGAAAGAACTGAAGATTAAATGCAATGTGTCACATTAAAACTATCCTGTGTTAACAGCATTTATGTAACATGCTGGGTACACTGTCTTGGTATAATTAGCACAAGAAAAATTGTTGGAGGCAATGATTTTCTATGTAGAACCTGAGACTTATTTTAAGCTGAGATAATGATCTTGGTTTTATGACCAAACTAGCTAAAAGTTAAAGGTCCAGTTTAGCCATACTGGTACATCAGAGTAATACTTGATGTAAATGACAGTGAAATTTTGTGAGCATGTGGGAAAAGCAGGAACATTTTAATCCTCTAAAAGATTTCTAGGCTGAGTCTCAATAAATGATAATAAATTTGTGATCTCAAAAGGCTTTGGCAGAAAGTAATGTAAATTTTTAGGTTGCCTAAACTTCATTACTGATACCTGTAAAATCTCACAGGATTTCATGTAACATTTCTCACTATATCATGTCCAAATAGTTCAGACTTCTTCTCATTTTCTGAAACAAAACCACAGTTGATTGAGCCAATAAAAGCATTTATGTTAACATTGTCATGAATCTTAACACTTACTGCAAGATGTTTTTTAATGTCTCAGGACAGTATATCTTTACCAGACAGTCAAAATTAGCCTTAAAAAGTAGTTAGTCCTGTAGAAATGTAAATTAGCTTCCTTCCTTGGCCCAAGGCCTCTGTGAGGTGCCATCTCAGGGTGCCTGGCTAGAGTGAGGTCCTACACAAGTCTTGTCCCCTGAAGTGGCTACCGCAAAAATAATAATGTGTTATTATAGTACCCACTCCTGAACACACAGAGATGTCAGCTGTTCTTCCACTTGCCAATGTCTAGCACAATACTTTATAGATATTTCAAAGGATATTTAAAAGGATGTTTATCACTCTAGGGAGTAATCTTAATCTAGCTCTCTGTCATAGGACTATTTGAACATTTTGATACTAGAAGTAATATAAAGTAGACTGTACTTTAGACTCACTAGACAAGAACAGGATAGTGATTTGAAATATCTGGTAAGAATTACTGACAATAACTGCAAGTATCTCTTCTTCCCTTGAGCATTTTTTTTCCCAAAAGTTTAGAGCTTGGTCAGTTACAATCAAGGCAGTTCAATATTTTTGATGTATTGAGTGTTTGAAGAAATAGCAAGTTATTTCAGAAGCCAGTAAAAGATTAACTGATAATTTCTGTTCTATTGAATTTGGTCATTTTACCTCAGTTCACATACTTGTTTGGTCTCCTATGTAACCTGTTAGAGAGGAGAATTGATGCTGGGCATCATTGCCTACCTCATCTTCACAGAATCGCATAATCATAGAATTGTGACAGTTGGAAAAGACCTCTAAAATCACCATGTCCAACTGTCAAAAAAAAACCCCAAACCAAACCAAACCACTTTTTACTTTTTTTAAAAACTTTTTTTTTTCTTAGAAGAAAAAGTATTATTTTAACCAAACTTGATTGCAGGTAAAAGTCCTAATTGAGAAAATAGTTTTGTAGCTTTGACCTAGCACAAAGTTAGCATAGTCTGTGCTTAACTTCAAGAGAAATCCTGTGAGCACCCCACATTATATTTTCTCTATATAGTCTAAATAGGGCAGGGGGGGTGGGATGGGATGGGATGGGGATCTCTTTACAGAGTCTCTGTATGCCTAGCTTTTCATTTAATGGAAACCAGGACACTTGGGAAAGACAGGATAGATGGACAGTGGTCAACCTTAGTTTGTAACATAGGCAAAGTTTATATCCAGATCCAGATGTTAGGAAGTGCTTTTAGATCCAGCAATTTAAATGTAGTGTTAGACATTAAAACATAGCAAGACTGCTAACCAATATGATTATTCACAGTTGAGTGAATGCAGGCCTGAGATTCCCACTTGATTAGTCATTATACAACTTGATCAGGAGGCTTCTGTACCTGAACTAATATGAGTGCTATTGAGAGGCAGGACACAGTAGGCTGGACACAACTTTATGTTTCCCCAGCTTCATGGTTTCTCAAACCATAATGTTTAACCAGCTTGGAGGGCAGGCATATGTGCTTTTGTCCATTTTCCACCTGTTCAAAAAGAGGAGTTCTCAAATTCTTACTGAAGAAGTAGACAGATGGTCACTCTGAAATTGCTTGCCCTGGTTTTACACTGGGAATATGTAGTGTTGACTAAAAGTGGAAAACGTGCAGATTCTGCCTTGGCAAGCAAAAGACAAGAAACTTTTTTTTTTTTTTTTTTTTTGTCATAGAAAGTGAAAATGAGAGTGAAATAATTCTATTTTAAGAAGAAACAAGAAATAGAAACTTGAAATTTATCCTGGTGTCTAATATAGAAAATAGAAGCAGGTCGACGTCTTGACTAAAGTAGACTTGCAGCTTTTTTTCCTTTCCTTGACAACTTGAAGCCTGATAATTGTTTGACTCTAAAAGTCTTTAGTATCCCTGCCATTTTATCAGATACCTATTCTAAAGCCCATTCGGCTTAAAAAGGCAATAATTGTTTAAAAGATGTTACAAACAGTGATTGTAATTTTACACAGTTGTTAATACGTTTAAATATGCCTTGGAATAATGTTATTTATAGCTTATTGTAGAAACCTGCACATTATATTTTTACAAGCTTTTCTATTCTAACAGCTTGGCCATCATGGATTAAGTATTGTCATTTAGTTGTCACAACGTTTTTGCTTCACTTAAGAACTGAGAAAAAGATAGCTCATTCACAGTTCTCCTGCTCATGAAGTATCATCATAAAGGGCAGGCTTATCTTTAATATGTGATGCTACTGTCAGACTTCAAATACCATACATTTAATGTTGTTAGTGCTACAGTCAGTATTGGAAAGATATATACAGGAGACCTTCAAGGAATCATCATTTATTCAAATGGCAGTAAGTCATATTAATTTGTATTTGTCAAAGTTGCTGGACTGAAAAGTGAGTATCATTCTGTATCACTGAATATATGCTACCAATTTATTTTTATGATTTCTTTCATATAACCAATGGCATTTCAAATCATATGTAGCTGTTGTGTTAGAAAGTCAATTAGCATGATTCTTGTAATGATAACAATGCTTCCAGACTACAGAGGGGTGATAGGAGACATATCCTGTAAAATAACAGACACCATTATTTAATATGGTTGTATATACTGAAGATGTCTTGTTGCTGCTGTGTTGGTTTGATTACCAACTTTATTGTATTCATATTTCAGCAAACACAAATACAGTGGCACAAATCATCAAGAGATGGGAAAAAATGACACTACCATGTTATGTGCAGCTTTTAGGTAGAGCTCATTGATTCTGAGGATATAAAATATTACACTTCTTCTGTGGAATCATATGGAGTAAAAAGAATACTGAGTGATTCAAGAAAGCGAAAGGAGTCTGCTTTTGACCTGGATTTTGAAAGATCATAAAAAATCAATGTTAGCAAAGTTAGCATTAATCATCTATGTAGTTGTCACAGGCTGAATCTTTACCATGTGCACTGCTTTTTCCCCTTTTCTATGTATTCCCTACCCCCAGGGCATGTCCTAAAACCCACTTCCCATTTCATCGTAAATTGTCTTGGAGCCCTCTTTGGAGGAAGAAAAAGTCTGAAACTAGGAAACATACTTATATTCTTGCAAGTATATGTGCACTGGTTTTCTTCTAATTCAATTCTTTGTGAGTAATATATTATTTTGTACTGCCAACAAAAACTTTTAAGAAAAACCTTTCACTGGCATTGCATTACTTGCATCCCTTTTTTAGTGTCCCACATCTTAATTGCATGAAAATCAGATAACGCATACTGAGGTTCTGACTAGTACTTCTTGTTAGGCCATTGTTATAAGGACACAAAATTTGCTCCCTTTATATTTATTCCACTAAATCTCTCTTGCTTTATTAGTTGTTCATCCTCTGAAACTTTTGGAGTAGCTGACTATTTTCCATTCCATTTCTTTCTATTCTTTCAGCTTTTTGTTCTCTTTAAGACCCACATACACACACACACAAAAAAAAATTTAAAAAAAAAAAAAGAGGTATCATTTTTTGTGGTGTTTTTGGTGAGGTAGAAACAGATTATCATTCTCACTTGACATGGCATATTTTCCATTCATGATGTATTCTCCACTGTCACAATTAAATTAGTTTCATTGATTTATCTTGTTTACCTTGCCTTCTGTAACTGGTTGACTAAAATTCTGTCCACCATTGTACCAATTGTTTATGCTGTTACAGAAAATATTTGTGGGAATAGGATTAATGAATAAGCCTATAATGCCATTACAGCTGCAACATTGTATCAGTCCACAGAACAATTAATAGGGTTCCATTAGACAAGAAGGAGAGCTGGAGCCTGTAAAAATCTCCAACATATGAAAGTTTGCATAATCATGGTCATATGGAAATCTTCTGCTTGATTGTTGTAGTAATGCTGTAGTCATGGCTTCTCTCAGTTTTTAACATTTGCAATGAACTTTTTAATAAGCAGTACTGGAGGGATCTTGTAGATAATTTGTTACTTAGAAATACATCTTCTGGGTAGTATTAGGTTGAAATTATTTATATTTCAAAGAGGTACACTGGAATTATTATTATACAAAGATTATTTAATGAACAAGTCTCATTCACAAGTATGACATTGCAAAATTTATCCTTAATATGTTGTACAAAAAGTAAAATAAAGGTAGATTTTTTTTTTTTGTAATGTTTTGAAATTAACTGGAATATTTTTATTCCAGACACGTTTTGCTTACAATATTTTTCAATATAAAAGTTGTTCTGCAGTTTTTTCAAAGCTGAATCTTTCAAGAAAGGTGGTTTTGAAAGAAAGGATGTCTGTGTTTTTGCACTTGTTAAAATAAGTTTGTAGCTAACAAAGCTTCTACCATTATTCAAGTTGTTTTTGTCAGCAGTTGCTTTTTAATAGAATATTTTGGCAATTATTGTCCCTCAGACTTAAAGGTTGTCTTACTTAACTGCTCTTCAGACTTGTGTGGTTTGGGCACCCAGAATTTTCTTATGTTCTGTACTTTCAGTAAGACATGTTTTCCCCAGACTTCAGGGTTCTGAACTCATCTTAGGAAAAGTTGCCTTGTTCTCACAGCTTCCCCAACACATCAAGTTCCCACTCAAAGGTCACACCTACAACAGCAGTGCTTAGTCCTTTTTCTGAACATCTGTGTAATCTTAACACCTGAGAGCCATCAAGGCTCTCAGTTTTGGGGAGAGAAGCAGACAGTAGTATATGATGTGGGATGCCATTTCTTGACTACTCAAGTTCTTCCATTTCTCAGGGTCATGGATGTTTCCTAGGAGAAGGCAGGCTGTAGGATCCAAGTATAAAAATTCATTGTGTGCCTGTCAGGTACAAGAGGTGAAGGTCCACTCAGGTGAAGATTTGCTGGTGAAATTAAGAGTTTTAAAATAAGGAGGTTGTGGTAAGACCTAACTGGATAATATTCTGTTCTGTTTTCTATCATGACACTTGATTTAGTCAATTACTGTTTTATTAGATTGTTTTAATGAAAAAATGATGACTTTCATATGCTGTGTCATGGAATATTTGTGCTGTCAAATTTGCTCTCTAAAGGAGCATTAAAATGGTAAATATGATTTTAAATTGGTCTAGGAAAATAATTAAAACTCTACATTTAAACATACAAACGTCTAAGATAAAAAAATGTTGTGCAGGTTACTCCTTACCTTACAGAGAGTATGGGCAGAGCTAGGAGAGCAGTTAATTGGACCTAAGGACTTCTTTTTCTAAGGGGAATATAAAAAAACCCAGGTGATGTAGCATAACTGTTGCTGCAGCAAAGCAGGCCTTTCATGTGATGAGGAAAGGACTTCAAGCATGTAAAGATATATCATTAGCACTGAAACAAGACTAGTATCCTAGCCAGCTAGGAAGTTGGCCATCACTAACCTACAGGACTTAACACCTGTTTTAACATTAGCTCTGTTCATTACCAAAGACTCTCCCTGACTTCCTGGACTTTGAAAGAGCCCTTCAATCATTTGGTTTATAGCTGTAGCTGGCATTAAAACCATGTTTAGATTCTCTCTATTTTGGTGGGGAGGGAGGGTTTGCGTCATAAAAATTCAGAAAACTGCAAAAAAAAATATTACATTGAAAATACATCTCTGGCTGTTAATCACTGCATAAATCATATGTCATCATCAGAGTTCAGTGAGATTTCAAAGTTAAATAAAACCAAGGACCTTGGATATCAAATATTCTGTCTAAAGCCGATGGCAGCGATAAACTGTTGCATTCAGCCACTTTTCACTGCAGGAAAACTCAGATTTAAGGCTAACTGATATGATTCAAATAACTTTTTCTGTCTCTGTACAAAAAAACCCAGTTTAGATATAATTAGATCACTCACTTGAGGCTTGTTATGGATGTATTTAAATGTTTGCAGAGGGGAAGAAAAACATAACTATGTTAACAATAATAAGTGGTCTTGACCTTCTAAAAAGGCTTAATGTTTCCTATAGTTATTAAAATTATGCCAAGACTAAGCTATTTACTCTGATTTTGGACAAGATTCTTCCTTTAGATAAAAAAGTTCCCCAATTATTTTTTTACTTTCTCTTCTCCCTCCTTCCTTCCTCCTTGTCCTGGTTTGAGTGAGAACAGAAATAATTCTGTTCAGTGATTTTACTTTTCAGCTCAGTTCTTCTAATTAACTGCACTTTCTGAAGGTAGCAGCCTGTTCTAAGACAGTGTCTGCTTCTGGCAGTGATAACACCTCATATTTAGAGTTACTACCAAGGATTGGTATGCAGACCAAGGACACTGCTGGATCTTGTGTACCACATTGGGGGGTGCAGGAAAGTGAAAGGCTGCACCTGCAGGGAGGAGCAGACAGGACAGATGACCCTAAACTGAGCAACGAGGTATTCCATCCCCTATACGTTATATTCAGCTTAGAGCTGAGGGATCCAAAGGGTCTCTGGGCTCTTCTCCTCTGTTGGACTGCTTTGCCAGCTTTGTTTGGCTTGGCTCAGGTCCTCTTTTGGTTCCTTTCTTGGAGCACCCAAGGAGGACTCTGTCAGTTCTGCGTTCAATCCCGGTCTGTGTGTTCCTGAACCTGGTACCAGAATCCAGCTCCTGAACACAGCTCCTGTCTGCTGTGGGGCCCAGTCTGGGACCACCCTGGTGCCTGTTCAGCATCAGTGGTGACGGTGATGTAATTATCATCAGGGGGGTTGGGTTCGATACTGGTTTTGTATATATTTGTATATATTACTATTTGTATATATTTGTATATATTCCATTTTTGTAATTATTAATTTCATTCATTAAAGTTGTTCCTTTTTCTAATTGCTAAGTCTCCCTTATTCCTTTTCTCCTTCCCTTCGGGGAGGGAGGGGAGGCTAGCAGAGAGCATCTGTTATAGGTCTAAGGAGCCGCCCTGACCCTAAACCATGACATTATTGAATAATATATACATGAAAACTCTTACTTGGTAAAGAGAGACGTTTTAGATTAGCCCACCAGCAGAAGATTCTGGTAACTGGGAATGACAATGTCTACACATGGAGTTACTCAGGGATAATTATTTCAGGAACAACTATGCCTTCAGGGCTATTCTGGAGTAACTTCATGTCTACATGAAGCCCCTGATTAAGGTAGGACACCACAATATAGAGCATCCTGAAAACAACTATCTTGCAGGCATCCAACCAGTAGTGAACATCATTCTCCATTTCATTGAAAAGAAAACTATTCTTTTCTATTGAAAAACCATGGGCAATTTTGCATGAGATTTTCTGCTTCTATTTTGGATTCTGTAAGAATGAAGATAGAACAAATGTGCAGGTCACCTGCTGTCCTTCTTCAGAGGTGGCCAAGAGCAGATAACAAGAGAAGGAGCCTCAAGCAGGTGAGCATGACACCTCCTGAGGCACTTGCCTAAAGATCCTGCTTGTAGTAGCTCAGGGATTTCCTGCTCTCTTGAAGACAACTTTTTCGTGTCTTTATGTTTACTAGCTCTTGAAGGAATTCTCCGTCACAGCTTTGTCTTTTATTTACTTTTGAGTAAATTTATACTTTTGACATAACACCCCATGGTAGTGAGAACAACAGAATATGTGTCATCACTTCACTTGATGTCCTCTGGTTTGTAGGTGGTGGAGACTATGTAAAAACACTGAGTTCTCTTCTCAAACTGGTCAGGTAAAGCAGACCTTTTTCATTACCTTCACTGGGAATTGGATCATGCTCTAAAACTTATCACAGATTCCTTCATTCCTTAGGGAAAATCCTCCACCTTGCATTCTCATGCTTGCAAGTAAGAGGTATTTGGTGTCCAAAATGGGTTTATATATCCCATGCTTTCCTCCTGCTCCCTGCTGCAAAATGTACATGCTACTTCATATTTAAGTACCTGACAGACTGGGCTTTTTTGAGGCAGCACCCAGAGAGAGACAAGCATCTTTTGTTTGGTGCTTATCTTCCTCTCTTGCTCTCTCTCCACCCCTCTCTCTTGCTTGAGATAAGTTCACAGCTAATCATGAGAGATGTCAGATAAACTTACTGTGAATTGAAATCCTGCAAGGCTGAAAGGAGCACTGTTGTTCCTTTCTCAAGCAGGTATTGTATTTATACAGTCAAGCGAACAGGCGATGCAAAAAAGATAATTCCCTCAAAACCTGGCCAGTAAACTCCCCAGAGAAAGATAAATGATATTTAATTTTTTTTTCTATTGATATAGAGCCAGCAATGTGTCCTTGGTGCAAAGCAGCTATTATAATCTGCTTCCCTGGACTTGCAAATGCTTCTGGTTTTGGTCTGAAGCATGCAGGCATCCTTCATGCACTGACTGGCAACTAAACAGCCATGAAGAACAACCTGCAGGATGGGGATAGCAGCCCTGGCACCCTTGTGCTATCTTTACTTGGGGTAGCTTGCAAAGTTACCCAACACTGTCAGCTGCTCATGCATGATTTATCTTAAATAAATGGGATCCCAACCTTAATCTCAATGTAGTAACCCACTTATACACCACTCTGGGAATGAGAGCTATCCCTGTCCTTTATATAATGCTAGACTTCTAGGGACACAAACAGTTAAAGGGATGTTGCTGGTGTTTCACTCATCGATACCTCTGTAAACAGTCCCACTCCATTGAAACTGATGAGTTTAGATATTATTGTTCAGTGTACAACAATGATCTCTTGTTAATTAGTAATATGTGTGTTTCTCTTCCACCTGTTTGCTCAATTTGACCGAATAGTGAGGAATTATTTAAATCAGAGACAGCAAGATGAAAGAGAGCCTTGCTTTTGTGGGAACTTGTAGGTATTCCAGCAGTGATTTTGTGTTCATAATGAGTAGTGATGGGGTGTTATTATACCTAAGCCCTCCTTATACCATCCACTGTACACAGAAACACAGCAAAAGGCCCATGGCTCAGATCTGCATGGTCAGCGAGTAGAACTATATGGGAAAAGCAGAAACTCGGGGGGAAACATAACACTAAAAACAGATTTGCATTTGCCCTCAGCTGTCATTTGCTACAGTTTCACTGCACTAAGTCGTACCACTGCAGTTCCCAGCTCCATGGCTTTGCCTGTTGCCGTGTCGATTCTTTACAGCCTTGTCTGCCTTTCAGCAGTCACTTACTTTGCAATGACAAATCCCTGTGATCCTTACTAAAGTCAAAGCAGGTTCTTCCAGCATAAAATGATGCCAAGTCTCTACTCAGTCTCAGGCAAAGATTCAGACCCTTATTGATTTTAAAATGTTCCTTATCTCAGTACTTGTCCAAGTGTTGGAAAAAGCTGCAGGCTGTTGTTCTCTGACAGTAGATGGAGATACTGTCTGGCCAGATACCATCCCCAGCCTGCATTACAAAGCTACCCTGAGATCAAAGGAAACAGCAGGACTGAAAATATAAATATGGTCATATTAAGCAATGTGAGGAAAGACTGACGAGATCAAACCTAGCCCAGCACTGAGCACCAGACCCTCCTCGTTCATGGGATGATGGGATTTCACACAGGTACTCCGCAAGCTGCCAACTGCTGCTTCATGTCTTGCAACACAGCTGCAGCTGATGTCACTCTATGAGCAGAGTCTGCATGGGCCAAGCACGGCATTTTCCTTTGAATACGCCCCGTGATGCCCTGAAAGCAGCAACTTCAATTTGCACCAGCCATCCATAATAACCAATGCCTAGGTGCATCCTGGATTTACTACACTATGTTGTTTTATTTAGCATGCCATCCATAGCCAAGTGAGACAGCAGGGTAGAAATGTGATGTCTGTTTTTGATCTAGCTGGAAAACCCCCTCTCACTGCACAGAATTGCTATTCCCATCTGACACAATGTGAAGGGGTGAGGCTGCTGGGATAAAATACTTGGACTGGGTTGGAATATGGCCTGTTAGTAATTACTTGAAAACTGTCCTTAGCAGCCAGTTCCTGAGAGGTGGAATTGCACCGCCTGTCCCATCAAAACCAGAATGCATGGAGGCTCTTGGCACACCCAGAGGAGCAGATCCCCTCCTTCTTCCCAGGTCTAACCCTCTTCCGACTGGTGCTAGCCCAAATCTGCCTCTAGATTTGCAGTGCCAACAAGTTTCCAGTCAAGCGTTACTCATTAAAGGCTTGTCCCTTCTCCTTCTGACCACACTCGAGACACGGAGCTAACATACAGAGAGGGATCCTATTTATAAGACATTGTGTAATATGGCTAATTTAAAAATGGCATTTGTCAGCGAAATCAGTAATTTTTTCAAGATGCTCACAAAGGGCTCCTGAGCAAATAGCCCCGAAAATTACAGGCCTATAAACCTCACTTTGACTCAAGCAACTTGACAATGTTCGCTTCAGAACTATTTGGGGATGGCTATTTAAACACAGCGAGCAGTTCATTATCATTTGTGTTTTCCTGCTAAGCTTTCACTCTTTTGTTAAACCCACTTCAGTCCCGGATTGAGACATTCACAAACCTGCCAGGTCACTCCTGCTTATCTTTCCCATGACACCCCCTGGTCTCCCAACGAACCGAGGGCCATGTCAGTGCATTTCCACATAAAGCAATTCTTCTGGCTGAGCGGAGGCATTTCCCCCGCGCCTCTTTTCGGGGCTGGTAGCCTGGTTTCAGCACAGACAGTATGACAGATGCGGGGTGCATTTCCCAAGCAGAAAAGAGATGGAGGCTATGGGCTGAATGTTAAATGTACCATACGCCCAACATAAAAACAGACCAAACATGCTTACGAGATTTATACTAACGCTTACTTTCTCTGGCTGGTCAAAGGTTCAGGAGCTTATAATGGTTTCCCAAGGCACGTTGACTGTGACAGATTTTAAAGGAGAGACTCCTGAAGGAGTTCAAGGCATAAATTGAATTACAGTATGCTTGTCCTGCGGTTGCTAGGGAGATCCCAGAGCTGAGGAGAAAGTTCCTGGTGATTTTTCACTGTTGTTTGAAGGCTGTGAAATTAAGGCTTTGTGCGGTGCTCACCCAGACAAGGCTGTGGTTGGCGTTCACCATTGACATCAAGCCGGATTGGCCCGGAGGGGGCAAATTTTTATGAAACAGATATGACAAAGCAGCATTTTGATCAAGTCATCGCTTGCTTTTAAAAGGGCCACTCTCGCTTTTATTCACACCGATTGACGGACGTTCCTATTTAAACACTTTCAGCTGCAGAGTCCTGAACCTTAGCCCAGGAGCCCAGGCTGCCCTGAGACTTGAGAAGAGTGTGGACTGGGATCAGGGCTTCACAGCTAATCCCTTTACCTCTGGCATGGGTAGAAGCAAATTCCCAGCACTGAATCCACTGAACTTTAAGAGAATTCAAGTCTGGGCCTGCGCTTCACAGACAGAGTCTAATTTCAGCTCATAGCATGGGCTTTTGCAGGACTCAGGAGGGATGAATGTCAGCTCTTTGAGGTTGCACAGGCAAAAGGGAGCTCTTAAAGAGGACAAGGATTTTTTCCAAGGGATCCAGTGGCCAAACAGTGACAAATGGCTTTTTTTGAGAGGCAATCATGCAGAGCCAACTGGAATCCCCTAAACACTCTCCTCTGCTTGCACCCAGCCACATGTGACAATCACCTGGTCATACACAAGCTTTCCATGGGCTATACTTTCCATGGGCTGTGCTACCAATAGCATTATCAAAGGCCAGCTTTGGCAGGAGGCAACCTAGACAATGACCAAACATTGCCCAGGGCAGCCTGACCTCCGCTTTCCCTATCCCAGGAGTATTCCGCTGAAATTCTCCCAAGTTGTCAGAGGTATTGGGTCACTACTGTTTCCTGCACGTCCTCCCAGCAGTGAGATAATTACTATTTCCATCACAGGACCACAGAAATGTATCTCCATGCTACAGAAAAACCAGGGACTCAACAAATAAAACCAGATGAAACAAATGGTTTTCTCTCTTAGGGCTCCAGAGAGCTGGGATCATGTCCTATCTCTGCCAGGGGTTTCCTACATGAACTCAAACTGATCAAGGTCTATATGCACAGTACTAAATAATAAAGTGTTGTGGGACAAACTCAGGCCCCGGACAACCAATCAGCCACATGGCTTCAAGGTTAGCAGGCTCCCCAGCTCAGTGTGGGCCAAGCCCAAGATTAGTTCTGGGGACACTTACCTCCTTGGGCCACGCTGGGAAGATAGAACTTCATGGGAGTGAAAAGGCACCAGGTTTAGACTCCACAGCCTGGCATACTCCTCCAAGCATGCCTTGTTTCTCAAATACACCCTCATGTCACCCTCCAGGGCTTGGACCACACTATCTGAGTACTATGCTATAAACAATACTACTGTTGCAGTGTCAGCTCAGCCCTCATATGTATTTGTTTGATATCTGGCTATAGGAGTGTTTCAGGTAGACCTGGTCTGGGTCTAGTGGATACATGTGTGTTCTGTGTGGTCTGGGGGTAGTGTCCTGGGCATGTTGTGTGATACCCTTAGGCAATAGCCGTATCTTTTCCTTCTACTATCATTCTGCCTTTCAAAAAAGAAATGTGTCTTTAAATACCCTGGGACAGAAAATTTTGTATGGGGTTAGATCCTTGTAGAACATTTGTCCTTATCACAACACACTGAGTTTCTTTCAAGTAAGTCCTTCTTTCCACTTGCAATTTTCATATGCTGCCTGTTTTGTGGAAGGAATTGTTCATGACGTCTTTTGAGGGCAAGGATCAATGGTCATGTTTGCAAGCAATGCAGCTGCTGAAGGCAAGTCAAGACTAAGAAACAAGTGAGGAACGTAAATCCCTGAGCCAACCACTAGTATGCCCAAGCTAGCTCCAATAGTTTGTGCTCAATAGGGCACGCTGAAGGTTTCTCAACCCTATATGCAAAGCAAAATCTTGCCAAATCACAGATGCCAAGACCCTCTCTTGTGACTTTTGCATGGAGAGACAAGAAAAGGATAAAAGTGGAATTGCAGATTTACAGAGCTGAGTTTCTGTTCTTGCTCTCACTGGAGGGATGCTATCTGGGAGAAGGAGTGGCTGTCCCACAGATATCAGACTTGCCCTTTCCCTTCTCTTCCCAGCCAGCTTTGTTTCTTCTCACAACCCTAGGTTACTCCTGGTGCCAGAAACCCCTTTCTCAGCAGTGGAACACCAAGAGCCTTTTGCATGGAGAAGAGTCACCTTAACTGGGAAAGAATCCTTCTCTTAGGGTAGAGTAACCACCACCCAGAGCCATACCTTGACTGGCCTCGTTAAAGCAGTTTCCAGGACTATGAACCCATAGTATCAGACCAGTTAAAATCTCAGATGACTTTGGACAGCTATCACTTGAGTTTAAGCAGCACCAGTCTGCATGGTAAGTAGCAGCTACAAACACTGTGAAGAGAGCTGAGATGAAAATAAAATACCAGGATTAAAGTAAAGGATCCTCACTGGAAACTTTATTTGCATCAATTTCTCCTAAATCAATTTTTCTCCGTCCTCTGACCCCATTCCAGAGGAATCGGTGCTGCCCCTTAGCTAACAAGCTATTTGGCATGTCACTTAGCATTTGAGGCCCAGCTGGACTTGTCTTCATTTTATAAAATAGTAGGAGAACTTCACAAACACAAAAACCCTCCCAGAATGAACCCCTCTTTTTCTTGTGTTGGCCTATTGTGAACAAAAATGTCATCTCTGTTTGCTGAGAGGGGCAAAGTAAGTAAAATACAGATGGGGAGAGCTTGCTTTCACTACAGCACTGTTTGCTCTGAAACATTATGCAATGCAGATTAATGTCTAAACACAAGAGAGTTCAGACAAGATCCTGAGATTATGACTTCTCAAAAAAACCCAAAAAACCCCCAAAACAGAACAAAAAAAAACCCCACAAACCAAAACAAAGGAAGAATCTTGTATGAGAAGGAGAAACCCCTGAAAAAAAAAAAACAAAAAAACCGAAACCAACAACAAAACAGTCCACATTTTGAGAAGTTGAACCTGCAGCAAAAGGAAGGAGGCTTAGTGGAAATAAAGCAAGCAGAGAGAGACCCCCCTTGGGATTCAATCCACACAATGTTGGTGAGCTGCCTGATACATAAACACAGAGTTCGGGTTTCGCTGAGGTTTTAGTTTGCCAGGACCCACAGCTCTGCTCTGTTCCTTGGTGCAAATCATTAGCATTGCCAACAGGATTAAATAGATATGATAAAGCAGGCATTGCTCCTGACCACAAGCCCAGAGTCTCCTGCAGAGCTCAAGACTCAAAGCCCGATGAGGCTTTTTTTTTTTTTTTTTTTTTTTTTTTTTAAAGCATCAGTAGTGCCCAGTCCTGCCTTTCAAGATACTTTGTACACAGACATTTCTCCCCAGGATAGGTTCATGCTGGTAAAATGAATTTCACCTGCAGATCCATAATCATCCTTTGATTTTTTTCATCTTTCTGTGACCATATGCCTGCCTCTGGCTGCAATGTCTCTGTCAGCATCAAATTGTCAAACTGTCCCGCACTCCCTCTGACTTTGCTCCTGAGCCAAGTTCCCCCAGTGCTGGTTATAAGTCATCATCTGCAAATCTCAAAATCTTGTGTACTTTACACATGTGAGTGGTTAAAAATTTTAACCATTTAAAAAATTTTAACCGTTTAAAAAATTTTAATCATTTGTCGGGTTTGGAGGTGAAGCACAGTCATAGAAAACTTTCATTTCATTCTAAGTTGTGATGTTTTGCTATGTGTCTATACACACATATATATGTATATGTGTATATATGTGTGCATGTTTGAAGTTTTTAAACATTGACAAATTTTTCCTTCTTTTATGTTTCTAATCAATACCACAGATAAAGGCAGGGGAAAGTCCTTCCACAGTATGACAACTCATGGATGAGCAACTCCCAGCCATAGCAGATTCCACACCTTGCAGCAGAGAAAGCAAAAGCATGGAGAGGATGAGCAAAGGGCCAAAGACAGGAGCTGCAGTCTGTGACCCATGCCACTTTAGCACCTCATTCCTCAAGCCCACTGCTCACTGTCCAGCCCATGAGAGCCATGAGCTTGTTCAGATGTGGTGGTTGCTCCACTAAGATGCACAGCTACCACTTTGATGTCAACCACTGCCCACATCACTACTATAAACCTTGGACAAATCTCTGCTCTTGTCCTCCCTGTTACAGAGATGGAGAGATCCCATTACATGCTGCTGGGAACAACTTGTGGCTGAGTTTCTCAGTGGTACAACAACTTCATCTCTTTCATTAATTTCTAATCTACCTCTTCCCCCTAGCTCTGGATGGGGAAGCTTCTGCAAATAAAGAAGGGATTTGCTCTTGTCCCTTTAAAAGGCAACCCCTTATTCATTTTCTCTTTTGGTTTTTATTGTAGTCATTAAATGAGACAGATGCCTCATATTTATGTTTTCTGATCCAAAGCACTCTGGGGACAATGGAATGACTTCCATTCATTCCTGCACTCACTGGACAAGTGGTAATACCTACAAACTTCGCTCCTTAATTTACATAATTTCTTTTTCCAAATCACTGAGCTAGTGCATGCAAAAAAAAGTAAACAACATATAATGCACCAGGGTTTCTATATTTTTCCTTTGGGCATCTTTATCTAGAATTTAAAAGCCATTATTAAGTAATGCTTTCACTTTATTTTATGTTTTAAAATAATGAAGTCTAATAAAATTGATTTCCAAAGCCATTCAGCTTTAAACATAATAAATCAGGCTGTAGAGAGATACTGTGTGTGCCTGTCTGTGTATGCCAAATGCCACTAAAATTAATACCTTGAATGTTTTACACTGTTATAAAATGTGGTTTTATATTTTTTTTAAATGTCAGCACGATTAATTGGTCCCCTAACTGAATATTCAGGCTGCTACTGTGGCAAAATGTTTTGTGGGTTGATGGGGCAATGGATTATTATAAAGACTTGAGTAATTAACTCTATTGGGAGTCTTATATCAGGCACTGGGGTTCAAACTAAGCCATGATGACTTGGTGTTAGAAATGAACCAAATGCCAGGGGGTAAATTCATACCTGGTGTAATCCACTATGCAGTCCACTGAAGTTACTGGGTTTTACTTATGCCTTATGTTTTCACTTGCACAGTGCAAAGGTTAAAGCTGTCAGGCCAGGCTGTTTGAAAGCTTAACGATTAAGTATTATCATTGTTTGCAGAGTCATTCTTCAAATGTTTTCAACATAAAACAGTTTATTAAATGTCTGGCAAATTTTCACTGAGAAATGCCAAGATGTGATTTCTCCCCTTCCTTGCTGTTATTTTAGTACTTAGCACCTTAGCAAGGGGAGAGAAAGAGAAAATCCCAACAATAAATAAAGCCTGATGCTCAAAATGTGACTACTTAAAACTCCACAAGAGATTCAGGGCCCATCAGAAGTTTGCACTGGGAAGGGCTGTGTAGACCAGGAGTCATCAGTCAGTGCCACCAGCCTGCAAAAGAGACCCATGCAAAACTTACTCCCTCTGGGTTCTTTCTGGTAACCATCTGTGAGTTCTCTGGTGGGGCATTGCTCCTTTGCACTATGTTTCTTGGCATTTCCCTGATTTATCTCAAACTTAAGGACATCTCTGGCCTTTGTGATGTGCTTCCTGGTTCATCACCTTGGGCTGAGGGCACTGAGGGAGCCAGACTTGCCTCCACCAAACAGTGGAAGTGCTGCATTCTGTATATAGCATTGTCGTAAAGGCTTTCACAAGGATTTCTAAGACCCTGAAATGCCAGCAACCAGAACACTAGTTGATCCTGGCCCATCAATAGAAGAAGACAATAATTCTTGTTGCCCAGCAACAAGTAATGATTTAAATTTTTAAGGACTTGTGAAAGAGAAAGAAGATGCCTCTGTATCCCTAAATAATACCCAGGAGATGGGGAGTCCAAAAGGAAGAACACTGTAATGGAGAAAAGTAGAAAGAAGTAAATAGACCCTGGAGAAGCCTGAAATCTATTTTACAGATGTTGTTTTATTGTGTTGGAGAAGCATTTCTCCTAGAAAAAGAAAAGGCAGCATATTACAGAGAGATTAAAAGTTTATAACTGCAACAGTGTAAAGAACCTGGGCCAAAACCTAACGCCTAAATTAAGATATTGCTCCCAGACTTTGGAACAACAGAGTGGAAAAAAGGAAGTGGGAAATTTTTTATATCATCTGCATGCTGCAGAGTAGGAGAATCTGCTCATGGCTCCTGCGTGGAGGAAAGGGGTGTTAGTGAGAGATTTCTACTGTGCTAAGACAGCAGTGATGCTGGCAGGCTAGAAAGCAGAGATAAGCAGCCAGGCACAGAAAAACAGGCATCAGATATGGTACGCTCAGCTGAGCATCTGACACCATAAAAAACAATGACACAAGGCAGAGACTGGCTTTCTGTATCTGCAGCCCCACTGCTGTGTCTATGTCCTTCCTGCGGTGCCTCTAGTTGTCAGTATGAAAATCTTGACACAGAGATGCAAATAGTTCTTCCCTCCCAAAAGAAGAGGCCCATCCATGGATAAGGAGTGCAGGTTTGGCTGTTTTCTGGGGGTTTCTTTACATTTATGATGTCTTTGATTTCATGAAGACATAATATCCCACGCTGACGACCAGCTTACCAGAGCACGGCTGACATCCAACATGTCTCTACTCCATGCAAACTGGCACCAACTGTTTATGAAGTGGTGGTTTTCTACTACTACAGATAATTGTTACAGACTACCAGTAATATTATCAGACTTTCAGCATTCAGACAGCATACAAACTGGCATCCTTCCTTTCTTAATGTGGAGTATGAGATTTTTTCAGTATAATGCTCCTCTAACGACTTCCTCAGGACCCTTAATCAATCAGGGCAAAGTGAGAACCACAGGGATTCAAATATTTGGTTTTTTATTAAAAAAAAGCAAACCAACCTTCAAAAATTATGAAAAGCTTCCAGACACAGGAAAGAAGCAGTAATGAACAATATACATTTCCAGACTTGTGTAGCCTCCTCTTCTCTACGAAGTTCTGTGCTGCAGCTAGAACCATGCTGTGGTGTGAGTTTTCTTTAAAGACTGCAGTTTTGTTAATTAAGACCCAAATTGTAAAACTTTAAACAACAATTTTCTTCAGGAGATAAATCAGCTTTACAGTGGTCAATAAATGGACTAAAGTTCCTCCAGGCTAACCTCCCTTGTCTTTTCCTATCAGCAAAAGTACAAGTGGAATGCTGGATGCTACAAGGAGAAGAGGTCATGGCTATACTTATTGAGAACACAGATGGTTGGACCCATTTTAGTAACTTTGTTAGGTCTGTCTGAGACAGATTAAAGAAAACAATAATTTTTCATCCAAAAGCCTGTGGTTGTTAAAGGAGAGATGCTTCATCTTTTCTCAGAAGCATGCAATATTAGGGAAATATCATTTTCCTCCATTAGAATAAATTACTATGCTGCAAACATATGGTACTGTTAATTGTACCGGAAAAGAAGAAAACACCTACTTCCTTCCATGATTAACTAGTTAAAATGGATAAGGAAAATGAATTAGCTTCATAGTCACTCTTACAGTCATGTCCTGAAAGCACAGATATTCATGTTGGGTTTACAAAAGGAAAGAGAAATTTATTTTAGGGGGATTATTTAATAAATTTGCCAATGCCCAAGCAGGAAGTAATAATGAAGAAGGTAGAACATTTATTACCTGCCTAGCCTGCACTATGCCAGATACTGTAGTTTTACCACACCCAGTCCCTTGGGTCAAAATCTAGTGATTTACAACGAAGTAAGTCAAGAATAGCCTGAAAGGCACATGGACTTTCTTCTAACTTACATGACTGTAAATAACAGTAGACTCCCTGCATACCTGAATAGCTTTGTCTGACCCAGTTACAGCTGCAGCTGCTGGAGTCGTAATGTGTCAGAGCAGTGTCCATGTCCCCCCTCTGCACACGGATGGGAAAAGGCAAACCACACAGGAGGGCCTCAACCCACGGCCCTAAAAGCTGCTGGGGTCTCCATGGTGGGGTCATCTACAGGGATGAAACAGATCACAGTGCATTCTGAGTCACCAGCAGTAATGCTGGAAGACAAGAAAAAAGTGTTTTTTCACCACTTAGGGACAGCAAGAGGGAGTGCGTAACAACTGCCTTTCCTTTCACTGGGTTTCGTGAACACAGCTTACCTTGAACAGGGGGAGGTTTCATTAAATAATCCTCAAATTGCAGAAAAGAGGATAATAAATTTCTCTCTTTTCATCTCCTTTGTCTGTGGGTTAAACCATTGAGGGAAAGAGGATATTTAGGAAGACTTATTAAAGAAATTAAAGGAAGGGTGGTCACTTCACCTGACAGAGACAAAACCAAAAAGTATTGCAAATGTTGCCATTTGGAAAGACACTTCAGTGCCTAAATCTCAAGGAGTTATTCACAGACTTCTTGGGAAAACCTGGGTTTACTTGACTACCAGGCTCTTGTTGCCTAAGCAGCATCCAGCCAGTGTAGTAACAGCTTTACTCAGACCAAGGCACATGAAAACTTGGGTCTATCTACCATTTTGCTTTCAAAAGATGCAAATATAAAATAAACATTCATATGTATACATACAAATTACCGTGAATAGCAAGCACAGATGTTTGACATACAAATTTACAGGTTGATATTATTATCTCATATCAAATGAGCATAATTTGGAACTGGAATAGAGTCCAATCCACATCCCAAGTACAAGAGTTTATATTTGGAGTCACTCTTGTGAAATCAAGGGTTTTCCTCTTATTTACACCAACACAGTCAAGAACAGAATCTAACCCACCCATAGCATGGCGAAATAAAAAATGAGATGCAAATCTTATCTCATTTCACTGCTGCATGGATGCAAATGTCACATGCTATGTTATGTGAAATAAAAATGCTCAGACATCATCCTGCCTTATCAGACCTCCGTACAAATGCTGGATTTATGAGCTGCACATTAACTCCCGTGATTTATGCAGCTTTCTCTGCTCAGGTTTGCTGCCTTCCCCCAGGGATCATATATGTGTCCATAGGCACTTTCTAAGATTTCTATGCACTACCTAAACAAAATGCCTTTTCATGAGGCCAAATACATCACATCAAGAAAGCAACTGTATTTCTTTCATAACGGTTTAAACTCTGTCAGTTGTATGAGGCTCAGTAGCCCGCTCCTGAAAAATAGTTAGCCCTGTGTGTACCAGAGTGATAAATTAATATAGAAATGTTCTTTTAATTTAGAACTGCTCGTGTTTCTGTCACTGGCCACAGGGCACACTGACAGGCGTACAAGGCCCCTCTGTTTGTGTCACCATCCTTAATGCAAAGTAGGTAAACTCTGACGCAGGCTCTTTTCCAGCAATGTAGCAGCTTTTTCCTTTTATTTCACTCCTGAAGTGGCATTTTGATGTGCTCAAAATGTATTCAGTGCAGGTCCAGGAAAAAAATTCAAGGAAATACCAACTCCCACAGTTTCTTCTGTTTTTCATGCATTAGCATGCTCTAAATGGACCAAGAAATTCATCAGCATCTGCAGAACTGCACCTTGAGTTTTGTTGGACAGAAATGATATAGCTGGCAGAGGAAAGAGTCTCTACCATATTTTGACCCACCACTATATGCAAGCAGGATTTTATCAGCATGTGTGCTGCAGTCAGGCTTTGTTGTAACAAGGTGTCTGGGAAGTCAGCACTTTAACATTAATAGCAAGGACTCCACTCCTTTGCAATAGGATATGCATTATATGGGACATGCATGCAGAAAACAGAGATGTGCAGCAGAAAAAAAGATGAGGATAAAGAATGTTTTTCTGTCTCTAAGCACTGACACACCTTTTTGGTTGAAAGGAAGAAATATAAATACATTTCCTTTAAAAAATTATCATCCATCTGGGCACTAGCTCAGTTTTCCACTCTCTCATATTTATAGTTTGCTTTATAAGCTATTTGTGTCTTTTTCATTGCAAATACCTCAGTTTCTGGGGGCCAAAACCTTGACTAATAAAAATAACAATGATGATAATAAGTTAGTGATGTACTCTTTTTTTTGTTTTTTTTTCATAGATTGCATCCCTATTCCTCCTCACTTGTTCATTCTGGGCAGCATCCAGAATTGCACTCAGGGACCTGAAATGTAGTTTAGGAAGAATTTAAGCTCTTATAGTGAAAACAATCCAAAACCAACCCCCTGAAAGGTTTTTATTGGCCTTTATTTTCTAATGAAAATGTTCTTAAGCTTTTTGTTCAAGGTGAAGGAGAATCTAGAGATTGTGTCTTCCTGTTTTCATGGCCTGTGGTGACCCAAGGAGAAAGGACCAGAGGCTTTTTAACAGAAAATAGGGATCCTGTCAGCCGCACTGAGATAATTGATTTCAGTGCCTTTGTAAAGCACAGTTTCAGACTCCGACTCCTTATTTCATGTAAAGGCAGAATGGTAGCCCTCAATTATAAGCTGCTTTTGGATAAGAGAGAGATTTTTTTCCTTTCCATGTGCTTGGATGTTCTTCCACCCACTCCCAGTAAATCTCTCATCAGTAAAAATGTGAGGCTCACTCAGTCTTCCATGTTTTACCATTTTCAGGTGTCATAGCTCTAGATATCACAAATACGTACATCTCTTGTTTGTATAGAATGCTGTGCTTTTTTCTTCCTTTCTTTCTTTCTTTCTTTCTTTCTTTTTATTTTTTTTATTAGCTTGTAAGGTGAGAAACACAGATAACATCTCTTCTCAGGCAGAGGCAAAGTGCTTATTCCTAGTGACACAAAAATTTACATAATAATGTCATGAGAGAATGGGAAGAGGAGATGGTGTGTTTTGTTTGTTGCATTTCTGCTGCAGAGAGGAAGTAAAGTAAGCAACAGAGTTTGCCTCTCACACATGGTCACCACCCATGAAGGCAAAGCAAGCTGTTCTGTAAGTAGATGCTTATGCAGGTTCATATGCACAGTAGTATGTTCATCACACAAAGCCCAGATCAGATTTTTTGTGTATTTTTACCACTTTACATCTTTGACACATGCAGAGCCCTTGGACAGTTAGCCCAGGTATTGATTCAGCAGATGTGAGGATTATTGAGATGAATCCTGCCCATCGTGCCTTTGAAATACTCACTGTTCTTCTGCATCAGAAAGCAATGTGCAACTTAACTACGGCCTTCTTGAGTTAGTGTCTGTCCTCTTTCAAAGAAGTGCAGGATAAGACCTCTGGACCAGCTCCTTCCCACTTTGCTGCCAGGAAGTCCACAATCATTTTCACCAGCTGAAATCATTTACATCAGCACAGCCACCAGCATTTGTTGTAGAGAGATAGTTTTTAGGAGAAAAATCTCTCCTGTGGCAGTAGAAATGCCTGCAGTAAAAGACCTATGAAGGTGAGATCCAGTTCTGCTTCAGAAATCCCAACCAGGTACAAGTCAGGCCAGCAGTGGATTGAACTGTAACAAATAAATAAGCTTTTCCTTCTCTGACAGACAGAAAGCTTTTGTTCTAGTCCAGCAAGAAGGACAAGGAATTCGCATCATTGTTGCATGCTTCCCCCTGCCCCTTCTCCTCTTTTTAAGTCCATTTTTCAAAAAGTAATTTTGAAATGTTCTGGGAAATGCAGGAGGTAGCAGTGCTAATCTATCATCCTCTTCTGATAACATTTAATTAAAAAACACAGCTATTAGTCATCTGCTACCCCACCACCAGGGCTGACCCGACAATATCTTAACACACTGGTGAAAGAAAAATTGAGAAGCTTCTTTTCCATTTCATTTTATTGTAGCAGTAGGGGAGCACAAGCATATAATTTAAGGCAGGGCCAAGTCAGCTTCTTCTGCCAGTTTCTCAGGAGGTTAATCCAGGTTTTTTTAACAAGAAGGGGGTTTTTTTCTGCTGTTGTATCCAATGTGGTTGTTAGGTTTTTTTAAGAAAAATCCAAACACACCAGAAACAGCTAGCATGGAAGAAGCTCTGGTGTGACCAAAGCTATCATACTCCCAACGGAACCTCTATAACTTGCATTTTCAGCCTCTGAGAGAGTTAGACTGTTCCCTCAATGGAATGGGAAGCCACAAAAAATCAGGTTTAATTGTAACAGAGAATATTTCCAAGACTCCAGTCATTGAGTTGGTCATGGACTAATGAGATCTTGGCTCACCTTAGCCCATCTGCTCTCAAACTTGTCTCTTCATACCTGTGGACACATACCCTAGTGAAGAAAGCCCTAAAGCCACAGTACCAGGAAATAGGCAAAAGGCTAGTCAAGATGGTTTTAATTTACACTCATTTGAGTTTCTGTGGACATTTTGGTTCGGATCCTGGTTCCAGAGTGGAAGGGAGATGCAGGGATAATTTCATTCTTGGTCCAGTTTCCCAGTCAGATTTGAGTAACACTGACCTTAGGTTGAAAGTTGGACAGAACAGCTAGGAGTGTCAGAAAACCACCTGAAATAAACGGTGCACTTGATGAAAAATGAAAGTCTCCATCACCAGATTGCAGAGGTGGAAATTACCAAATTACTGAGCAGAAAAAATAAGAATTATAGAACAGGTGACCCAAATTATAAAGTATTTACATGTGTCTTAAAAAATGGGTCCTGATTTGCTTGCTCATTTCAGACCACAGCTCTCTACTCTGGGCACATGAATGAAGAGACTGGAGAGCAGCCATGCAATCCTAGACCAAAAGTCCGTTTGCTTTCTGACAGGATCTAGGTGCTGCTGCTTCGGGAACACTGCAAAACCGGACAAGTACAGAACAAACCTGTCTCCTCTGTACATTCCCAAGTAATTTCAACTTGCAGGTAGCTGCTTCCAGTCTCAGAGGCTCCATCCACAGCAATGTGTTAAGTGACCGTGACTAGCTTGCCTTAATGTGCTAAACTGCTTTTCAGTTCACTCAATAAATTTGGCAATTGCAACTTTCTGTGGCAGGAGGCTCCACAACTCAATTTTCAGTTCTTTGTGGCTTGTTCCTGTTCTTTGGAAGGGAGGTGAACACTGTTCCTGGTGCATATGTGTGTGGCTATACACTGTGAGAAATCTCTTCTCTGCTTTCTGTGCTGAGATGTAGGAGGAGAAATATACTTTAAATGTCACCTTTTACCATGTGAAGTATTTTCTGGCTACTTTACATATGAAGTCGCTGAGCCCAAGGAGGTTTTTGTGATAGGTGAGCAAATTGCAAATCTTTGAGCCTTGGGGTGGACAGAAGTATAGAAATGGAGGTGGACACTCGCGAGATAAATATCTCACTGTGTCAAAACAAAACTCCTATCAGTTCAGGTTTCCCAGAGCGCAGACAATTCAGTCAGATTAAGTCACAGGTGGAGCTTCCTCTTGTTAAACATGCAGTACAAACAGACTTGGAAGAATGATAAAATGGAAAGAGGAATGAATCACTGAAAGCAATATTGTATTTTTGGTTTTGAATGACTCTTGAACTGGCAGTGCTACAGAGAACTGAGACATTTCCTTTCTTCAAGCCTAGGTCAGAAATTAATAGCTGGCATTTTTCTTCTCTTTCCACTCTTCCTCATGAAGTTAAGCTGCATCTCCACAGCAGAGAAACTGTGCTCTTAAGTCACATTATGTCAACTAGGGTTAGAGAAACAGTGAAGACAAAACCTTTGACAATCCACATTTAGGTAGGAGTATGATGTTAAGGGTGAGCTATGGAACTGTACCAAAACTCAAACCACCTTATCTTGTGTTTGCAGACACTGTTTCCATTTACTTTCTTGTTATTCTCTGTCCTGAAAAGCTACTGGAAATTCTTGCACAAAGTAGAAACTTCAGGCTAAGGCTCAGGCGTTCAAAGGTGTGTTAGATGCCTAATTTGCATTGCATACAATGGGAAGATACCTTTGTTAAACCAGAGCCAAGTGGCTAATGACGGAAACACCAGAATCCTCCAAGACAGACTCTTTGGTCCCTTCTTTGTAGTATTTGATGAGGTGCTGGAGCTTTCCATTTATGTCACCTAGCCTGGTATGTAGGTCTAGTTTGAGACTACTATAAAAAGAAGCTATAGTTTTACTTCGCTCACATAACTGCTAAATCAACTCAGCACTCAGCTTTCAGGAAGAAGCCAAACCAGTCAGCAAAGTGTGGCCACAACCATGCGTCCCCTGGAAGACTAACTCTGCAATAGCTAAAAAGAGAATGTGTAGCTACTGACTATTATTTTCATTGTGACTCAAACTTGGGTTTGGGCTTTTCACAGCCATTATGGTACTAACTGGTAACCTATCATTATGAACAGATTTCACAGACTGCACTCTCTATGACATTCAATCCTTACAGAAACACATGATGATCATCAAGATCCTGACAGTGCCAGTGCTCTTGTTCACATGCTGAAGCTTCACAAACAAATGGCAAAGCCCCTTGTTCCCAACACACTATGTAAATGTACTGGGCTGGAGTACGAAGCTCACCTTACTTTCTTGGATTATCTGAGTAGTTTAATGAGCAGTGGAACATGGTTTCCCGGTGTCAAGTCATCATCTGACTTGTGTATCTAAGAAAATGTGAGCTCTGACTAATGTCTCTCTGGTGTTTGGAGCAATCTCAGTCTTTCATTCTCTTTCAGGTGAGGGTTCTATGGTGTGCAACAGAATTGTATTCATGCTACCAACTTCTCCTCTGATGGGAACATGATATTTCTTTCTCTCTTTCTTCTCCACACAAACACTGTTTTTTATGAAACTTCTAAGAACTTGCTATCTTCAAGATCTTTATGACCCTGTCAGCTTCAGCTGAAACAAGCAGAAGGATTCAAATCTTATTAATGATGAAAAGGGAGTTAAAGAGGGCCAGTAAAAACAGGCAAGCTAACTATAAAAAATTTATCAGAAACCCTTGCAGGTTTCCCAGAGTGAATTTCAGTGATGAATGCTCATATTGTTTTGTATCTCTATTTTTTCCAAGTCTGAAATCACAGCAATGGGCCGTTCAACTCATGTGAGAACAAATAACCCACAAACCAACAAATACCCTTCTTTGCTCTACCAATGCTGCTGAGAAAGGCAAAATTGAAGCAAGAGTACACTTCCCAGAGCCAACTGGGACTGAAACACAGACATTCACAACACTGAACTTAGGCAATTTGTGCATTTCCACAAACTGAGGGTTTCTGCATCTTGTGCCCATATGCACACTGCTGTATCCTTGTTGCTGTCAGCACTTGGGCCATGTCATGTAAAGCCACCTGAGGTATGTGTCTTTGAGCTGTAGTCACACCTTTGGCTTCCAGACACACCTGAAATGGATTTTTGAAGCCTGAGGATCTTGTAGACTGCTGCTGATCCAGCAACATGACATGAGGAATGCTGGGCAGCAACCCAGATGAAAGGCAACCTCTGCACCTCAAGCACATCACAAACAGGACCTCAACCTGGCTTTGTACCATTTTGGGCTCCCATCTCCTTTAAAGACATTCCACCTGTGGCCCTAAGTTTTTGTGTGAATACAAACTACTAAGATTTGTATGTGCAAATTGTTTTTCCATGTGGAAAAAAGACATCATTACACATCCAATATTTGCAATTTGCCATTCTCGGTTGCAAGTGTATCAACCCTTTCAGACCTTTTCAGACTTTTCCAGACCTTTTCAGACCCAGCAGAGGCCTGAAGTGAAGGCTTAAAACTCACCAATCTCCTATTATGGGCACAATTCTGCCATCACAGTGTTTTTCAGAGATACTTCATTATTATTTAACCAACTCCAAGTTTTAAATGTGAAAAAGGTGAAGCTCTGTGTTTATTTCTCTTTTTCATTTGTTAGAGTGTGTGGTTTGGTTTGGTTAAGAAAGTAGCTATAATGAAATGAGACCACAGCTCACTGGTTAAAAAGCTAAGAATAATCATTCTGATGTTTTATTCATGTGGGAATGTTAATTAAGATGCAGCTGTAATTACAGTACCATCATCATCTAGTGGCCTGGAAGTGCAAATGTTCTTCCTGACATATGGAATAATAGAAACCAGCTCAGTACAAATGCTGCTAACCAATACCCGGACAAACACTCAGCTACATGCATCTCCTGGCTCCCGGGGTGCTCTTCCAAAAGGCATCAGTCACTGCCACTTGCACAAACTGTTGAAGACAAAGCCGCGTTTTGCATCTCCGGGCTTAAAAAAGATCACACAGCATCCCAGGATCAAAAACAAATAAACAGGCAGCTAACCTCAAAGTCATCACTGACACCAGAACAAATGTTGAGAGCAAAAGTTAGATGTTGGGGAGGTTTCTTTATGCGGTACTTTCACTTGGAGAGTTTGTGGTGCTGATAAAGATGCCGGGCAGCAGGAGCTGTGCTTTCATGATTGTATGGAGTGTTGTGTGGCCAGACCCCGCTGGCACATGACATTCATCTGAACTGGATGACATTGCTGTTATTCGTCTGCACCTGGTATAACCTTCCCTCCCTCTGAGCAGCACAACAGGCAGAACCTGCTCGGTATCATTCTTCTCAGCAGTTGCTTTTTCATAAATATCAAGAAAGCAAGGAGCAGAAAACGCTCTATTATTTTCCCCTCTCTTGGTACTAAGCTGAGAATTTTACATTAGCAAACAATGTTTCTGTGGATGCACTTCTGCTTTCCTGAAAACCTGACTTAAACAGTGGCTAAAATCTAGAAAGGTCTGTGTTATGATGTATGTACCTGGCTCCAAAATCTCTGTAAAATTTTCTTTTGTCACAGGTACTACAAAAAACACTGTCTATGCTTAGCTTTCTAGCAAGCTTATTGTGCTATTCACCATTCTGACCAAAGCTTTTGCATCTCTACAACATCTACCATCTTTGTCTTATAAATGATAACATTTCCTGTAGTGACTGGTTTTTTACTCCATGTCCATGATCAGGATTCCATTCTTCAATGAAAAATACTTACAGTATTTCAGAGGGGAAGAACTGTATGTTACAAACATTACAGGACAGGCAGAGAGCTCAGGTTTACTGTAAGAGCTTTCAAGGTCACAGCTCAAGAGCTGTTTGAGACCCATTTGTAATAAAAGCCCTCATAGCTCTCTGGAAAACGTATTTTTTGATTCTGTTAGACATGTCAACATATCTAAATTAGATTCTGTTACAGAGTGGAAATAGTAATTAAAATACTAAAAAAAATATAAGCCCAAAACAAAATATAATCTCAGAAGCATTACAAAAAAAAAAAAAAAAAAAAACAGA